>CM057778.1:1376512-1909012 GCA_030064435.1 Trapa incisa
GAAAATAAATGGAGGAATTGTTGTAGTTTGATTCCTTGGTATACATCTTATGATCTAATGAAGTGAAAACTCTTTAAAACTTTCAAACTTTTTTTTTTACTTTTCTATATAACTAATTTCTAAATCAATATATTTCAATTATATATAATAATAAATTATGTAGTAAAAGTACTAAGGTGATTAGCCATGTACTTAACTTCCCCCATTTAGATTTGTTTATTTCATAATGGTTGGAATGACTAATACTTTTGATTAATATTAAGGTTTCCCTTATTGTCCCAAAAACAAAAAAGCACACATAATATTTATCATATAACACCTTAAATCACATACCATAAATCCAAATATATAATCTTTTATTGATTGCATCCATGAATATACCCTAATCAAAATCTCCTTACCTTCACATCCACCAAGAGTACTCAAAGATAGATCTTATAATTAATTATTCCTCTTTCATCTCAAATCCCGTTTTGCTCCCTTAACTGATTTTCCATCTTTAAATTGTATTTTTGAAAGTTCTACTATATAATTATGGTCATTTTCACCTTACTGTCAAATTTAGAAGATATTTTAAATTATGTTTTCTTTGTATTCAATCAAAATTTGGGATAGATATTGCTTGGGGAGCTATCTAGGCTAAGAAATAAAAAATTGGATGGTCAAAATTATTTGATTTCTTACTTTTATACAATAACCATAAATTTAATTATATATGTCTAATTGTTAAATTTTTATTTTTGGAATATAAATCTTATCATATAAATTTCTTCCATACCTAATATTAGAATTTTCATATAATTTAAATAAATGTTTTAATCCCTTTTAACTAAATTATGTTAGTTGGCAAATGTTTTTATGACATATTTGAAATAGTAGTAACAAGATTCACATTTAGGCGCAAGGAAAAGTGAACTATAAAAAAAAAGTGAACTAAGAAAAGGTATATATGTGTTGCTGGTAGAAATATCATTAAAATAGATAAAATAGTGAAGTTTATATACTTATAATATATTTATAGATATTATAAAAATAATATAAAAAATAAAATAGGTATAAAATAGCAATTTTTATTATCAATAAACTTATTTGATGGACATAAACTCATTTATCACATATCCCATTTTCTAATTTAAATATTTATTATCTATAAATGTCTTTTAAAATTTAAAATAGATTTGGCAAACAAGCTTTCCATCTATCTATATATATATATATATCAAGTTGTAACATTTGGGAATTAAAGGGAAATTTTGCAAAGTTTGGTTTGGGATGGCTAACTTTTACAAAATTAGTTAGTACCAGCCATTTTATCTCATGATTTACTTTAAAGGCAACCTGACCAGGTAATAATTAATCATGAAAACGGTATTGATTGGCTTGTGTTGCTAGCTAAGGA
The DNA here is from genome assembly GCA_030064435.1 of Trapa incisa. NCBI lineage: Eukaryota > Viridiplantae > Streptophyta > Magnoliopsida > Myrtales > Lythraceae > Trapa > Trapa incisa. The sequence continues at coordinate 1,377,912 of CM057778.1, forward strand.
CCGCTATTGAGTTGAGTCGACAAAATTAAATAATAAAACGGTATTGATTTGCTCGCTTGGCCGGGCTACCTAAATGATAAATGTGAGCATCCATCCAATTCAAGGTACGCCCCTTACCATATGGGATTTACCTAAATGATAAATGTGAATTCCTATAGCCTTTTCACAAAATAAGCACAGGATCGACATTGGTGAGTTATAGAAATTTTGCAAGAATGCGGATGGGATTGCTTTGCTTTGTTAAGACTCCTTAGCTTTCCCCACTTCCAATAAAAAAAATGAGGGTGTTGTCCCTTGAGTGGAATTAGGAATGTACCCCTTTCATCATCATCCCCTAAATATGGCATGCCATGTGAGCATATGACTTATTGTGTTATATGATAAAAATAATATATGTGATGTGTGTATATATATATATATATTATATTATAATTTATCATATATATTTGGTTACTATTATACTATATTTATATATAATTAATATTTATTCATTTTCTAATTATAACATTTATATATTATTTTATATGATAAATATATATTATAGTTTATTATATATATCATTAATTTTATTAATTTAACCATAACTCAATTATATTATATGATTTAATTATATGATACATTATTTATTATATTATATGATTTAATATTTTGTTTTATCATATATTAAATAATTCTCAATAATATAATTTAATTCAATTATATATAGATGAATGAATGTGAGATTTGTTTTTGCGCATAAAAGAGACTTTATTAACAAATATATGTGTTCAAACATGCAAATAGGTGAATGAATGGGGGTCTAAAATATATTCTCATACAAAAAAATATTTTTGGTAAAAATATTTGTTCTACTCCATTAATATAAAACAATGCCAACTTTTTTTTTTTGCACAATAACAATGCCAACTTGTGAAATGCTATTTTGTAGACTTCATCAACCCTTCCAAAATATTTCATTAAACTAAACCTCAATATCACATCAAAATATTTCATTAAATTCATATTGTATTCCCGTAAAAAAAATGCAAACTAAAATTATTCTGCACCCAATCCACAAAAAAAAAAATATCCTATCTACCAGACTAAGTAAACAAAAACTCTTAACAATATCCCAATTTAAGCAAGTCCCACTTCACTGGTTTTCTTATATTTCTTAGTAAATAAAACATAATATTTATAAGAATTATAATAAAAGTAATATTTTCAGCATCAACAAATTTGATATAAACTAAAAGTTTATGATTCAATAAATTAATATCATACTCAACAACTTTTTTATTTTGTTCAATATACTCAACTTCAAGTACTAAAATGTTATTGACCAAAAAAAAGTATTAAAAAGTTTTATATTTTGAACTATTAATAAAATTTAACGTAATATAGAACTTGAAATACTAAGATTAATAATTATTTCACTTGTATTAAATGTTAATTTTAAAATAATTAGATTTATTTTTGTATATTATTGAAATAAATTTCCAAATGAACAATATCATATATATCTTAAGAAAAGCTATTAGTTTATTGAGCAAAAATATATGTTGTAAAATCCACATTATATGTATATAAAAAATAGTAATTATTCTTAAAATCACATGAAATAATATCAATATTGAAATTTAACAATATATTCACTTATTCAAAGCCACTCTTATGGCATAAATTATTATATGAAAATTTGGTAATAGAGAAGATATTAGTAACATTAAAAAATAACTTAACTTTATAGTTAGAATTTATGAGTTCAAGTGAAAAAAAATTTTTGTACTCTAATTTTAAACTCAACAATTTTTTACCTATTATGGATCAATAATATTTTGTATCCATATATATTTCAAAATAATTAATTATAAGTAATATAACATTTTCCATCTTATAATCCAATAATAATTCTCTATTTTTATCTAATTTGGATTAATATTCTTAGCACTACTCGTATTTATTTCAAATTTAGGTATTACCATTTAAATGAGATACTAAAAATAAAATTTTAAAATACTTGGCATGAAAGTATCTCTTAATTCAAATTAATAAGCTTAGCACAATATTTATTATAATTTGATCTAACATTTAAATCAACAACTTGAACGGTACTCCATAAATTCTATTATATAATCTTCTATTGATTTTATCATCCATCCATGAACACCATAAATTCATTTAGGGGATATAAATCTTCTAACATCAATTTTATTCTTCAATACACTTGGAATTGTCACCCGTCCTTGTCTAAATTAGGTTGGTTGGCGCTTACTTTTATGATATATTTCTATTCATTGGATATATAATTATATATTTATAGTACAAAATACACTAATTATATCTAGACATATAGTCTACCTACACCAGAGATAAGGGTAAAGCTCAATATAAGGATGAACTTCATATTATATAAAAAAATTATGAAACCGATAGAAAAATCCAATATTTTAAAAATAAATGTGTCATTCGATTATGTTTGATGTATAGACGGGTGAAGAAGAGGGTAAAATATGTGGATGAGATTGAAGCTTGGAGCTAGAGAGAACAGTTGATGTTGTATGGAAGATTAGATTTTTTTTTCGCACAAGAAAGCCTATGGAAGATAAGAAGCGTAAAAAAGAGAAGAGGTATCAAGAGATGACATATATAGATGAGCCTTTTTTAGGCCAGAAAATAATAATAAACGAATTGAAATTTACTTGGGAGGAGAATGAACATCAGATTCTTTAACAGATAAGGTGACCATCACCACAGCGCTCCAATAAAGATGGCAAGTGGACAGAGAGTGTCCGGGACAATGTTTGAGTATTGAAGAATACTTTATTGAAACATTGAATTCGGATGTCCGAGGCAATGTTGCTAGCTAATGACGTAATGTTCTGTTGAGTCGACAAAATTAAATAATAAAATGGTATTAATTTGCTCGCGTGGCGTGGCTAGCTAATCGATAAATGTAACCATCCAATTCAAGGTACGCCCCTTACCATATGGGATTGCACACTCGAGCTCTCCGGACCAGTCCCCCGTGCGTGCACCGCGAATTCTCGTAGCCTTGTGACAAAATAAGCACATGGTCGACATGTGTGGGTTATAGGGATTTTGCAAGACTGGGATGGCTTTGTTTCGACTCCTTAGCTTTCCACACTTCCAATATAAAAATGAGGGCTTTGAGTTTTGACCATTGACTGGAATTAGGAAGATACCTCTTTCATCATCGTCCCCCAAATAGCATATTGCATGTGAGCATCTGAAAATTGACTTGGAAAGTTACGATCCCCTTCCCTTCATCCAATCGATGCACGGCAAGGTCCAACCAATCGTTACTTAGACATACAGTCTCAACATTTGCAATTAGCAAATAAAAATGACTTTCACATGCCTATTATATAATTTGATGTTCTCAATCCCCCACAAGTCAACAAACTTTGATTTTCCAACATTAATGTTCTCTTAGGGTTTATAATTTTCCAACAAACATAGAAAGGGGAAAAACCAACATGAATATTCTCCCAAAATATAGCAATTTCCAGCTTTTACTTTCAATGAAGAATTTGATATAAGATTTAAAGTTACATATCATGAATTAAAGATGGCCGAAATCCTGATTATATGAAGTATATGGGGTTTATTCAACCAAAAGAAACGAGATTATTTAGTAAATATCACCTTGACAAATGAAATAATGATTCAACAAGAAAAGTCTAGGAAAGGGGAATGAATAGGAGAAAGTTGACAATTGATTCACATTACTAGCACTTTCAATGATGTATCGAGAGAATTGAAAATATGGATTGCATGATAATGAATATGCTGTTTATTCCTGCTATATTCTATTTAACAAAAAGTATAGGAAAAAGAAAGAATTGTCAATGCATATGTAACAAACAAGACATGATAAGGTAGAATTTTTTTCCATTGACAACATACTTGATTACATGATTAATTATCAGTTTGCTATATCCTCAATATTTAAAGATGTTTCAAATTAGAAAGAAAATGGTTGAGGAAAATTCTTGAGAATCCTATATCATATAAATGCATAGGACCAAGACATTTCTTTTTTTTTTTTGGTCCAAAAGCCTTATAGGGATGGATTTTCAAGAATTCCAGGAGATCGAAGCAGATCATGATTCAGTTAGCCAGGCAGAAAAAGTGAGGCTTTATAGGTAGAGTAACATATTTATCTAATATCGACTAAGAATAAACTAGTGATAGAAAGGGAAACATTCCCTCTTTTCCTTCCTATTCCCACCCCATAATCAATATTTTTAATATCACAATAGCTAAATGGATTAGAGCTTTCTACTCACATTAATGTGTTATATTACGCTTGACCTTAACAACTATTTTTGGGTTTATTTCTTTCCACATGCAAATTAGAAACCACAAAACACATAAACATATAGTTTTACGAAATAAAGAGTGAAATCGGCAAGAAATTAAGAGAAGGTAAGTAGCTCAATACCTGCTCATCCTCGTAGACAATATTGGCCGGAATTTCCTTTTTAATAATTTTATCGAATCTGTATCATAAGATCAATTAAGCTAATATTTTTGTAGTGTAAAAGGAACAAAAACAAGATACAATTTCAGTTATAACCGTACATATAATTAAATTTAATGCAAGATATTTAGAATAAAATACGAACAAAATAATACAAAGAGATAATGACGGATACAATGAGAAAATAACACTAGATGGATCCCGTTTAGTTTGATTTCAAACATCCTATCAATCTAACAGTGTATAAAAGGCCCTTATCCTGGCAAGAAGTCCCAGCCTTGAAATTATGGCAATTGTGATCGATGGCACAAACTAAAATCGGGAAAAAACATGGGAGCACTGAGGCAAAACATGACAATTCAACAACACCAGAAAAATACCATCAGATCAATCTACAATAAATAAGTTAGATACCTACCATTCATCAGGGATTGACAATCCGCAGCCTAAGTACACTAACCATGGAACCAGAAAACAAATGGACCGATGGATCAAGGCTGGGAGCTGAAGAGAAGTAAAAGCAAAAGAAACAACAACATGACAACCATTGTGGGCTGCAAGCTACATAAATGTACATGAAGAGAAGGAGAGGATGAGAGCTGGAGGTAGAGAGGAGGAGAAGGAGCTCACACGGTGGGAGCGTCGGAGGGATGAGTCGCCAGAGCCGCTTCCTTCTTGGAAGCCATTAGAGGAGTGAGAGAGAGGTGAGAGCTGAGAACGGCCACTCTTCTAGCAGCACGCCGTGGCCAGCTCATCCTATCTCCTCACTCCTCCCTCCCATTTTAATTATTATTATAATAATATTTTTAACACATTTAATTATTAAATATTCATAAAAGTATTTTTTTATCTTTTTATTTTTGCTTCATGAAACGGAAGGCTCATTAACCGTTGAATTGGGCCGACCACGGGTAATTGTTCTCGTGAACTTTCTGGAGAAACAAGAAGGATAAGATATAGTTATAATAATTATTATAAATAGCAATAACCAATAAAGAAAAACCATTTAAAAAACGCGTTGGTTAGAAATAATACCATGGAAAAAGTCTGTCCACATTTGACAATCTCTCAACCTATCAAGTCAGCATTTGAAAATTGACTAACAATATTATTAGCCAGAAATGTGTAGTGGTGAATTCGTATACGCCATCAATTACAAGTTAACTGAGAAATAAATAAACACACTTAATTTTATAAACGAGTAATCAATTACAGTACTAACTTCCCTAATTTTAAGATGGTCCATTTAAAATAGTACTATAATATAATTAATGATCAAAATGTATTTGATTATAATTATTTATAATCAATAATTTTATGTATAATAGGAACCACATGTATGTTATGTGTTACAACACTATTTATATTTTGAATTATTAATAAAATTGAACAAAATATACAATTTGATATACTAAAATGGAGTTTAATATGTTGATTAATAATTTTTTTACTTGTATTAAATATTAATTTTAAATCAATTATTTATCATATCTTTTATCATTTTTATTTATATAGGTTAGTAATTAACATTATTTATCTCCAATTAATTTAGTAAATTAAATATATTTAAATTTGATCGAGTATATATTGTATTCAGATTTACATCATTTTAGTTTTTTTCTTAATATCTTTTTATTTAGATATTCCAAAAATAGATTTATTTTTATATATTATTGAAACAACTTTGGAAATAAACAAATATCATGTATTAATCTCTCATATTAATATAATTTATAAGTTTATTGAACAAAAATATATGGTCTAAAATCCACTTACGAATAAAAAATAGTAATTATTACTAAAATGTTAATATTGAAATTTAACAAAATATTCAGTTATTCAAATTCATATTTATGGTATAAATTATTATATAGAAATTTGGCAATAGAGAAAATATTAGTAAAATAACTTTTAGTTAGAATATTTGAGTTTAAGTGAAAAAATATATTTGTACTATAATTTTAAACTGTATTTACCGGATAAAAATAATATATAATATAATTATATAATATTAATTAATAAAAATGTATAATATATAATATATAATAACTAATTAAAATATTATTATAAGACTATAATGTAATATTATTAAATGATGCCACGAGCTCCTGCTCCAATATGTCAACTTCACCGTGCCTTATACGAATATCGACAACCTCTTGCTTTTACGAATATCGACAAAATTGATATTTATAATTAGGCCTACCTTTATTGAATGGTTTGAAAAGACCTAACAACTAATAGAAACCATATAAAAAAAGTATTCATTATTTATAATAATACCATAGGAAAAGTCAGTTTAGCCGTCCGTATTTGACCATCAAGGATGCCTGGATCAAACTGTCTCCCGATATATATTGATTCCAGCATTACAGGCCACAAACAAGCTTCTCTCCCCAATCCATGTGTGATGGAAGCAGCTGCAGCTCCTCTATTGCTTGGAATCCTCCTATTATCACTTTCCCCATCACCGTTAACAGCTCAGTCGAACTTTAAAACTTTTTTTTTACTTTTCTATACAACTAATTTCTAAATCAATATATTTCAATTGTATATAATAATAAATTATGTAGTAAAAGTATTAAGGTGATTAGCGATCTACTTCACTTACCCCATTTAGATTTGTTTATTTCATAATACTTGGAATGACTAATACTTTTGATTAATATTAAGGTTTCCCTTATTGCCCCAAAAACAGAAAAGCACACACAATATTTATCATATAACACCTTGAATCACATACCATAAATCCAAATATATAATATTTTATTGATTGCATCCATGAATACCCTAATCAAAATCTCCTTACCTTCACATCCACCAAGAGTACTCAAAGATAGATCTTATAATTAATTATTCCTTTTTCATCTCAAATCCTGTTTTGCTCTCTTAAGTGATTTTCCATCTTTAAATTGTATTTTTGAAAGTTCTACTATATAATTATGGTCATTTTCACCTTACTGTCAAATTTAGAAGATATTTTGAATTATGTTTTCTTTGTATTCAATCAAAATTTGGGATGGATATTGCTTGAGGAGCTATCTAGGCTAAGAAATAAAAAATTGGATGGTCAAAATCATTTGGTTTCTTACTTTTATACAATAACCATAAATTTAATTATATATGTCTAATTGTTAAATTTTCATTTTTGGAATATAAATCTTATCATATAAATTTCATCCATACCTAATATTAGAATTTTCATATAATTTAAATAGATGTTTTAATCCCTTTTAACTAAATTAGGTTAGTTGGCAAATATTTTTATGACATATTTGAAATGGTAGTAACAAGATTCACATTTAGGCGCAAGGAAAACTGAACTATAAGGAAAACTGAACTAAAAGAAGTATATATGTGTTGCGGGTAGAAATATCATTAAAATAGATATAATAGAGAAGTTTATATACTTATAATATATTTATAGATATTATAAAAATAATAAAAAAAATAAAATAGTTATAAAATAACAATTTTTATTATCAATAAACTTATTTGATGGAAATAAACTCATTTATCACATATCCCATTTTCTAGTTTAAATATTTATTATCTATAAATGTCTTCTAAAAATTAAAATAGATTCTGCACACAAGCTTTCCATCCATATATATATATATATATATGAAATTGTAACATTTTGGAATTAAAGGAAAATTTTGTAAAGTTTGGTTTGGCATGCGCTGACTTTGTAAAGCTCCGGGACCAATCCCCATGAGTGCACGGTGAATTCCTATAGCCTTTTGACAAAATAAGCACAGGGTCGACATTTGTGGGTTATAGGAATTTTGCAAGAATGCGAATGGGATTGGTTTGCTTTGTTTTGTTACGACTCCTTAGCTTTCCCCACTTCCAAAAAAAAAATAAGGGCTTTGAGTTTTGGCCCTTGACTGGAATTAGGAAGATACCCCTTTCATCATTGTCCCCTAAATATGGCATGCAATGTGAGCATCTGAAAATTGACTTGGAAAGTTCCCTCCCCTTCATCCAATCATGGGCAAGGTCCAACCAATCTTTACTTAGACAAACAGTCTCAACGGCAATTAGCAAATAAAAATGACTTTCATATACCTATTATATAATTTGATGTTCTCAATCCCCCCAACAAGTCAACAAACTTTGATTTTTTTCCCACTAATAGATCATTAAATGGGATTGCATGGATTAATTATATAGAGTCAACTTGCAAGCTCAACTTTGGCCACATGTTTTGCATCTTTAGGCCCATGGTTTCTCTTATAGTTAGCCGTCCATCACATGCTCTCTTAGGGTTTATAATTTAACTATATTAATCCTGCGTATAACTATTAATTAAGATTGATTCCTCCCTATCAAAAATAGAAAATAAATTATTATAATTTATGCATTAGGCAGTACACACTTGCAAAAAAATTATATAAATAATCATAAAAGTATTTATGTTAGATATTAAGTGTGACTATAGGTATCTTATGAGTTGTGCTTGTAATGGACAAAATTTATAGGATTGGAGATTAGCATGTGCGTTAAGGCTATTTTTTTACTAAATAAAATAATATTTCATTAATTTATCAAATCATATACAATATCCAGATGAAAATGAGATAATTCCTTAATTTTCAATAATAGATATAACTTTATCGGATAAAGTAATATTCAAATCACCTTAACTCTAATTTTTCATATATAAACATATTAATGCATCTGCACAAAAGTTGTTTAATCGATTAACTACTATCACTTGATACTCTAAAAACCTCATATAATGTAGCAATTAATCAATATAAGGGCGGATAATCCATGGAACATTGTTGCTTATAAAATATAGCACGTAGTATACGAGAATCAGATTCAAATATGATTTTGAGCCAATCTTGTTATTTTGCAAGTATTAGTCCTTCAAATACGGCTTGTTCCTCGGCTTTCAATGCATGTGTGCAATAAAATCTGGAGCCACTAGCTCGCAGTTCATTCTTAACTATGATTACTTGTAATTATATTTCTTATTAATTAATCAAATAAGCTATCCACATTAATATTAACAGTGTCAATTGGTGGTCGTTTCAACAATTATTCAGTTCCTATTAGGAATAGTAAAATTTAATTGGTGGTCGCTTCCACACTCATTCAGTTCATATTAGGAATAGTAAAATTTATTAAGGTTATTTTTAAGATGTGACAAATACAGCTACCTTATCTCGACATTCATAGGGCTATATTGAGTATTTATGGAGCCATCTTTTGTGGGCAACTTGTTATCCTTTTAGCATAATTCTGATCGCTCACGCAAATATGATGTGTAGTTCTCTTGAAAAATTAATGAAATGATCAAATTATTAGATTAAATAAAAATTATGTAATATATGATTGAAATATTTAATGGAGATCATAAGTGAGGTGTTTAAAATATTGCTGAAAATACCCCTTTAAACAATGCCATGCATTAGGATTGTGCAAAAAAATACAAGGCCATGTGAATGCATTTAATGGAATGTGGTCCATTATGAACTTACTAATATATTTGAATAGAAGCTTATTAGGGAAACTTATACCATTCAAAATATGTTGATGATTGATTGAATGGAATGAGACTCAATTTTATAATATAGTTTTAAGTTGCGTACTTTCAAGGTGCCCTATTTAAAAAAAAGTCAGTAATAAATGAATAAAATGTATCTTATTTTCAATTATGTATAATCAATAGTGTCATGCATAACTGGTTAAGAAACATCCTATATATATAGGGTCTAAAATATATTCTCATACAAAAAAAAATATTTTTGGTAAAAATATTTGTCCATTAATATAAAACAATGCCAACTTGTGAAATGCTATTTTGTAGACTTCATCAACCCTTCCAAAATATTTCATTAAACTAAACCTCAATATCACATAATATCAAATGAATTAAATCTCTCATTTATATTCATTTTTTTTTCAATATAACATAATATCAAATGAGTAACACTCTCATTTATATTTATTTTTTTGTTATATCTCAGGTTTATTTTTATTCTTTTATCTTTTTAAATAAATTTATGCGTTAATAATATTTGTTATAAATTATTTTCCAGGTTTATATTTTTTCATATGCTTATTCTTATGAATAGTATATACAGATTATGTGTTAATTTGAATAATTTTTTCTTGTTTGTGATTATCCGTGAATATTGATAGTAGATAATTTGTAGATTCTATAAACTATTTCTTATATAATTTTATTAAGGATTTAGGTAATATTTATGATGCAAATTTATTACTAATTTTTGGATAAATATATTATTTCATAATTATGTGACTTGTGGATCACATGTTCTATCCATTATATCTCACTTGACTCAACCATTTTACATTTTATGCCCGAATCAATTACTTTGTTGACACTTTCATTTTTTTTAAAAGTACAATCAACGAATTTGAACCAAAATGATTTTACTATTTCCATTTTCCAGATATTGATGAATGCGAAACCTCACTTTTATGCTCCCATATGCTCTATATTTGCTCCCCTGTAATAGATAAATAGAGTGTGGCCGACCACATATGCTCCCATATGGATGCCACTCAATCAACCTCTAACTCCCCTTCTACTCCTCTGGGTGGTAGCCTTTGTCATCTATTTTTCTCCAACTGAATCAACATAGGGATATGGTAATGGGAAGGATGTTGGGCTGCTCTCTGACCTGCATTTACTTCCTCAGCCAAGTGGAATGTGTACCACTGCTACAGTCACTTGGGTGAGCTCCAAGTCGAGCAAAAATCCACCTTCCCCCAACTCCATGTTTCCAACCCATTTCCCCCAGACTAAATGGAGAATTGTCCTTGCAATTGTCGCCCCGCCCAGTATTTTTTCGACGCCCCAACACACGAAAGAGTTGTACCACTCTCTCCAGCCTTGAGGGAGTTATTTTTTAATGTCACGTTGAGATTTCTCCCTCTATCTTTATGTGCTATGTTTATGTCTAAAGAAACCTGCAAATACATAGAAAACAATGAAAATGGAGCTATAAGGTTTATATTTAATTAGTTGAGTACATAATGAAAGTGAACTATTTGAGCAATTTTTAAATAGCATGTAGTCATTTAAATATTTAAAAAGAGAACCAATTTATAAAATTTGGAATTGTATGTTTGTTTTGAAAATTTAGAAATTTGAGAGTTCGGATTCTAAATATTCATAATAAATGGTTGAAATTGTGGAAATGAAATATTTTAATATTTAATTGTAATTAAGGTAAAAATAAGTGACCAAATTATAAATATTCGAAAATTTGATGAATGAAGTGTAAAATTAGAAAGTTAGTAATATAATTACAATTTTAGGTGTTTGATACATCAAATGTGTGTGAAACGATAACATAGTGTACTAAAAGTTTTAAGTACTAAATTGTAATAAATAAATTTTTTAAAGAATTATATAGATGAAAGTATATATAAACATTACCAATGCCCTAATACTTATAATCATACTCATCATCATTGGTTACTAATATGGTAAAAATTTGATGATTTAGAGGAGAGATAAAATATTCACTAATATTTTATCTATTATCAAGCTAACTAAATTTACTGATTTAGAAATCAATTTTAATATTTTTAGTCAATTTTTAAAAATAGTTGAACTTATTATTTTATTTAATTTTTATATTAATGTATGATTGCTTAAACTACTATTGATAGGTGAAATTTGATTGTTGATTGATATTAATTTTTAAAAGTGGATAGGAAAAATCTCATTTTATGAACTACATATTTTTATGAATTGTGGGTGGGTTATATGATAAAAATTCATTAATCTTGTGAATAATGTATAATATGTCACATTATGGACTTGTCAAATATACGATTTATATAAATTTGCATAGTGGCCATTAGAAACAAATAAATAATATATGATATAGTTTATAGTATGAGTTGAATTATATAAAAATAGAAAGACTTATTCACTTTAATCCATTAATACAAACTCCAAGAAAATAATGTTGTATTGTTTATTATGATATATAATAACGGTGAAATATTAAATGATCACTACCTATATATAGACCTCACATGAATTTTGTTGTGAGAGAAGAAAACAAATATTTTTTGTAATTTTAAAAGAAATCATGTGAGCTTCTAAAATTGTGAAAAATTATGATATATTCGTTTTGAACTATGTTAAAAAGATTGTATATTCTCTATACTACTATTATAAGCACTAAGAATCAACATGTTGTAATGTAGATAGGGACCTCCAGCTTATGTGTAGCATATCTACAAGTGGGACATGTGAAACTAAATTATTTATTTAGTTTCACATGTAAATCAGCCACCACACCATGACAATACCATTTATCAAATCATAAAAGCAGGTTCTATCTCCAGCCTATGCAACAAGAAATATGTCTATATTATATTGACATAGACAAGTATTAATATATATATATAAAGCGGCAAAGTTCATGCTACAACCATTTTTTATAAATTAATCTTGATGATGTGTGTACTTCTTCCAACTAATAAATAATTATAGAATAAACTTTGGGATTTGGGCCCAAAACAATAAAAAAATGATTAAATTATGGGATTTGTCAATGGGCAAGATATGTAAACGCCTGAAAAATTACCTTCCTATATAAAGAATTGGAATGGAATAAAGAACAATTTTATAAGATAGTACTAACTTCCGTACTTTTAAGGTGCACGGCTTGAAATAAGGTTATAATAAATTAATCAACTGTATTATTCTCATGGATTACAGATAATAAACGTCCTGTATAATTGCAACCGACTGCAAGAAGGGTGTTTCTGCTGATGGAATATACAAATGGGCTCCCGTCCAAGCTTGGAGGCCCCTTCCTTGATTGGTTTGTCAGAGAGCAACTATCACTTGAAGGGACAACTGGAAGGCTGACATGGATGGTGGCTTCGCGAGGCTCAATTGCATTGTAATCAGGGAGAGAGATGTTCTTCACCTCCAAACCAATCTTCTTCAGAATAGGTGTGGTCATGTTTCCGTGGCAGACGATCTCATACCATTCGTTCAAGAAACACCCTTCACGGGCAATCCCAAATGGATACGGAATTACAGTCAAATCCCCCAAAAGGTCTGGCAGTTTCTCATCGGCCGTGAGGGTGGCTGTGCGACGGTTCTTGAACCAACTCCGCCGAGTAGCAAAGCCATCAGAAGCGATAACTCTGCAGCCACTATTGATCTCATTTTACCACTACTACCGCTTCTCTTGGTTAGTATCTCTGATAAATGGAAAAGGGTGTTTTGCTTCTGTCTTCCATCCCTTATTATATATGTATATCCACTTATATATAAAAATAATGCACTAACACATATTATTTTAGAAAACGAGTATAATCAAATATCTAGCTTGAAATATACCTTCCGTCCTTTCCCGTTTTCTGAATGGATTTTTCCTCTCTTGCCGGATTTTTCTTTTAGGCGCCGCTCTATTCGCCTTAACATTTGAGTGGAGGCTCCTTTACTTCCGCCTCAACCTAAAAAAATGTTAACCCATCTTCTAGGATTTTCCACTCCTCTTATTAGGTGATCTAGTCGAACAATTTGAATCGGTTTAATAGTCCATTGAGCTAGACTATTATAGCCTTTTTTTCTAGTATAATCTCACTTAACATTTGAGTGGAGTAATATATAAAATATTATATGCATTTGTCCAGTATATATCTTTCTCACCTTCTTATTTCTATTTTTATTTATAATATTTTAAAAGAATATTATATGACTTTCATGTTCACTTTGTTCATTTAATTTCCAAATGTCAATCTTCTTTCCATCTTTCTCTATGGAGGATTTATAGATGGGAACAAAGTAGTCTCTCTAACAGAAATCGAGGATACAACCACAAAATAAATGAAGGGCAACGTCTATTATGTTCATCCTTTCCTGATCACTTTAAAATATTTATACTTTATTTATAATATTTTTTCAAATAAATAAAAAAATAGGTGTAATTGTGAAACTTAAATTATCACTTGTATCTAAATTTGTAACCAAAATTGGATTTAGTGTTAAAAGAGTTATAATAACTATAAAACGTAAAATGGTTGGTATATTATTTTAATAAAAATAAGTAATTTTAATTTGTTGTATTTGATAAAAATATAAAAAAATAATAAATTCTAAAATAAAATAAAATAAATTAAAGCATAACAAAATTTGATCTATCTCATTTACTAAGAATGTAAGTCTTCTTCCAAAGAGGTTGATCCATTACTTCTCCTCAAATCTCTCAAGTGCATTATTATTATCTTTGTTATGAAATCTCTCAATTGTATTATTAGTATCCATTGTGTTATTGATTTATTAAATTATTTTAATAATTTAATTTATTTTTATATTATTCTTTATTTATTTTATTATTGATTTTAATTTATTTTTATTCTTGTATATATTAAATAAATTTATATAATAATAATATTTTATATAAAATTATATAATAAAAATATTGTACATAAAAAATTACTATACAAAACTTATTTAATATAATTTAATTATATATAATATAATAAATTATTTAATTTAATTAAAATAGTAAATTTGTATTTCTAAATTTTTAATTAATAATAATTAATCTCACTTTATATTCATTCAAACCATAAATTATTAAAAAAATTTAACAGTTTAAAATCTATCACTTAATTTATGATAGGAACACTTTCCAACCCTCAACTCTAAATCACTCCAAACCATTCAAACATATCTTAAATGATTATCCAAACCACTAAATACAAATATAGGTTAAATACTTATTATCTCTAAATGCTTTTTAAAGATAAAAATAATTTTAAATAAATCAATTGTGCAAAAAAACATGAAAGAAATTACCCAATATTTTGACACTTACCCACTTTTTTTAGCTAAACCGTAACAAGTAAACAAATACAATTAATTGCAAACTATTTTTTAACTTCATATTAAATTTTTTTTTGCACAATTACTTCAGATTAAGTTACAATTTCAATATCAATAGCTATCTTGAGATGGAAATAATAAATATAATATTAAATACAATAATAATAAATTAAAAGATAAAAATTACAATAGAGAAAATAAAGTATTAATAGTTAAAATATTAATAATATGTCGTATTTAATTTTTTTAATATATATTTTAAATCATATATATTGAATCAATAAAAGAAATTGTGATTATATATTTATTATATCATTTATTTAAGAAGTAAAGTAAACTCGAGTTATATGCAAATATAGAATTAATAATTATACAGGTTACAAACAAGCTTCTCTGCCCAATCCATGTGTGATGGAAGCAGCTGCAGCTCCTCTATTGCTTGGAATCCTCCTATTATCACTTTCCCCATCACCGCTAACAGCTCAGTCGAACTCCTCCGCCAAGCATGGATGCCCCAATACGTGTGGAAACCTCACCATCCCTTACCCCTTCGGAATTGGGAGCGGATGTTACTTAGCAGAAGGCTATCCCATCTCCTCAGTCCTCCCTCCCGTTTAAATTATTATTATAATAATATTTTTAACACATTTAATTATTAAATATTCATAAAATTATTTTTTTATCTTTTTAATTTTTGCTTCATGAAACGGAAGGCCCATTAACCGTTGAATTGGGCCGACCAACGGTAATTGTTCTCATGGACTTTATAGAGAAACAAGAAGGATAAGAAGTCGTTATAATAATTATTATAAATAGCAATAATCAACCCTAAAAAACTATTTAAAAAAAGAGATGGTTAGAAATAATACCACAGAAAAAGTCATTTGAACTGTCCACATTTGACAAAATTGATGTTTATAATTAGGCCTACCTTTATTGAATGGTTTGAAAAGACCTAACAACTAATAGAAACCATATAAAAAAAGTATTCATTATTTATAATAATATCATAGGAAAAGTCATTTGAACAGTCCGTATTTGACCATCAAGGATGCCTGGATCAAACTGTCTCCCGATATTTATTCATTCCAGCATTACAGGCTACAAACAAGCTTCTCTCCCCAATCGATGTGTGATGGAAGCAGCTGCAGCTCTTCTATTGCTTGGAATCCTCCTATTATCACTTTCCCCATCACCGCTAACAGCTCAGTCGAACTCCTCCGCCAAGCATGGATGCCCCAATACGTGTGGAAACCTCACCATCCCTTACCCCTTCGGAATTGGGAGCGGATGTTACTTAGCAGAAGACTCTAACATGTTCCCCATCGACTGCGACTCCGAGGCTAACCCTCCCGTGGCTTATTTGCAAAACAGGTCAACCCGTCTCCACATAACTGATTTTTCCGTTGCTGGTCATGAACTTAAACTCGAACAAGATGTAGCCTCCGACTGTTATGATGCTTCGGGCCGCGCAGGAAGGACATCCATTGGTCTGAATGTTTCCAGGTTCCAAATATCCCACACCAGGAACATGTTCACTGCCATCGGGTGTGATACGGAGGCTGAATTCGTTGGGGCCGCGGACACCTTTAATAAAACCTGTACGGCCAGATGCGACAATACTATGGCCAACACGACATGGTCAGGGTTCGGTTACTGCCAGAAGAGCGTCCCGTGGGATTGTGAAGAATACAATATCTCCATCACAAATAACAACTCGGACTTCCTAGGCATCAACTCCTGCAGCTACGGATTCGTGGCTGAGTAAGGCCACTTCAACTTCTCTGCCGAATATCTACTCAAGAACTTTACCGGTTTCCCAGCTCCTGTGGTCGTTGAATGGTCAATCCCTGGCAAAGCGTGCGATGAGGCGTGGCAAGACAATGCAACCTTTGCTTGCAAAGGTAACGCCACTTGCACAGATTCTATATCGGGATATCGCTGCCGGTGCCAACCTGGATACGATGGGAACCCTTACTTGTCCGGCGAGAATGGCCGTCAACGTAACCTCCTCCCTTTCTCAATTTTTTGTTGTCGTTGAAGTACGTGAAAACGCTGAGTTTATTATACCCTAACAAATCTAATTTTTAGACGGGAAAGTCTCCAGAGTAACATGGATTTTTTTTATCCACAAAGATTTTGAGCATGAACTATAAATGATCAGTTTATCTTTTTATAAAATCCATGGAATAAATATTTTGTTTATTTCAACCAATTTATTTATAATTTACGTGGTTTATATTCTCTTTTTAATTAATATGAAGTTTGCTGTCCGCTTCTATTTGTGAACATTGCCACACAATTTGTGCTCTTTTTTGACAAATGTGTTACAAAAAATTATAATTTGTCAATTTTCAATTACCACTGCAGTGCTGTGTACTATTATCCTTTATATCTCATTTTACAATGAGCCGATTTTAACAACTTGGACTGTTAATAGGATTTAACATTTTCAAAAATTTTATAATACTATTTTTGTTTTTTAATGAAAATCTACTATTTTTCATTGTAATTGTTATTACTATTATTATAATTAATAAAAAATTCTTAACTAAAAGGATTTCACTATTTCCATTTCTAGGTATTGATTATTGCAAACGAGAAAATGTATGTCTCGGGACATCAGAATGCCGAAATGATCCCTATGGTTATGGTTATAGTTGTATTGATATTGGTAAGTAAGTACACCTTTCTAGACACCTTCCTTCAATTTTGATTGGCTAAAATCCTAAAAAAATTCAATATTTTACCAAATTATTTAAAATATACACCACATTTATTAAATTTAATGAGAAGATAACATTGGTGATATGACAATTATAACCCTAGTAGTAGTGGCCTAATTATTTCACGGAAAATATAACCATAAAAGATATTTAAAATATTTCATTAATAAAATAGGGAACCATATGCTTTTTTAGGCTATAAATAAATAAATGTGATGTATATTTTACGAAAATTTTGCATATTTTTAGGCTATAAATTTTTTGTTGTTGTGGAAGTACGTGAAAACGCTGAGTTTATTACACCACTAACAGCTCAGTCGAACTCCGCCAGGATGCCCCAATACGTGTGGAAACCTCACCATCCCTTACCCCTTCGGAATTGGGAGCGGATGTTACTTAGCAGAAGGCTATAACATGTTCCCCATCGACTGCGACTCCGAGGCCAACCCTCCCATGGCTTATTGGCAAAACAGGTCAACCGGTCTCCACATAACAGATTTTTCCGTTGCTGATCATGAACTTAAGCTCGAACAAGATGTAGCCTCCGACTGTTATGATGCTTCGGGCAACGCAGGAAGGACAGTCACTGGTCTGAGCCTTTCCATGTTCCCAATATCCCGCACCAAGAACATGTTCACTGCCATCGGGTGTGACACGGTCGCCCGCTTCGTTGGGACCGCGAACACCTTTAATAAAACCTGTACATCCAAATGCAACAATACTATAGCCAACACGACATGGTCAGGTTTGGGATACTGCCAGATGAAAGTTCCGTGGGATTGTAAGGGTTACATTATCTCTATCTCCAGCTCAAGGAACCACTCGGACGTCCTAGACATCAACCCCTGCAGCTACGCTTTCGTGGCTGAGAAAGGCTACTTCAACTTCTCTACCACCGAATATCCACTCATGAACTTGACCGGTGCCAAAGTTCCTGTGGTCGTTGAATGGTCAATCCCTGGCATAGCGTGCGATGAGGCGCAGCAAAACAATGCAACCTTTGCTTGCAAAGGTAACGCCACTTGCACAGATTCTATATCGGGATATCGCTGCCATAACGCCACTTGCACAGATTCTATATCGGGATATCGCTGCCAGTGCCCGCCTGGATACGATGGGAACCCTTACTTGTCCGGCGAGGATGGCTGTCAACGTAACCTCCTCCCTTTCTCAATTTTTTGTTGTTGTTGAAGTACGTGAAAACGTTGAGCTTATCATACCCTAACAAATCTAATTTTTAGACAGGAAAGTCTCCAGAGTAACATGGATTTTTTTTATCCACAAATATTTTGAGCATGAACTATAAATGGTCAGTTTATCTTTTTATAAAATCCATGGAATAAATATTTTGTTTATTTCAACCAATTTACTTATAATTTACGTGGTTTATATTCTCTTTTTAATTAATCTGAAGTTTGCTGTCCGCTTCTATTTGTGAACATTGCCACATAATTTGTGCTCTTTTTTGACAAATGTGCTACAAAAAATTATAATTTGTCAATTTTCAATTATCACTGCAGTGCTGTGTACTATTACCCTTTATATCTCATTTTACAATGAGCCGATTTTAACTTGGACTGTTAATAGGATTTAACATTTTCAAAAATTTTATAATACTGTTTTTGTTTTTTAATGAAAATCTACTATTTTTCATTGTACTTTTATTACTATTATTATAATTAATAAAAAATTCTTAACTAAAAGGATTTCACTATTTCCATTTCTAGCTATTGACCTTGAGAAGAAGAACACCACTCGAGGCATTGCTATTGGTACATAATTTACTTATAATTTACTTAACTAAAAGGATTTCACTATTTCCATTTCTAGCTATTGACCTTGAGAAGAAGAACACCACTCGAGGCATTGCTATTGGTAAGTAAGTACACCTTTCTAGACACCGTCATTCAATTTTGATTGGCTAAAATCCTAAAAAATACAATATTTTACCAAATTATTTAAAACATACACCACATTTATTAAATTTAATGAGAAGATAACATTGGTGATATGACAATTATCACCCTACTAAGAAAGCTTGATTCTTACACGTGCCATTCCATTCCTTCCTTGAAAACCAGGTCTCTCCTCGAGTTTTGGGATGGTTCTGGTGATTTTCCTAGCATGGAGGGCTATAAGCTTTACCGTAAAAGGAGACGAGCCAAGCTCAAGGAAAAGTACTTTAAACAGAACGGTGGCCTTATTCTGCAACAACAATTGATTTCACACTAAGGTAATGCGGAAAAAGGTAAGTTGTTTGATTATAAAGAGTTGAAGGTGGCTACAAACAACTTTCACACGGATAAGATTCTTGGAAAAGGTGGGCAAGGCACAGTTTATAAAGGCATGCTTCTAGATGGAAAAATAATAGCCATCAAGAAAGCTATAGCAATTGACAAGGCCAATATCGAACACTTCATTAACGAAGTCTTCATCCTCTCGCAAATCAACCATAGAAATGTGGTGAAGCTCTTGGGATATTGCTTGGAGTGTGAAACTCCTCTTCTGGTGTACGAGTTCATCCCGAATGGGACTCTTTATCAGTACATTCATGAGCAATAATGTCCTATTTCTTGGGAGGCACGCATACGTATTGCCACTGAAATTGCAGGTGCCCTGTTCTATCTCCACTCTTCCGCATCCATTCCCATTTACCATCGTGATATCAAGTCTTCAAACATACTCTTAGATGAGAAATATCGAGCAAAAATTGCTGAGTTTGGGACTTCAAGATCAGTTGCTGAGCAAAAATCGAGGAAACAGGCTCTGATACCACTCTAGTTGTCACGCCCCGACCCAGTTTGGTCGGATCCCCGTGATCAACCCGCCACTCTCCCGATTTACTAAAGGGTTTTCCCTTATATTATAAATCGTAAAGAGTAAGGCGTTAACCTGCACCTTTTTCCAGGAATATCATAAATCAAAACTGCATAGTAATTTAAATTAGTTGTACCAATCTTGCAAGCGTTTAATTGCGCAAGTCCTTTAAGGTTCGGCTTTCCGGGACTTCCTGAAAGAGGTATAAGGGAGGGGGTGAGTACAACTACTCAGTGAGTGGGATTCAAATCTTTTAACTTTCAAGAAAAACATTTATATGGAGTGTGCCAGACTCCTTTGTTTTCAAAAAAAATCATTTCATTTCCATTATTTCTTAGTTATCGATGTGTTATCACCCAACACACATCCTTCATAATGAAGGTTACACACATTCGCAAGTTAGTATCACTACTGAACCCGCTAGTGGCTTCGGAGCGACTTTTCCTGCCACCCGGATAGAAGTACGACCACTTCTACCCTGGGAATGAGCGGATGTACGAAACATCCGACCCACAATCCCGAAATCACTTCTTCGTGTCCGTATGAGGACAGAGACCTCATCCTGTCCCCACCCCGGTCTCATGTGCTTAGTGCTACTCCAGATTTCGCACAGACACCTGGAACGACGAACTGCCCTTATAGCCACCAGGTCGTCCAGTGCCCTTAGGATGCATCACTACCCCTCATGGGCGTCTTGATGATCCCGTACTCATAGTGCATGCACAAACAATGTTTTCTTATATTGCCATGTAATATGTGGTGCCATTAGTCCAACGGCCCCGACTCTCAACTCAACCCGCAGCTGTTTGTCTTGACTAGTCCGTCGACCTGTCATGTCGCACTGCCGCTAGTTGACTGAGCATGTCGGTCCTATCTTGGTACCATGGCCAAACAATTCACTTATTAAGTTTTATGGCACATATATCATGTTCGTTTACGAGCTCCTGCTCGTGCCAACTGGCCTTGGGCCCACTGTACGAGATTTTCAAAATCGGGCATTTCGCCCCCAAGTTCCAAAACTGAGGCCCTTGGCCTATCAGAGCTATTCGAGCTCCCGTCGAGAAGGTCTCCCAAATAGTTTAAGCATTGGCACACAGTCAGGGGAGAACACTTCCGACAAAAATAGGTTTTTACTATCCATCATACCGACCGGTATAAGGACATCTCCGTTCATAACCGATGAACGGGTTTTCAACTTCCTTCCAGGAAGTCTCATCATACCAACCGGGTATGATCTACTTACAACTCGTAAGTAGTTTTTCTGCATAACTTTCACATCACTTTCTTTAAGTAGTGATGATTAAAATACCACTAAATAGTGGGTTTTTATATCGAGGTACTTATCATCCCCAACCGGGTATGATGTTAGTAAACCCACTCACAACCGGTAAGTGGTTTTTAACTTTATAAGGTGTGCTCATCATCCCAATCAGGTATGATGTTTGTAAACCCACTCACCCGTTAATGCCGTGAATTCCACTAGACCGGTTCTTGGTATTCACGCGAGCTTGTCCTTGCTGGCATTCCCGGTACTTCGTGTTCCGGTGAAGGCACAGCGGTCCGAGCTTTCGATCTGGGCAGATAGGTCTCATCCTGAGGTTCATCCTTTCGGTCCTAATTCTGTCATGGAAAGGCTGAGAAAGTGTTGGGAGGGCTTGAAATGGCCGATTTCAGCTTGGCCGCAATAGGGCAGCTTCGGTCCGCCGGAGTTGCTTCACTATTCCATCATGTCGGCGTTTCTCCAACGATACTCGGATTGATTGGAGTTTGCTATCAGATAGCTGTCTTCCCCCCGGTTTTAAAGAGCCCAACCTTTGTTCAAGTCGAAGCTCTCGTTCGAGCTTTACCGGGAAATGGAGCAGTAGAGAGAGAGAGAGAGAAGTGTTCAGGTGTGAGGAGAATGAAATGGGGATGAACTCTTTATATAGTTGTAAAACCCGTGTATTAAATGGGCGAGATTTATTACTGGTATTAATATTGCCATAAATTATTGGTATTAATTCCAATAATTTAATTTCGGTATTAATTCTAATAAATTAAATTTCAGTATTAATTCTAATAATTTAATTTCGGTATTAAATTATTTGTATTAATTCCAATAATTTAATTTAGGTATTAAATTATTGCTATTAATTATATATTAATTTATGATAAGGCGTAAATACAAATTTTTGACCGAAATTTCGGGTTACAAAAAAATTCATACTTCCCAGGAGGTCATCCATCCTCACATTACTCTTAAGTAAGCACACTTAACTTTAAAGTTTTTATAGAATCTAGTTCACTTGAACCACTTTGGTTTTTATTTTCTAATTTATCTTAAGTTTCTTTTCCAAGGTTTAATGAACCCTTTGGATCACCCGAGAGTTGTAAATTCCCAACTTGCCCGTTCAGAAATAATTGGGTTTGTGAACCGGTTCTAAATCCTCACTTGGTTTGACCGGTTCTTTTCCTGGTTTTCCTTAGCTCAAAAGGGTGGGTTTTACACTAATCTTGCTAAAAGATGCTTAAACCTGAAAGGAAGGAAGAGACCCACAATGAAAGAAGTGGTGCTGGAATTGGAGGGCATAAGAAAGTCGGGAGTTTCCCCCATTGAGGATACTCAACAAGATACTGAATGGAATGTTATGGAGGCTGGGACATCTGGGGAAATGATAAATACATTATTTGCATCGAGTGGACATGAGACAGAGTGTACTATGATTTCCATTTCTGATGATCACCCGCTACTGCCTACCCAGACATGGTGAGATGTAGGAAATTTGCTATGTTCTATTTCTATGATGCCTGTATGTATTGCACCTATTCCATTGTATCTGAAACTTGAAGAAGTGGTTCTTTGTTGTTCAAAATAAATTCATTAATGTAAAAGTTAATGAAGTGCTGAAGTATAAACTTTGGTCAATTTCTTAAATTTTGCAGTGATTTTTCTTTTAATTTCTAAATTAAAGAGCAAAATTTTGTGATGCTTGGAGAATCTAGTATAAGAGGGCTTTTCATGTCAAATTAGCTTATGCATCAGTCATATTCTAGTAACTAAATTTTGTGTTTAGATAGGTAATTAATTCCTAACATAATTTTTCATCAGCATTATATACTAATTTCTTTTACTTGTAATATTGGATTAAATGAGTACATAAAATTTAATGGTACAAATCGATGAGAATACTGTGGCAACTTATTGAATGATCTGAAAATGTCCTAACAACTACACATTATAAAACATATAAAACTATTAAATAGAATTAAAACCTTAGGAAAAGTCATTTGAGCGGTCCACATTTGACAATATCTGAACATAAGACGTGAGAATTTGAAAATTGACTAGCAATATTATGAATATGAATGTGGAGGGGGTGTCCATTCCAAGTCGTATACACCATTAATTCCAAGTCAATCGGTCAATATATGGGCACCCACATATTCTACCAAAATAAAGTATCCCCTCTAGCAATTCGGGATACAACTATATTATAATGCTGCCAAATTTCATACGGAAACCCTTTTTTATAAATTAATAATAACTTCTTTTAAGTTATAGAATTCCCTGCTTTTAAGGTGATCCATTTAAAATAAGACTATAATATAATAAACGATCAAAATGTATTTGATTTCAATTATTTATAATCAATAATCTTGTGGATAACATATCATTTACATTGAGAAAAGAAAAAATATTAATAATTAAAAATATATCTATTAATATTGTTATTTTAATAATCAATTTGATTGTCTCCAAATAAAACTTGACAATATTGTAATCTCACCAATGTTACAAGCACATTTTGAATGGAGCAAATTTTCTAAATATTATTTTAAAATTGTACTTAGCAAGGTATAAACATTGAATATAAGTGTATTGAAAATATTATTTTAAATTAAATAAAATAAAAAATATTATTTATTTATAATATTAGAAATATTATACTATTTATAAGTAATAACTTATAAACTTACTAATATATTTGAATAGAAGTTTATTAGGGAAACTTATACCATTCAAAATATGTTGGTGACGGAATGGAATGAGACTCAATTTTATAATATACCTTTAAGTTGGCAACTTTCAAGGTGCCCAATTTAAAAAAAAGTCAGTAATAAATGAATAAAATGTATCTTATTTTCAATTATGTATAATCTATAGTGTCATGCATGACTGGTTAAGAAACATCCCATATGTATGTATATAAGCTTCACAACCCATTGATACTTAGAGGGCTTATAAGTTTCTCACCCATACTTCAAGTTATTAGCTTATAGGAAGGGAACAAGAGGATCCACCAAGCTACTATGGGAGACACCACTAATCTTTCCATGTTCCTTACTATTGCTGCTGTCCATGTCCATGGCCATATCAGTAGCAATAGCATCCCCATACCCTACCTTCCCTATCCAAAGGGCCGCTAACTGCTTGGAGAAGTGTGGCAATGTAATCATCTATTTCCTTCGGGTGGGGCGTTAAATAATCTTTAGGGATATCTTACCGAAGCTTAATGAACTACTACTTATTTTCATTTATCAAGTAGGCTGATAGGTACTTCTGCTCGTACCTAGTGGGGATGGAGATATGGCGAATATGTTCAACTACCACGTATCTGCATTTTTTTCAAGGAAAAATTATGTTATTATCACACGATCGACCATAGGTACTTTTAAGATATCCATCATTCCTTTTATATTTCTTAGCTAATACATAACAGTCACAACATACTTCTCATATGAGAATGTCTTAAACCACAATGGTCGAAAAGATGTCAAATTCTTTGATATATCAAAATTTTGTACTTCCCTTGTTAGTGGTGGGAGTACTTCTTCGAGTTATTCGGGTGTGAGTGCCACATGCCTAGAGAAGAGATCCACAAATAGTGACATACTTACTGGTTCAAGGTTCAACCCGAGTTTTCTCATAAGGATTATATAATATCGTAGATATTCTAGCGTTGTCGAGGGTGCCCGTGCATCCCCGCGTGAATCCGTGTGTTGAGGGGTGTGTGTATCTTCTTCTCGGCATAATATCTAAGTATTGTTTCTTTGTAAGGGCCGGTATCTTAAATTACTTTTTATCGTATGTTAATAATGATGGAAGAGTGTATTTTAATAACAGTTATGTTGGTCAGTCCAGTTTGTAGAAGCCAGAGTGTACGAAAGGACTTCCATTTAAAATTTTCTCGTTTATTTGCACTCAAGAAAACAACATATTTCTAATAACTAATTTTTTATTATGATACTTTAAAGTAAATTATGAATGGTAGCTTATATAAAAAAAATTGCATCATTAGCAAAATAAAATTGTGAAATATTTGAGTAGCTTTTACTAATTTTTAGAGTATTAATTTTTTTTCTATATATTATATTTGTAATTAATAAAAAAATTGCATCATTAGCAAAAAAAATTGTGAAATATTTGGATAGCTTTTACTAATTTTTAGAGTATTAATTTTTTTTCTATATATTATATTTGTAATTAATCTAGATGATACATCTTATAAAAGGTATAGTAAGAGTGGGTCTCCCTGTCTCCCATATCCCTACTTTAATGGATATACTCTCTCTCTCTCTTGCTGTTTATTAGCAATATGTAGCTCCCTCTCCACACAAAACAAAAATTCAGTTAATTAAAACATTTGCAAACCCAATTCTTATAAGAATTTATCATATGCCTTAATTATATTTACTTTAATTGTACACCATACTTTCTTACCATTAGTGTTTTGTTAAAAGTCATTGAAATATTAATTAGCTATCTGTATATTATTATTAATAAGTCGAATTGGGACAAAATTACTTTGTTAACATGAAATTAAGTTATTAATATACAGTTTTAGGCACTTTACCAAAATTTTTGAAATAATTTTGTGAGAGAAATTGTAGATTTAGATAGTGCAATAGTTTGAAATAATTTCCAATACCTGAACGATATAGAGGAAGACTATTTATATGGTTCATTTCATTGAGTAATTGTCCTGTATCAAATAAATAAATGCCGGACAACAACTAGGACAAATACATTATTTGTGGAGATGTGGAAGTTGTATCGTGTGCGACTCCGAGGTCAACCCTCCGGTTGTAGACAATCTCAAGTTTGCAAGTAGCAAGCAAAATTGGCTTTCACATGCATATTATATAATGCGATGTTCCCATTCCCCAAACAGTCAACAAACTATGATTTATTAAAACTAATAGATCATTAAATATGATTACAGCCAACTTGCAAGCTCAACTTTGGTCACATGTTTTGCATCTTTAGGGTCCTTAGTTTTTAGTACCAGTACTTAGAGTTCGATCACATGCTCTCTGACTAAAAAAATACCAATTATATAATTTAACTAAATTAATCCTACCTATAACTATTAATTAAGATTGGTTTGTTCCTAACAAAAATAGAAAATCAATGATTAGTTGGCTGGATACAACGTTATTTATGCATTAGGTAGTACATACTTGAAAAAATTATACAAATAATGATCAAGTATTTATGTTAGATGTTGAGTATGACTCTTTCTATCTCTAGGTACCTTATGAGCTTAGTAAGGCGTGTTTAATCAATTATAAGACACTGTGATGTGTGACTTAATGAACAAAAGCAGCATTAGGCCATCTTTTTGGGGAAGCTTGTTATTCACTGAACCAACTCTTTGAATTATTCTGATTTATATTGAGACTGAGATTTTTGTGCTTAGGATGGCAATGATAATATTCTCACCGAACATGTTGACTGACGGAATACCAACAATTATATCTCTTATCGAAATATGATGTGTCCTTCTCTTTATACAATTAATGAAATAATTTAATTACCATATGGCAAATCTATGGGCTAACTTTGATGCACATGAAACTGATGGATCTGAGTAAATGTCCCCTCAATTTGACATATCAACTTGGCTGTATTTCATGTGCCTTTGAATATAGATAGCTGTTATATAAAATAAAACAAGTCCTATAAATAATAAGGCATAATATCCAGCATTCGTTCTCAATTGCATCCCAACCTAAGAATGCTTCTCCTCCCAATGACCAATATGAGACAGGCAGCTTCTTCAGTATTGCTCGGAGGGTTCCTGTTATTGTTTCTCCAAGCCCCACACCCCATAACAGCTCAACCCAATTATTACAAGCCCGGATGTCCCAATACGTGTGGAAGCCTCACCGTCCCTTACCCCTTCGGCCTTGCCACCAGTGCTGACGGATGTTTCTTAGCAGAAGGCTATAACATGTTGCCCATCGACTGCCACTCGGAGGCCAACCCTCCCATCGCTTATTGGAAAAACAGGTCAACCGGTGTCCACATAATAGATATCTCTGTTATTGATCATGAGATTAAACTCCAACAAGGTGTAGCTTATCGCTGCTATGATGCTTCGGGAAGCGCAGGATACGGCACCACTAATCTTAGTCTTTCCATGTTTACAATATCCTGAACCAGGAACATGTTCACTGCCGTTGGGTGTGACACGGATGCTCGATTCGATGGTACCGCGGCCATATTTAATAAAACCTGTACGTCCCAATGCCATAACACTGCTGGTGTGGACAACGGGACATGGTCAGGGTTCGGCTACTGCCATATGAACGTCCCGTGGTACTGTAAAGATTACAGTATTTCCATCTCAATGAACCACTCGGGCGTCATAGGCACCAACCCCTGCAGCTACGCTTTCGTGGCTGAGAAAGGCTACTTTCAGCTTATCTACCGAATATCTACTCAAGAATATGACCGGTAGAACCACAGCTCCTGTGATCGTTGAATGGTCAATCCCAGGCCTAGCGTGTGATGAGGCACAGCAAGACAGTGCAACCTATGCTTGCAGAGAGAACACCATTTGTACAGATGTGTTGTCCGGATATCGCTGCCAGTGCAAGAAAGGGTACACGGGGAATCCTTACTTGCCGGGTGAGAATGGCTGTCAAGGTAATCTTTGTTTCATTGTACAAAGACTAATTTTGAAATTACTAGATGGAAAAAAAATTAAATTGATTATATATCTTTATAATCGCAGACAACTATATATTTAAAAATAATATCACACTTCACTATTATATATTTTACATTTAAATTTCTATATTTTTTAAGATTTTGATACCTTTAATCTCATTCATTAAAAATATTTTTTAGCAAATATATACGATTTATATTCATTTTAAAAAATGACACTAAAAAATTATTTAAAAAAAATACTTGAGAGTACATGGCTTTCAAATTTTCAGTACTTAATATTTCTTTTTTTATCTTGTACTCGCCATTTTGTTTTATAAATAATTATATTCTTTTAGCATTTATTTAGTATTTTAAGTTTTATTAATTTAAAATGTTAATATATATTCAATTGTTTATTAAATAATTATCCACATCAATATATCACTTAATATTTCTGAGCTCATATTAGCATAACAAAGAAAATAAATTTCTCATAAAATTTGCAAGTAATATACATAGTGCCCATTAAATATATGACGTACCATTATCATACATATTCAGAGTATGATTTGGAAAATAATAATGATACAATTTTGAAGTAAAAGAATTTCAACTGTTTCCATTTTCAGATATCAACGAGTGCGAAACCTCATATCCATGTTCATACGTGTCGCGGTGCATAAATCTGCCAGGCACCTTCAAATGCTTATGTCCCGAATGGTGTAGAGGGGATGGATTGAAAAATGGAACCGGATGCATAGGACGGTTAACGCTCAGCCCTCAAGGCATTGCACTCGGTGAGTAGCTCATCTTCAGCTGCCTTTACATGTTGCTATACTCTTGACATGTTTGTATGTTACATCAACTTACTTAATGATAACTTGACATAAGTATTTAAGGTTATAACAAAACTAAACAACATTGGAATTGCCCATTTTAATCTATAATTTATGCTTACACATACAAATTTTTTTTTCTTCCTTGAACAGCAAGTCTTATCTTGTGCTTTGGGGTGATTCTCCTGATTTTCCTAGCATGGTGGGCCTATAAGCTTTACCATAAAAGGAGACGGGCCAAGCTCAAAGAAAAGTACTTTAAACAGAATGGCGGTCTTATTCTTCAACAACAATTGATTTCAGAAGAAGGTAATGTCCAAAATGGTCAGTTGTTTGATTATAAAGGGTTGAAGGTGGCTACAAACAACTTTCACACGGATAGGATTTTAGGAAAAGGTGGGCAAGGCACAGTTTATAAAGGCATGCTGGCAGATGGAAAAATAGTAGCTATCAAGAAAGGTATAGCCATTGACAAGTCCAATATTGAACACTTCATTAACGAAGTTGTCATCCTCTCACAAATCAACCATAGAAATGTGGTGAAGCTCTTGGGATATTGCTTGGAGAGTGAAACTCCTCTTCTCGTGTATGAGTTCATTCCCAATGGGACTCTTTATCAGTACATTCATGAACAAGAATACCCTATATCTTGGGAGGCACGCATACGTATTGCCACTGAAATTGCAGGTGCCCTTTTCTATGTGCACTCTTCCGCATCCATTCCCATTTACCATCGTGATATCAAGTCTTCAAACATACTTCTAGATGAGAAATATCGAGCAAAAATTGCTGATTTTGGGACTTCGAGATCAGTTTCTCTTGATCAAACACATGTGACTACAGTGGTTCAAGGAACCTTTGGATACTTGGATCCCGAGTATTTCCAATCCAGTCAGTTTACAGAGAAAAGTGATGTTTATAGCTTTGGAGTGGTTCTCGTAGAACTCTTAACCGGGCAAAAGCCAGTGTCTTTGGTGCGAGCAAACCAGGGGAGAAGCTTGGCAACGTACTTTGTCATGTCAATGGATGGGAACCGTCTTTTCGATACACTGGATGCTCTAGTTTTGGAGCAAGGCAAGAAAGAAGAGATTGATGCGGTGGCTAATCTTGCCAAAAGATGCTTAAACTTGAAAGGAAGGAAGAGACCCACAATGAAAGAAGTGGTGCTGGAATTAGAGGGCATAAGAAAGTCGGGAGTTTCCCCCATTGAGGAAACTCAACAAGATACTGAATGGAATGTTATGGAGGCCGGGACATCTGGGGCAACGATAAATCTATTATTTGCATCCAGTGGACAAGGGATGGAGTGTACTACGATTTCCGTTTCTGATGATCATCCCCTTCTGCCTACCAATACTGAATCATGGTGACTTGTACGAAATTTTATTTGTTGCTATTTCTATGATGTTTTTGTTGTTCTATTGGGTCTGAAACTTGAATAAGTAAGTTGTTCTTTGCTGTTCAAACAAAATTTGTTAACGTAAGAGTTATGTATTTAAGTAAAAACTTTGGTTAATTTCTCAGATTAATCAAGTGAATCAATGATAGGTAGTAGGCTCTCTATAAAAATTATGACTTAAATTAAGGAATCTAAATGACTTTGCAGGATTATCCCCGGCACGTGAGCTTCGCCCTCGAGTGAGTGAGACCATATTGCCGTGTGTGAAAAGTGAAAACCGTGGATTGCACGGGTCTTAAATATTAGAAAGTGGGCTACCGAGGAGGGTTCTCATAGGAAAGGCTGGTCACACTGGACGAACCACCTACATATCCCAAAGCCCTCGTGGGTTGGGTTTGGATCGGTGAAGGAGAGGCTCTCCAGTATCCTATCCCTCCAACCGTCCATCGAAGGCTCATCAGTCTGGGCCGCCTCCCCATCGGGCTGTTGAAGGGAGGGGCCCCCAGGTCAGGGAGTGCCCTTAAGCCTCCCCTACTCCACCCCAAACCCACAGAATAAACCAAAGTCACAGGGTCGCTAGGAGGGCGCCTTCCCTACGACTGCCCTATGGAGAGGTCAGCCAACCTTCAATGAGAATCCCACGAGGAGCCCTAGCCAGAGGCTACTGGAAAGGGCCTTCCAGACTGCCATGAACGCTTCCATATTATTTTATAAAAAAAATTGTTAAAAATATTTATTATTATTATTATATCATGTTAGCAAATTTTGTGATGTGAGCATTGCCACATTAGTATTGATTTATTGTATTAAATAAAAAAATAAAACATTTTTATATCATGTCATATAAAAATTTATATCAATATAATCGTTCAATACACACGATACAAATTATATAATGAAATTATTATATACCTAATAATTATATTATTATCTTGATATATATTTGTAATATTTTATTTTCATATATATAATATTTGTTAAACAACTCCCTATTACATATTTGTTAGTTCAATCAATAGTATAATATATTATACATATGGTTAAATTAATATTAACTTTAATTAATATAATATATGATTACTACACTATATAATTAAATCTATACTTGAGATTGAGTTTCCAATACCCCCAGCTAATTTAATTTAAGTTTTGACTTATTAACTGCATTTTTTGTAGACAACCTAGCAAATGGTTGAGGAAAAATATTACTTAAGTGAATAGTGAATACGGATGTAGTAATACAATAATATCAAGTTCATTTGAAAATCAATGGAGGAATTGCTGTGGTTTGATTCCTTGGCATGCATCTTATGATCTAATGAACTGACAACTCTTCAAAGCTTTCCAACTTTTTTTCATTTTGCTAGGTTACACTAATTTCTAAATCAACAAATTCTTTAGTAGAAGTACTATTATCATTAGCTATTTACTTCAATTGCTTGAGTTAGATTTATTTATTTCATCTAATGGTTCGAATGACTAATTTTATTTAATATTAAGGAGTCAAATTTGTTTCTTTCATCTAATATCTACTTGTTATAATTATAAACTAATATTTACTAATTTAGGCTTCTTTAGTTGCCCTAAAAACAAAAGAAAAACATAATATTTATCATAATTTGATATAACATGTAAAGCAACACCTTGAATGGCACACCATAAATCCAAATATATAATATTGAATTCACGGCATCCATGGACACCAATCGGGATATTATCATATAAATTTTCTCCATACCTAATATTAGAATTTTCATCTAATTTAAATAGATGTTTTAATCCCTAACTAAATTATGTTAGTTGGCCATATTTTCATGACATAAACCCATTTATTACATATCCCATTTTCTAGTTTAAATATTTATTATCAATAAATGTCTTCTAAAGATTAAAATAGATTTGGCACAATCTATCACATTGTAAGTGAAAGATGATGATGAGTTTTATATATGATTTGTGGCATCACAAGCTTTCCATATATATATATATATATATATATATATATCAAGTTGTAACATTTGGGAATTAAAGGGAAAATTTGCAACGTTTGGTTTGGTATGCCCTGACTTCTACAAAATTAGTTAGTACCTACCGTTTATCTCCCACAAGATTTGCTTTAAAGGCAACCTGACGACGTAATAATATGCTAATGAGCCGACATAATTAATCATGAAAACGGTTTTGACGAGCTTGCGTTGCTAGCTAATGAGGTAATCTGCTTTTGAGTTGAGTCGATAAAATTAAATAATAAAACGGTATTGATTTCCTTGCGTGGCATGGCTAATCCAAGGTACGCCCCCTTATCATATGGGATTGCACACTTCAGCTCCGGGACCAATCCCCCGTGCGTGCACGGTGAATTCCTATAGCTTTTGACAAAATAAGTATAGGGTCGACATTTGTGGGTTATATGAATTTTGCAAGAATGCCATAGGGATTGCTTTGTTTTGCTTTGTTGCGATTCCTTAACTTTCCCTACTTCCAATAAAAAAAATGAGGGCTTTGAGTTTTGACCCTGACGTGAATTAGGAAGTTACCCCTTTCATAATCGTGCGCCAAATGTCGCATGGCATGTGAGCATATGAAAATTGATTTGGAAAGTTACGAAGGGGAGGTCAACCCTCCACTTCATCTAATCGATGCACGGTAAGGTACAACCAATTGTTACTTAGACAGACAGTCTCAACGTTTGCAAATAGCAAAGAAAAATGACTTTCACATTCCTATTATATAATTTGATGTTCCCAATCCTCCCAACAAGTCAACAAACATTGATTTTTTCCCCTAATAGATCATTAAATGTGATTACATGGATTAATTATCTTCATTTAGTACAAAACTGCCACTTGCTGTCTACACATATATAGAGTCAACCTGCATGCATAACTGCCACATGTTTTGCATCTTAGGGTCCATGGTTTCTGGTACCCGTACTTGGCGGTCCGTCACACGCTCTCTTAGACTTTATAATTTAACTAAATTAATCCTACAAATAACGATTGATTAAGATTGATTCCTTCCTATAAAAAATAAAAAAATCAGAGATTATAATTTATGCATTAGATGGTACACACTTGAAAAAATGATACAAATAATTATAAAAGTAATTATGTTAGATGTTGATTGTGACTATATATATATATAGGTATCTTATGAGCTTAATGAAGCGTGTTTAATCAATTAT
Organism: Trapa incisa; assembly: GCA_030064435.1. NCBI lineage: Eukaryota > Viridiplantae > Streptophyta > Magnoliopsida > Myrtales > Lythraceae > Trapa > Trapa incisa. Next base: position 1,412,124 of record CM057778.1, read on the forward strand.
GTGAGACACTCTGAGGTAATGGACAAAAATCATAGGCCATTCATTCTACATCTAAGTTACAACTGTCCTAATTATACTTAATTATGTTGGCAAGATGTAAATGTCGGGTGTATTTGAAATATTAACTTGTGTATATATTAAAAAGACGTATTATAAGTAATACCGCACATCCAGCATTCATTCTCAACTACATCCCATCTCAAATCAACCTAAGAATGCTTCTCCTCCCAATATGATCAATATGAGAGTAGCAGCTTCTTCTGCTGTAGTTCGGCAGATCACAAGTATTATTGAGATGAAGGGCAAATAGTTCGGCACGCATGATGTCCCGCCAATTAGGGTGGCGTTGAGCCTGAGAAATGGTGCAAGGTTCAGGAAGACGGCCCCAAATAGACGCGGGGTGATGGTGAAGCGCCGTGGGAGAAGCGAGTTATCTTGAGAGTGAGTAAGCAAGCGGGGTACTAGAGGGGCATGAACCATATGGGCAGGAGCAGTAGACGAATCCTTTAAAACAAGGGATATCTCATGGGTAGATAATGGGGAATGAGTGGACATACCTGAGCCTAATAAGAAAATAGGAACAAGAAAAGGGAGCTGAGGCTGGGAAGTCGTAGTGATGAGTGATCAGGTTGTACTGTCTTGGAGAAAGGGAAAAACATGTTTATTAAAGAGAATTGTGCAACAAATAAAGATGCATCTAGTGCGAGAGTTAAGAATGCGATAGCCAACAAAGTTGAGAGGATAACCGATGAAGATGCAAGGGGTTGATCTGAGTGGAAGTTTGTGAGAGAGAGATAAAGACGAAGATAAGAAAAGTATAGGCAGCCAAAAATATGAAAATTAATAAAAGTAGGAGGAGAACAAGCCCGTACCCGATGAGAAGAATGATTGCCAAGAGAACAAGTGGGAAGTCGATTGATAAGATAGGTCTTGAAAGTAAAATCCCAAATTTTGGAGGGGACATGAGAGTGAATAAGTAATATGAGACCCATACCAACAATATGGTGATATTTACGATCCCTAAAGCCATACCAACAATAAGTAATTCAGTTTGAAAGGAGTCAGATAGAAATTCGTTTGCACCAACATATTGTAAATATTTAATTTTTGACCCATGTAAGTTTTCGACCTGCATGCGAAAAGTGCGGAAAATAGAGATAATATTGGAACGTCATTTTATAAAAAAAAAACCATGAGTATTTACTATAATAATTGAGAAAATAAACATAGTAAAGGTGACCCGTGATGTTGTTGGCACAGGGCCCCAAATATCTCTTTGAATTAGCTCGAGAGTGGTAATAATTTTATGATGAGTGAGTGGAAATGGTTTTTAAGTAATTTTACCACACACATGAATCACACATAAATAATGAAGGAATATTTTTATTAGAAAATATTTGAAAAGCATATGATTAACAATAAAAAAAGTCGAGTGGCCCAAGCGTTGATGCCAAATAGAAAGAGAAACAATAGTACTAAGGCATGCAATAGGGAAACTAGGAACTGAAGTAAGACGAGTGTGAAGACAGTACAAATCGCCTTTATGACTCTCGCACAGCAACTCTTGATGAGAATATAAATTTTTGATGAGAAAGTAAGTAAGATAAAACTCAAAATAATACAAGTTATCCTTTGTAAATTGAGAGATTGATAGTAGATTTAGAGAAATTTGAGATAAATAATAAATACAATTTAAAATAAAATTATGATGGAAAGAGGTGATAGTGGCAGACTCAGAGGATAAAATGGGAAAATATGTCAGGTCGCCAATCATTAGATCCTCGGGCAAAGTCGTATCATCCTGTAGAGACACGTGACAAATCATTAGTGACATGAGTAGCTGCTCCTGATTCCATATATCGGTCGAGGGTGTGCAGGCTTGACTCAAGTGTAGAAGTCGAATGGGCCTATTGAGATGGGTTGATAGGCTTTATAGCTCATAAGAAGGGCAATGAATCGATGAATGGCCCACTTGGCCGCATAATTGACATAGAGGATGGGATGTTCGCGGGTTGGGTTGTACTTCAGTCCGCGTAGACGGGCTGCCATGCTCATATTTCCGGAAAGCGGGAATTGGGCACTCGGCCTACTGACGAAAAGGGGGTCGAATACGACATGTATGATGAGGCCTAGCGGAAAAGAAAAATCGAGGGGGTCACAAGTGCTCATTCGTAAACAATTTTCAATTTGCTTCAAAGCGGCGGCTAGGGTTGGAGAAGATCCACGAGGAGAAGTGAGAGCTGCAACGAAGTGGAAAGGAGTCCACGAGAGTATTTGGTAGCCATTGCAGCCATCTGAGGTGGATCAAAAGGTCCAAGTAAACCCGGAAGAGATGGAGGGCAAGAGTGTGAGCCATATTTCTGAATGTGACATGAAGCTTGGGTGAGAAGTATGGCTTTCAATGCATCCAGCAACATTGATTCAAGTACTGGTGACATAAGGAGGGTAAGAGGTTTCCATTGCCGATCTAACTCATCAAATTTTTGTTATCGTGCTTAGGCTTTGTTCGACCAATCTTAGCAAATCTAATGATGTGGTTGGAGATGACACAGAGATAGGTGGTCATGGTTTGGTATCCTTTTTGGAGTTCACGCCACTGCTGGTCAAGTATGTTCTTTTGGGCTCAGGTTTGGGAGCTGTAGAGTGTCTCAAGTTAGTTCCAAGCTTCGGCTGAGATAAGTATTCTAGATTACCCGTGCTTTATATTCTAGATTAACCACTTCAAAATTTTTAGTTTACTCTTCAATTAATATGGTAAGCTCAGGTTGTGGCATGCTGTAATCAACATAGTAGAATAGCTAGTAAGTCTGCAGTATATTGTTAATACAGAAGAGAATGAAACAACAATTTTCCATTAGGCGAGTAGTGCTTGTTGTAGGAGAAGAGTAGCCGCCTCCCCATCCGGCTATTGAAGGGAGGGGCCCTCGAGTCAGGGAGTGCCCTTAAGCCTCCCCTACTCCACCCCAAACCCACATAATAAACCGAAGTCACAGGGTCGCTACGAGGGCCCAAGTCAATAGGCTACTAGAAAGGGCCTTTCAACAACCACCAACAATTCTATATTAATTTAAAAAATATTTATTTTTAAAAAATATTTATTATTATTATTATATTATGTTAGCAAAATTTGTGATGCCAACATTGTAACATTAGTATTAATTTATAGTATTAGTAGATATTTATGCTATTTTAAATTATATTGTTTGTAGTGATTTGAATATAAAATTTTGGAAGGATAAGTTAAGTGATAAATTTGAAATTGTTAAAATTTTTTAATATTATATGATAGATATAGTTTAATTGAGATAAAAGATAATTAATAAATAAATTAGAAATATAAATTTATTATTTTAATTAAATTAAATAATTTATTTGTTAATATATATAATTAAATTATATTAAATATATTATATACTAAAATAATTAACTTATTATTATAATAAAAATTAATATTAATTATATACTAATTAATATATATACATATTTTATAATTATAAAAATATATAATAAAGTATATTATATATTTTGTACAATTATTTTATTATATAATTTTATATAAAATATTATTATAATATAAATTTATTTAAAATATATAAGAATAAAAATAAATAATAATAATAATAATAATATAAATAAATATACATATTAAACTAATTTAAACCATAAATGAAATAATATTTTCATTAATTAAAAGTGTTGTGTTGATAGTAGTATAAATTGAGAGGTTTGTATATAAATATATATTCACTTCAAACTAATACACTCCAAATAGTTATGAAATTATTATATTATTAAAAAAAAGTTATACTAAATATTACAAATTTAATATGTTTTATATAACTAATGTAATGTACTAAATTCTCAATTTTGTTAATCAATTAACATTTTCATTACATCTTTTTAAATTAATATTTATTTTAATTAAAAATATACTAGTATTTATGTAAAAATAAATATATAATAATTATTATATTAGTGAGATATAAGATAAAATATTTTTTCACATAACATGTAAAATAAATGAAAGATGACAAATGATATTATATATATATATATATGATAAAGTATAACATTTTTTGTATATATTAAATTATATATAAAAAATACTTATTGTTGCAATTGAACAACGAGGGAATAAATATATAATTTTTTAACATATAGTTAAATAAATTATATATTTATCATATATTATTTATAAATAAATAATAAATAATTTTATATCATATCATATAAAAATTTATATTAATGTAGTCATGTACATGATACAAATTATATAATGAAATTTATTATATACCTAATAATTATATTATTATTTTGATATATATATTTAAAATTTTATTGTTATATATATAATATTAGTTAAACAATTAACTATTATCTAGCATATTTATTAGTTCAATTATTATTATAACATATTATACATATTATTAAATTAATATTCACTTGAATTAATATAATATATAATTACTACACTATATTACTAAATTAATACTTGAGATGAATGAGTTTACAATGACCCCCAACTAATTTAATGTAAGTTTTGACTCGTTAATTTCATTTTTTATAGATAACATAACAAATGGTTGAGGAAAAATATTAAGTGAATACTAATATAGTCATACAATACTATCAAGTTCATTTGAAAATAAATGGAGGAATTGTTGTAGTTTGATTCCTTGCATTTATGATCTAATGAAGTGAAAACTCTTTAAAACTTTAAAACTTTTTTTTACTTTTACATACAACTAATTTTTAAATCAATATATCTCAATTGCATATGATAATGAATTATGTAGTAAAAGTATTAAGGTGGTTAGCTATGTACTTCACTTGCACCATTTAGATTAGTTTATTTTATAATGGTTGGGATGACTAATACTTTTGATTAATATTATGGTTTCCCTTATTTCGCAAAAAACAAAAAACACACACAATATTTATCATATAACACCTTGAATCACATACCATAAATCCAAATATATAATCTTGCATTGATTGTGTCACGTCCCGACCCGGTTTGGTCGGATCCCCGTGATCAACCCGCCACTCTCCCGGTTTATTAAAAAGTTTCCCCTTATCGTAAACCGTAAAGAGTAAGGCGCCCTTTAACTTATACCTTTTTCCTGGAATAGCATAATTAAAAGTGTATGAAATTTAAAACTTTACGTACCTGTCTTATAATCATCTTAGTTGACGGTTTTTAAGGGGAGACTTTTCAAGATTTCCTGAAAGAGATATAAGGGAGGGGGTGAGTACGACTACTCAGTGAATGGGTTTTTAAAGGTCTACTTTTAACTTTTAAGAAAAACATTTATATGGAGTGTGCCAAACTCCTTTCTTTTCAAAAAATCCCTTCATTTAAAAATTTGGGTTTTTCCATTATTTCTTAGTTACCGGTGTGTCATCACCCAACACACATCCTTCATCATGAAGGTTACACACATTCGCAAGTCAGTATCACTACTGAACCCGCTAGTGGCTTCGGAGCGACTTTTCCTACCACTCGGATAGAAGTACGACCACTTCTACCCTCGGAATGAGTGGATGTACTCGACATCCGACCCACAATCCCAAATTCACTTCTTCGTATCCGTATGAGGACAGAGACCTCATCCTGTCCCCACCCCGGTCTCATGCGCTTAGTGCTACTCCAGATTTCCCAGACACTTGGAACGACGAACTGCCCTTATAGCCACCAGGTCATCCAGTGCCCTTAGGACGCATCACTACCCCTCATGGGCGTCTTGATGATCCCGTACTCACAGTGCATGCACAAATAATGTTTTCTTATATTGCCATGTAATCTGTGGTGCCACTAGTCCAACGACCCCGACTCTCAACTCAACCCGCAGCTGTTTGTCTTGACTAGTCCGTCGACCTGTCATGTCGCACTACCGCTAGTTGACTGAGCATGTCGGTCTTATCTTGGTACCATGGCCAAACAATTCACTTATTAAGTTTTATGGCACATATATCATGTTCGTTTACGAGCTCCTGCTCGTGCCAACTGGCCTTGGGCCCACTGTACGAGATTTTCAAAATCGGGCATTTAGCCCTCAAGTTCCAAAACCGAGGCCCCTGGCCTATCAGAACTATTCGATCTCCTGTCGAGAAGGTCTCCCAAATAGTTTAAGCATTGGCACACAGTCAGGGGAGAACACTTCCGACAAAATAGGTTTTCACTGTCCATTATACCAACCGGTATAAGGACATCTCCGTTCATAACCGATGAACGGGTTTTCAACTTCCTTCGAGGAAGTCTCATCATACCAACCGGTATGATCTACTTACAACCGGTAATTAGTTTTTTTTCGCATAATTTTCACATCACTTTCTCTAAGTGGTGATGATTAAAATATCACTAAATAGTGGGTTTTTATACCGAGGTACTTATCATCCCCTACCGTGTATGATATAAAATTTCCACTCACAACCGATAAGTGGTTTTTATCTTTAAGTTGTACTCATCATCCTAACCGGGTATGATGTTAGTAAACCCACTCACAACTGTTAAGTGGTTTTTAACTTTAAACTGTGCTCATCATCCCAACCGGATATGATGTGAATAACCCACTCACAACCGGTAAGTGGTTTTTATCTTTAAGTTGTGCTCACCATCCCAACCGGGTATGATGTTAGTAAACCCACTCACAACCGTTAAGTGGTTTTTAACTTTAAGTTTTGCTCATCATCCCAACCGGGTATGATGTTAGTAAACCCACTCACAACCGTTAATGCCGTGAATTCCACTAGACTAGTTCTTTGTATTCACGCGAGCTTGTCCTTGTTGGCGTTCCCGGTATTTCGCGTTCCTACATGATATGAACATCTTGGTTCATTATCCTTCGGCCTAATCGCCTTCATTCATTCCAAATGAATGAGAAAGTCAAACTTTCATTTATTTGCAATTAGGTCCCTAAAGTTCTTTCTCTTTTAACTTTAAGTCCCAAATACCGGTTTTTCCTCAAATTGAGTCCTGAAACTTCTAAAATTTATCATAGGATCTCAATTTATTCCATTTCATAAAAAGGGGTTTAATTTCCCAAATTTCCAATTTGGTCCTCCAACTTTTCCAAAATTACCATTTTGCCCTTCCTTTACAAAAATGGTAAATTTTGCCCCAAAAATTTCAAAATTCCTCAATTGGTCCTCTAACATTACTTTCATGCCCAATTGACCCTCAATTTCATAAAATTTCATTTTGGTCCTTTGAATTTCGAAAATCCCCAATTTTCCCCCAATTCCAACTTCTTAACACAGCCGAATTTTATTTCATCAAATTGACCCATCAAACGTTTCTAATTATTGAAATTGAAGTTGAAATTGAGTTTCTACATGTTCATACGATTCTTCAGAAATGTGAATCGCCAGTTTTAATGCCGGGACAAGCTCAAACGGAGCTTCACCGGAAAATGAACTATAGAGAGAGAAAGCTTCGATTACTCACTGGTGAAGGCACGACGGTTCGAGCTTTCGATCTGGACAGATAGCTCTCATCCTAAGGTTCATCCTAGAATCAAGAATCGCATCAATTGATGCGGAATTGGATTAGAATTTCGTCATTGAAATTCGGTCGACTCTCTCTCTATAGTTCATTTTCCGAATTGTAAAGGGGACCGAATTGGCTTACCTTTCGGTCCTAATTCGGCCGTGGAAAGGTTGAGGAAGTGTTGGGAGGGCTTGGATTAGCCTGAGCAGGGCTTGAAATGGCTAATTTCAACTTGGCTTAAATAGGGCAGCTTCGGTCTGCCGAAGCTGCTTCACTATTCCATCATGTCGGCGCTTCTCCAACAATTCTCATATTGACTGGAGTTTGCTATCAGATAGCTGTCTTCTCCCCAGTTCTAAAGAGCCCAACCTTTGTTCAAGTCGAAGCTCTTGTTCGAGCTTTACCAAGAAATGGAACAGTAGAGAGAGAGAGAGAAGTATTTAGGTGTGAGGAGAATGAAATGGGGATGAGCTCTTTATATAGTCGTAAAACCCGTGTATTAAATGAGCGAGATTTATTACTAGTATTAATATTGCCATAAATTATTGGTATTAATTATAATAATTTAATTTCGGTATTAATTCCAATAATTTAATTTCGGTATTTAATTATTTATATTAATTCCAATAATTTAATTTAGGTATTAAATTATTGGTATTAATTTCAATAATTAAATATATATTAATTTATGGCTATTTATGATAAGCTGTACGTTCGCATAAAAAAATTTTACCGAAATTTCGGGTTACAAAAAAATCATACTTCCCAGGATGCTTAACTTTAAAGTTCTTATGGAATCTAGTTCACCTTAACCAATTTGATTTTTATTTTTTAGTTTATTTTAAGTTTCTTTTCCAATGTTTAATGAACCCTTTGGATCACCCAAAAGTTGTAAATTTCAATATTGCTTATTACCAAATGTAAACCGGTTTGGTTTTATTATTCAGTTTGACCGGTTCTTTTCCCGGTTTTCCTTAAATCAAATGTGCGGGGTTTACAGATTGCATCAATGCCCTAATCAAAATCTCCTTACCTTCACATCTAGTACTGAAAGATAGATTTTATAATTAATTATCCCTTTCATCTCAAATCCTAGTGTTGCTCCCCTGATCGTACCATTTTCCATCTTTAAATTGTAGACAATGTTTTTGAAAGTTCTACTAGTGTAATTTGCTTGTAATTATGGACATTTTCACTTGTAATTTTTTTTGTATTCAATCAAAATTTGGAATGGATATTGCTGGGAGAGCTATCTAGGCTAAGAAATAAAAAAAAATTGATGGTCAAAATCATTTGCTTTCTTACTTTCATATAATAACCATAAATTTAATTATATATATCTAATTGTTAAAATTTTATTTCTGAAATATAAATCTTATCATATAAATTTTTTTCATACCTAATATTAGAACTTTCATATAATTTAAATAGATTTTTAATCCTTTTAACTAAATTAGGTTAGTTGGCAGATATTTTTATGACATATTTGAAATAGTGGTAACAATATCCGCTATACACATTTAACCGTAAGGAAGAGTCAACTAACAACATTTAGGTATAACAAATGTGAACTAAGAAAAGGTATATATGTATTATGGGTAGAAATATCATTAAAATAGATAAAATAGTAAAGTTTATATACCTATAATATATTTATAGATATTATAAAAATAATACAAAAAGTAAAATAGGTATAAAATAGCAATTTTTATTATTAATAAACTTATTTTGATGGACATCAACTTATTTATCACATATCCCATTTTCTAGTTTAAATATTTATTATCTATAAATGTCTTCTAAAAATTAAAATAGATTTGACACATAAGCTTTCCATATATATATATATATATATATATATAAGTTGTAACATTTGGGAATTAAAGGGAAATTTTGCAACGTTTGATTTGGGATGGCTTGAATTCTACAAAATTAGTTAGTCAGATAATAATTAATCATGAAAACTGTATTGACTGGCTTTTGTTGCTAGCTAATGACGTAATCTTCTGTTGAGTTGAGTTCATAAAATTAAATAATAAAATGGTATCGATTTGCTCGCGTGGTGTGACTAGCTAATCGATAAATGTGAGCATCCATCCAATTCAAGGTACGCCCCTTACCATATGGGATTGCACACTTGAGCTCCCCGAATCAGTCCCCCGTCCGTGCACCGTGAATTCCCGTAGCCTTTTGACAAAGCACACGGTCGACATTTGTGGGTTATAGGGATTTTGCAAGACTGCGATAGGGATTGCTTTGTTTCGACTCCTTAGCTTTCCACACTTCCAATAAAAAAAAATGAGCACTTTGAGTTTTGACCCTTGACTGGAATTAGGAAGATATCCCTTTCAACATCGTCCCCCAAATAGCACATTGTATGTGAGCATCTAAAAATTGACTTGGAAAGTTACGATCACCTTCCCTTCATCCAATCGATGCACGGCAAGGTCCAACCAATCGTTACTTAGACAGACAATCTCAACGTTTGCAAGTAGCAAATAAAAATGACTTTCACATGCCTATTATATAATTTGATGTTCTCAATCCCCCCACAAGTCAACAAACTTTGATTTTCCAACATTAATGTTCTCTTAGGGTTTATAATTTAACTTCTAACTCTTTAGTTAAATAATAATTTAATTATTTTCCAGCATTAATGTAGTATATCTCCATAATCTTTCTCTCAAGTTTATATTTGATGAAAAATTAATCAATTTAACATTTTTTGTTCTATTATTTTAAACTGAATTATTGACGGTATTGATCTCTGATTTATTATCACATCATATTTTAATAGATTCTTTTCTTAATAACTCCACTAGTAAGCTTTTTATTCATATATCTCACACCTCTTTCATTAATCTCCATACCACATCCTTTTTCTTTATTCTCTAATATATAAAATTACCTCCAAAAAACACAGAGTAGCATCATGTTTATCTTCTATAATCTATACAACTAGACCAATCAGAGTGACAAAATCCTTCCACTATGGTATGAACTCGAGAGTTGAATCAAATCTCTTTATATGTAGTACTCTTTAGATATCTCAATATTCACATGGTTACAATTGTGTTATAAGTATTTGTCCTATTCTCTTTCCATCATCTCCTTCATCTCTCTCCCTCGAGCACAATTATTTTTCTCTTTTACTATAAAATTTCAATTTAGATTCACTAGTCTATTATTCATTTTTACTTGATTTCTTAGAACACGAAATTACACCTACAATGACATTTTCAACTTTTAATCATTGGTCCTCTCTTCATTTACCCATCTTACTTCAGGAATAGGCAAATTATGTAGCACTGTGCATGACTTTATTAATTTTCTATAAAAGGATTCATTTTTACGAAAATGTCCCATACATACAAAAAAGTCTTCTCTCTCTTAAAACACTTGTAACCTTTTAAGTGCTAGAATAGCTAACATAAACACACTTCAATGCAAGTGAATCTAATTTGATTATTATGGGCCAATTATCTCTCACAAAACACATAACCAAATACATTGAGTAGAGACTAAATATATGTTACATTCTATCGAAAGCTTACAAGAAAATTAAAAATTGAATATATGAGAAAATATCAAATTAATTAAATATGTTGCCATCAATACTATTTTACTCAATAGAAGAGAGCAATTATCTCTAGCAAGTGTCAATAAGACGATGCTCTAGTATAACTTCATTAATGGTCCATTCAGACACACTAGTGATTAATACTACGTCAAACTCTTATATACCAAGATACCACAATCCATCATATCTCCATTCAATCCCAAGTAATCTCTTGGTATTCCTTATCTGAAATACATATGAATCTCTATGAAGGATTACTTGATAAATTCAATTTATCACTAATTGCACTAATTGATAATAAATTAACAAGAAATTAGGGATTGCTTTATTTCGACTCCTTAGCTTTCCACACTTCCAATATAAAAATGAGGGCTTTGAGTTTTGACCATTGACTGGAATTAGGAAGATACCCCTTTCATCATCGTTCCCCAAATAGCACATGGCATATGACCATCTGAAAATTGACTTGGAAAGTTACGATCCCCTTCCCTTCATCCAATCGATGCACGGCAAGGTCCAACCAATCGTTACTTAGACAGACAGTCTCAACATTTGCAAGTAGCAAATAAAAATGACTTTCACATGCCTATTATATAATTTGATGTTCTCAATCCCCCCAACATATCAACAAACTATGATTTTTTTCCACTAATAGATCATTAAATGGGATTGCATGGATTAATTATATAGAGCCAACCTGCAAGCTCAACTTTGGCCACATGTTTTACATCTTTAGGGTCCATGGTTTTTGGTGTAATTAGCGGTTCATCACATGTTCTCTTATGGTTTATAATTTAACTTCTTAACGTTCTAATCCTTTAATTAATTAATAATTTAATTATTTTCTAGCATTAATGTAGTATAGCTCAACAATCTTTCTCTCAAGTTTATATTTGATGAAAAATCAATCAATTTAACATTTTTTGTTCTATTATTTTGAACTGAATTGTTGGCAATATTGATCTCTGATTTATTATCACGTCATATTTTAATAGATTCTTTTCTTAATAACTCTCCACCAGTAAGCTTTTTATTCATATATCTCACATATGCTTTAAGTCATATCACTGTATTTCTATAATCTACACAACTAGACCAATCAGAGTGACAAAATCCTTCCACTATAGTATGAACTTCAGAGTTGAATCAAATATCTTTATATGTGGTACTCTTTAGATATCTCAATATTCACATGTTTACAATTGTGTTATAAGTATTTGTCCTATTCTCTTTCCATCTCTCTCCCTCGAGCACAACTATTTTTTTCTTCTACTATAAACTTTCTATTTAGGTTCACTAGTCTATATTTATTTTTACTCGATCTCTTAGAACACGAAATTACACCTACAATGATATTTTCAACTTTTAATCATTGGTCCTCTCTTTATTTACCTATCTTACTTCAGGAATAGGCAAATTATGTAGCACTGTACATGACTTTATTAATTTTCTATAAAAGGATTCATTCTTATAAAAATGTCCCATACATACAAAAAAGTCTTCTCTCTTAGACATCGACACTTGTAATCTTTTTAGTACTAGAATAGCTAACATAGACACACTTCAATGCAAGTGAATCTAATTTGATTATTGTGGGCCAATTATCTCTCACAAAACACACAACCAAATACATTGAGTAGAGACTGAATATATGTTGCATTCTATCAAAAGTTTACAAGAAAATTAAAAATTGAATATATGAGAAAATATTAGATTAATTAAATATGTTGTCATTAATACTATTTTACTCAATAGAAGAGTGCAACTATCTCTAGCAAGTGTCAATTTTTCCGTTCATTCATTCTATGATGTTATAGTGTATATGAGAAATCTTGTTTAACATATTTAGTACCATTATTTGTACGAAAAATATTTAATTTATTATTATAGTGTGTGCATCAAAGTTAAAAAATCATTAAAGCAAATTAATTTGTCACTTTTTTTTCATCAAATTCACCCACGTCTAGTGATAGTCAACAAATGTAACAAATTATCTTAATCCACCAATCAAGTGAACTAAACATGGTCCCCAAACATCAGAATGTATCAACGAAAAAAATAAAATATTTCCCAAACCATTAGAAACATAACTTGTTCTTTTGTACTTTCCGAACTCATAAGCGTCACATACAAGCTTACTACGCTCTACATTATTCATCAAATTATATATTACCCGCTTAAATTCTTAAAAAAAAATAGATGAATAAGACAATGCTCTAGTATAACTTCATTAATGGTCCGTTCATACACACTAGTGGTTAATACTACGTCAAACTCTTATATCCCAAGATACCACAATCCATCAGACCTCCATTCAATCCCAAGTATTCTCGTGGTATTTCTTATCTGAAATATACATGAATCTCTATGAAGGATTACTTGACAAATTCAGTTTATCACTAATTGCACTAACTGATAATAAATTAACAAAGAATTATGGAACATGCAATACCGATGATAATACAATTGATGAAGTGCATTTAAATGTGTAGAATCCTCTAACCACTTGAAATTTGTTATCAAGAGATGACATACATAGATGAGCCTTTTTTAGGCCAGAAAATAATAATAAACGAATTGAAATTTACTTGGGAGGAGACTGAACATCCTATTCTTAAACAGATAAGGTGACCATCACCACAACGCTCCAATAAAGATGGCAAGTGGACAGAGAGTGTCTGGGGCAATGTTTGAGTATTGAAGAATACTTTATTGAAACATTGAATTCGGATGTCCGGGGCAATGTTGCTAGCTAATAACGTAATGTTCCGTTGAGTCGACAAAATTAAATAATAAAATGGTATTAATTTGCTCGCTTGGCGTGGCTAGCTAATCGATAAATGTGACCATCCAATTCAAGGTACGCCCCTTACCATATGGGATTGCACACTCGAGCTCTCCGGACCAGTCCCCCGTGTGTGCACCGCGAATTCCCGTAGCCTTTTGACAAAATAAGCACATGGTAGACATGTGTGGGTTATAGGGATTTTGCAAGACTGGGATCGCTTTGTTTCGACTCCTTAGCTTTCCACACTTCCAATATAAAAATGAGGGCTTTGAGTTTTGACCATTGACTGGAATTAGGAAGATACCCCTTTCATCATCGTTCCCCAAATAGCACATGGCATATGACCATCTGAAAATTGACTTGGAAAGTTACGATCCCCTTCCCTTCATCCAATCGATGCACGGCAAGGTCCAACCAATCATTACTTATACAGACAGTCTAACATTTGTAAGTAGCAAATAAAAATGACTTTCAGTCTTGTGATTCTCTCACATCCATTTCGTCCATCATTGATCACAATCCTAAAGCCATTTTCAAGGTCTTCCTGTTTGGCCACTAGCTTGGCTGTATAAAAAAGGCGACCAAGAATCTTATAGTGCCTCTCCTCAGCCTTGAGAAAAATTACATGTGACAATGAGAGTTAAAAAAATTATGAAGCAGATAACAACCATGCCGTTTAAGTTTGATCAAGAAGCAAATATATATACAATGTAAAAATCTAAAATAAAGAAGAATGAAATGTTGAAAAATAAAAGTGGTAGGTAATAAGATTAAACTAGTGGAACAATAATTTATTGATAAATTATTCGATAAATTAAATAAGAGATAATCTTATTTATATACTCACAATAATATAAAGAAATAAATAAATCAATAATACAATAATATATAATATAATTTTAATTAATATAATTATATTAAATATTATAACTAATTAAAATATTATTATAATAATATATTATAATATTTTAAAATTTCCATTACCATTAACAATAAACATCTATAGTTCCCGTATTTTTATAAATATTAATTCGCTATTTAACTTCTAATCCTTTAGGTAAACAATAATTTAATTATTTTTCAACATTAATGTAGTATAGCTCAATATTCTTTCTCTCAAGTTTATATTTGATGAAAAATCAATTAATTTAACATTTTTTGTTCTATTATTTTGAACTAAATTGTTGACAATATTGATCTCTAATTTATTATCACATTATATTTTAATAGATTCTTTTTTTAATAACTCAATCAGTAAGTTTTTTATTCATATATCTCACATATACTTTAAGTCATATCAGTGTATTTTACCTCTTTCATTAATCTTTGACCACATCCTTTTTCTTTATTCTCTAATATATAATATTACCTTCAAAAAACACAGAGTAGCATCATGTTTATCTTCTATAATCTACACAACTATACCAATTAGAGTGATAAAATCTTTCCACTATAGTATGAACTCCACAGTTGAATCAAATCTCTTTATATGTGGTACTCTTTATATATCTCAATATTCACGTGGTTATAATTGTGTTATAAGTATTTGTCCTATTCTCTTTCCATCGTCTCCTTCATCTCTCTCCCTCGAGCACAACTATTTTTTTCTTCTACTATAAACTTTCAATTTAGGTTCACTAGTCTATTATTTATTTTTACTCGATCACTTAGAACACGAAATTACACCTACAGTGACATTTTCAACTTTTAATCATTGGTCCTCTCTTCATTTACCTATCTTACTTCAGGAATAGGCAAATTATGTAACACTATGCATGACTTTATTAATTTTCTATAAAAGGATTCATTCTTACTAACATGTCCCATACAGAGACTTTTAATCTTTTGAGTGCTAGAATAGCTAAAATAGACACACTTCAATGCAAGTTAATCTAATTTGATTATTCTGGGCCAATTATCTCTCACAAAACACACAACCAAATACATTGAGTAGAGACGGAATATATGTTGCATTCTATCAAAAGCTTACAAGAAAATTAAAAATTGAATATATGAGAAAATATCATATTAATTAAAATATGTTGCCATCAATACTATTTTACTCAATAGAAGAGAGCAACTATCTCTAGCAAGTGTCAATTTTTCCCCATTCTATGATGTCGTGGTGTATATGAGAAATCTTGTTTAACATATTTAATACCATTATTTGTACGAAAAGTATTTAATTTGTTATTATAGTGTGTATGCATCAAAGTTAGAAAATCATTAAAGCAAATTAATTTCTCACTTTTTTTTCATCAAATTCACCCACGTCTAGTGATAGTCAACAAATGTAACAAATTATCTTAATCCACCAATCGAGTGAACTAAACATGGTCCCCAAACATCATAATGTATCAACGAAAAAAGTAAAATATTTCTCAAACCATTAGAAACATAACTTGTTATTTTGTACTTTTCGAACTCATAAACATCACATACAAGCTTACTACACTCTACATTATTCATCAAGTTGTATCTTACCCACTTAAATTCTTAAAAAAAAATAGATGAATAAGATGATGCTCTAGTTTAACTTCATTAATGGTCCGTTCAGATACACTAGTGGTTAATACTACGTCAAACTCTTATATCCCAAGATACCACAATGCATCAGACCTCCGTTCAATCCCAAGTATTCTTTTAGTATTCCTTATTTGAAATACACATGAATCTCTATGAAGGATTACTTGACAAATTCAATTTATCACTAATTGCACTAACTAATAATAAATTAACAAGAAATTATGGAACATGCAATACGGATGATAATATAATTAATGAAGTGCATTTAAATGTGTGGGATCCTTTAACAAGTTGAAATGTGTTATCAACAGTTTGAACTTTTATGGAAGAAGGGAGACAACAAATATAGGTATTAAACCCTATTTATGTTGGTATTCCTTATTTGAAATACACATAAATCTCTATGAAAGATTATTTGACAATTCATTTTATCACTAATTACACTAACTGATAATAAATTAACAAGGAATTATAGAACATGCAATAATAATGATAATGTAATTGATGAAGTACATTTAATTGAGAGTGATCCTCTAACCACTTGAAATATGTCATCAATAGTTTGAACTCTTATGGAAGAAGGTGAACAACAAATATATGTAATAAACCATATTTATGTTCCTGTCATGTGTCTATATGCACATGAACCAATGATCCACAATTTGTGAAATATAGTGTAGAAGAAAAAGTATGTGCAATAATACCTTAGTCTACATTAGCATAACACATAGTGTTGCATAAAATGTTAGCATTTTCAGTAGAAACAAGATAGGTTTGTCCCCAAGATCGTACACGATCCTGACCCTAAGCTTTGAGACTCCCACGACTGGTTCCATCCCGTGTAAGGATGTGTGTCAATGGACAATTTCAGCTAATATGTCCAATTTTCCCACAATTGTAGTATAGTTGATTGTCAATAACTGCTATTGCTAGAGGTGGGCAAACTGGTGTTGGTGAGATATGAGGAG
This sequence comes from Trapa incisa, assembly GCA_030064435.1. Taxonomy (NCBI): domain Eukaryota; kingdom Viridiplantae; phylum Streptophyta; class Magnoliopsida; order Myrtales; family Lythraceae; genus Trapa; species Trapa incisa. The sequence continues at coordinate 1,429,475 of CM057778.1, forward strand.
TATTATTGTGCAAAAAAAAAAGAGATAAGATATGATCAACGGATCATAATAATTAAGTTCGAACCATAACTTTTTCAGTTCAATAATTTATTGTATTATACTTTACTTCCCTTGATTAAATGCATATAACTTATCTTCAATTTCAATCATAATCATTATATTCTCAATACCACAGAATTGAGTAGCCAATATCTTCCATATATTAAATGCATTTATAATACCTTTTACCAACTCTCTAATAGAAAGACAAAGTGATCATATCATCCATGCAATCACTATAAAATTAGTTGCCCTCCACACTTTCCATTATGTGTTTATAGTATCAGTGGGTTCTACACATGGGTCAACAATGTAGTGTTCTAAATACTTTGATTATAGTATAAGTCTCATCCTTTTCAACCAACTCGGATAGTTTTTCATTCACTCAAGTATATGCTCAAATGGGAGTAATTCTATCTTTAAGTGTCGACTAGGAATCTCATTACTTAAAGATAATATATCATCTATTCCTAAAAATAACTTAGTCACACCCTCTAAAATTTCTTTCAACTCCTTTCTAGTTACCGGTGCATCCATTTTCTCAATTTTCTTTGTTGAAACTTTCAAAACTTCTACGTTCACTTCCCTTTTCTTCCCTTCTCTATCTCTCTCTCATTTACCCTTACTCAACGGCAATCATTCCTCCGAACGAGATTCACTCTCCTTGATTGACTTGTTCTCTACTCCTTTTAGGGCATTTCAAATTATTCGATCCCGACAAGGGTTTCATCACCTCTTACTTCTTCTCAATGATTCTTGTGAGCACTTGTTGCTCGGAGAGTATTAACAAAGAAGCTCCAATCTATCTAGCCACAGTTATGCTTGAATACTTAGTTGATGAAGCAAGACAGTGGCTAGGGTTAGAGATTTTTAGGAAGTGTGACGATTATAGCTAGGATACTATGTAAAAATCTAAAATAAAAGAGAAAAAAATTATGAAAGATAAATGCGCTAGATAAGTCTAAACAATCAAAATATAATTTATTGATAAGTTATTTAATGAATGGCATAATAAAGCCTCTATTTATAAGGTTAAAATAATATAAATATAGAAAAAAATAATATATTATTTAATTTTAACTAATAAAATTATATAATATATAATAACTACTTAAAATATTATCATAATAATATATTATAATATTTCAATGTGCAATTTTGCAAGTTTAAATATTTTGGTAAAAATGAAGATAATTATCGAGATAACATTGCCCATGTTATGTTGAGGTATGTTTGCATTGATTGCTAAGCTCAAAGAGCCAGAATAGCCACACGTTGAAGGAAATAAACTAAGAAGAATTTAAATTATGACCTTTGACTTAGCTTTGAATCACAAGGCACCCCTTCAGTGGTGACAATTCAAAGAGTTAATTGCACTAAAATAGTTTCATTAGTTCTTAATTATAATTATTGTTACCTAGCCAAAGGAAAACCATCTATTATGCATGAACTTGTAACTCTAAATAAATGAAAAATTCTTTTATTCAAAACTAGATCTGTGCAATACATCCTAATGATAATTATGAACAAAACATAATAAAAATTGTTATAGCATATTCAAGTTCAGGTATACCAAAAGTGTGTACTTAAGACAGTCCAGTCCAGTTAAACCATCCTGACCTTTGAAATTATCGGAGCTATGTCTCTAAAAGCAACCACCTGTTGACGGAATAAACATAAACATAGTAAGGGGAAATGCCAACATGAATATTCTCCCAAAATATAGCAATTTCCAGCTATTACTTTCAATGAAAAATTTAATATGAGATTTAAAGTTACATATCATGAACTAAAGATGGCCGAAATCCTGATTATATGAAATATATGGATTTATTCAGCTAAAAGAAACGAGATTATTTAGTAAATATCACCTTGACAAATGATATAATGATTAAAATAGAAAAGTTCAGGAAAGGGGAATGAATAGGAGAAAGTTGACAATTGATTCACATTCCTAGCACTTTCAATGATGTATCGGGAGAATTGAAAATATGGATTGCATGACAATGAATACGCTGTTTATTCCTGTTATATTCAATTTAACAAAAAGTATAGGAAAAAAGAAAGAATTGTCAATATATATGTAACAAACAAGACATGGTAAGGTAGAATTTCTTTCCATTGACAACATACTTGATTACATGATTAATTATCAGTTTGCTATATCCTCAATGTTTAAAGATGTTTCAAATTAGAAAAAAAATGGTTGAGGAAAATTCTTGAGAATCCTATATCATATAAATGCATAGGACCAAGACATTGTTTGGTCCAAAAGCCTTATAGGGATGGATTTTCAAGAATTCCAGGAGATTGAAGCAGATCATGATTCAGTTAGCCAGACAGCAAAAGTGAGGCTTCATGGGTAGAGTAACATATTTATCTAAGATCGACTAAGGATAAACTAGTGATAGAAAGGGAAACATTCCCTCTTTTCCTTCATATTCCCACCCCATAATCAATATTTTTAATATCACAATAGCCAAATGGATTAGAGCTTTCTACTCACATTAATGTGTTATATTAAGCTTGACCTTAACAACTGTTTTTGGGTTTATTTCTTTCAAAATGCAAGTTAGAAACCGCAAAGCACATAAACATCTAGTTTTACGAAATAAAGAGTGAAATCGGCAAGAAATTAAGAGGAGGTAAGTAGCTCAATACCTGCTCATCCTCTTGGACAATATTGACCGGAATTTCCTTTTTGATGATTTTATCGAATCTGTATCATAAGGTCAATTAAGCTAATATTTTTGCAGTGTTAAAGGAACAAAAACACGATACAATGGCAGTTATGACCGTACATATAATTAAATTCAATGCAAGATATTTAGAAGAAAATACAAATAAAATAATACAAAAAGATAGTGACATAAATCTGCCCGGCAGCGTCAATTGTTCATGTCACGAAGGGTTCAACGGGGATGGACTCAAAAACGGAACTGGATGTAGACCCATCATACATTCAAAGTACATCTCTCAAGAAACTGCACTCGGTAAGTAGACCCCCTTCTCAGTTGCCTTCCCCCATCATTTAGTATATTGATGATGCGATTATACCAAACTTTCAGGATATCGACATGAAGTATCATCATTAAACGGTGTCATACTCTTGACATGTTTGCATGTTACATCAACTTACATATTGATGACTTGACTAAGGTTATAAAAAAAATTGAACAACATTGGAACTGCATAAACTATTACGTACATAAAACTAATACGCGCTTCCTTTTTCATAATAGCAATTGGAGGTTCGGTAATGGGGATGCTTTTATTGTATTGCATTACATGGTACACATGCAAACTTATGAAGAGAAGGAGAGAGGCCAAGCTCAAAGCCAGGTTCTTTAAAAAGATTAATCTTGCATGGCAGTTGTCTCCAACAGAAAGTAGTATGGAGAAAGGAAAGCTGTTCAATCCCAAGGAATTGGACAAGGCCACCGACCACTTTCATGAGGATAGAATTCTTGGAAAGGGTGGGCAGGGCACTGTTTACAAAGGCATGCTAACCGATGGAACAATAGTTGCCATCAAGAAATCAATAGCAATAGACGAGGAGAATGTAGAATCCATCATCAACGAGCTTGTCATTCTATCCCAAACAAACCATAGGAACATTGTGAAGCTCTTCGGATGCTGCTTGGAAGGTGATGTTCCTCTCCTTGTATACGAGTTCATTCCTAACGGAACTCTATATGATTACATCCATGATTAGGAACACTCTATTTCATGGGAGAGAAGGTTAAATATCAGCATTGAAGTTGCTGGCGCCCTCTTCTACTTGCACTCTTCATCGTGCATCCCTATTTACCATCGTGATATCAAGTCTTCGAACATACTCCTCGATGAGAAGTATTGTGCAAAAATTGGTGATTTCGGGACTTCAAGGTCAATTTCCATTGATCAAACTCACTTGACCACGTTGGTTCAAGGAACGTTTGGATACCTGGACCCCGAGTATCTTCAGACCAGCCAGTATACTGATAAAAGCGATGTTTATAGCTTTGGGGTGGTTCTGGTTGAACTCCTAACGGGAAAAACGCCAGTGTCCTTATCACGAGCTACCAAAGGAAGGAACTTGGCTGCTTACTTCATCATGTGCATGGAGGAAAATCGTCTTTTTGATATAATAGATGCTGCTGTTATGGAGCAAAGCAGTGTAGAAGAAATTACTGCTGTTGCAAAACTTGCAAAGCGGTGCTTAGATATGAGAGGAAGAAAAAGGCCAAATATGAGAGAAGTGGCCATGGAATTGGAAGGCATACGAAAGTCTGTGCTGTCAGCTACCTTGCAAGAAGAAATTACAGGTGATCACGTAAAGGCCGAGATGTTTGCAGAAATTGATGAAATGTTTGCACCGAGAGAAGAAGAGATGGAGTCTGACATGACTTCCATTTCAGACGTTCACCCCTTTCTTTCTAGAAATACAAGGTGATGTGTAATTTGCTATGTTGATGTTGTTTTTATGTGGGTACTTTTTATCGGGCTTGTTATATTATATGTGTGAATATACACACTATAGTCTATTTGATATCAGTTCTTACTATATATACGCGGAGTTATTCTAACTCTAATCTTCTCAACATCAAGTCAAGTTTGTTCTCTTTCAAGTCAAAACGAAAGATGGTTGAGATTGAAGCATGGTTACATGTGGAACACAGCAAGTCCATTGAGAATTTTGTGGCTACTGTTAACAAAAATAGAGCGAAATATTAGTAGAATGGCCATAATAAATGTGATCCATATTCTCTACAAACTCTTATAAGTTGGGTATGACCGAACCATCTTCATATGGCGTATAAAAACTAGATGGGTGTTGGTCATCCTAGTGCATGCTACTCACTCTATCTCTTCTACTCCAAACTTTTCCATGTGTAAACTATCCAAAATGTTCTATGAAGGATCTATTCTAAAATAAATGGAACTGGGCCCAATTTGTTTTTAGATCTTGTCATTTTCGCTATACTTGGGACGGTACAAGAACTTGTCAATCAAATTTTGGCTAGGCTGTTGCCTGGGGAACTATCCAGGCTAAGAAATCAAAAGTTCAATGATTCAAACACATTTGGTTTCTTAGTTCCATTTAAGGAGTTAGCTCAAATGTTGTACATTTAAGGAGTGCCGAGATTACTTAAACATCCCATTCAAAATAATTCAATCTAACGCTCATGCATTGCATTTGGACCTTGACATGACCCGGTGGATCGCCTAGGAGATCTAGACCCCACCCAATGACTATCAAGCTCGAATCCAAATAAGGTAGGAAGATAATGAGTTTGGTCGGGGGCGAGTTCAATAAAATCTTCAATTAAAAATTTGAGTTGGATTAGATAAGTTGAATTTAAGTATAGGCGGTATGGATCGAGATTCAAAATAGAGTAGAATTGGTGAATCAGAAATCAAAATTTGAATTAGAATAGAGTAGTTGAATTGGATTTGAAATCGAATCAAATCAGGGAGTATAAAACAAGAAATCTAAATTAGAATGGGATTGATGGATACAAAATAAATATTAAAGGTTAGGTGGATGGATCAAATTCAAACTATATTAGGTGGGTGAATGGGAGTTTGAGACAGACAACTTACCGATACTGCATGGCCACCAAATAGTAATATTTTTTTATGAAATTATACTTGTAATATTAATATAATTAAATAGAAAATGTAAAATTAAACATTCAAATGATATGAAAATATAATAATTTTAAACTAATTAATAGGTTCATTTGCGGATAAACATCAAATGTATAAATTATAAACCTACCAAATTTAAAAAGTTGTTTGAGTTGGTGAACTCATGTGTTAGAAATTGAGGCATAACTTGAAAGTAGAAGATCTTGTAGCAGGTGTTTGATACTAGAGACCGACTACATTCAGTTGCACGTCAAGTAGCTGATATAAACTCACCACATTTGGCCAATTTCTCGTTTATCTAGTAAAATGATCATGTATTACATTTACTTAGGATTATGTATTACCTTTACTTGAGATATACCTAAATCAGCCTATAATAAAAGGAAACAACTATTGGTATTGTAGAATTTTTTTAACTTAATCAATTTTAAGAGTTTTTAGAGCAAAAAAAATTCAAAACACCCTTAATACATTAAATTCATATTGTATCCCTACTTAAAAAAACTGCAAGCTACAAATTATTCTGCACCCAATCCACAAAAAATATCCTATCAGACTAAGTAAACAAAAACTTCACTTGTTCTCTCATATTTCTTAGTAAATAAAACATAATATTTATAAGAATTATAAGAAAAGGTAATATTTTTAACATCAACAAATTTGATATAAACTAAAAGTTTATGGTTCAATAAATCAATATCATACTCAACAACTTTTTTTTTATTTTGCTCAATATACTCAACTTCAATTACTAAAAAGTTATTGACCAAAAAAAATACTAAAAAGTTTTATATTTTGAACTATTAATAAAATTTAACGTAATATAGAACTTGAAATACTGAGATTAATAATTATTTCACTTGTATTAAATGTCAATTTTAAAATAATTAGATTTATTTTTGTATATTATTGAAATAACTTTCCAAAAGAACCAGCAATATCATATATATCTTAAGAAAAGCTATTAGTTTATTGAACAAAAATATATGTTGTAAAATCCACATTATATGTATATAAAAAAATAGTAATTATTCTTAAAATCACACGAAATAATATCAATATTGAAATTTAACAATATATTCACTTATTCAAAGCCACTCTTATGGCATAAATTATTATATGAAAATTGGGTAATAGAGAATATATTAGTAATATTAAAAAAATAACTTAACTTTATAGCTAGAATTTATGAGTTCAAGTGAAAAAAAATTTTGTACTCTAATTTTAAACTCAACAATTTTTTACCTATTATGGGTCAATAATATTTTGTATCCATATATATTTCAAAATAATTAATTATAAGTAATATAACATTTTCCATCTTATAATCCAATAATAATTCTCCTATTTATCTCAAATTTAGGTATTACAATTTAAATGAGATACTAAAAATAAAATTTTAAAATACTTGGCATGATAGTATCTCTTAATTCAAATTAATAAGCTTAGCACAATATTTATTATAATTTGATCTAACATTTAAATCAACAACTTGAATGGTACTCCATAAATTCTATTATATAATCTTCTATTGATTTTATCATCCATCCATGAACACCATAAATTCATTTAGGGGATATAAATCTTCTAACATCAATTTTATTCTTCAATACACTTGGAATTGTCACCCGTCCTTGTCTAAATTAGGTTGGTTAGCGCCTACTTTTATGATATATAACATATAGTCTACCTACACCAGATATAAGGGTAAAGCTCAATATAAGGATGAACTTTATATTATATTAAAAATTATGAAACCGATAGAAAAATCCAATATTTTAAAAATAAATGTGTCATTCGATTATGTTTGATGTATACACGGGCGAAGAAGAGGGTAAAGTATGTGGATGAGATTGAAGCTTGGAGCTAGAGAGAACAGTTGATGTTGTATGGAAGATTAGATTTTTTTTTCGCACAAGAAAACCTATGGAAGATAAGAAGCGTAAAAAAGAGAAGAGGTGTGAAGAGATGACATATAGAGATGAACCTTTTTTAGGCCAGAATAAAAATAAACGAATTAACAACGAAGCTCCAATCTAGCCACAGTTGTTCTTGAATACTTAGTTAATGAAGCAAGACGGTGGCTAGGGTTAGAGATTTTTTGGAAGTGTGACAACTATAGTTCGGATACTACGTAGAAATCTAAAATAAAAAAGAAAAAAGTTATGAAAGATAAATGTGGTAAGTTATAAACCTAAACACGAATTTATTGATAAGTTATTTAATGAATTGCATAATAACGCGCCTATTTATAATGTTAAAATAATATAAATATAGAAAAAAATAATATATTATATAATTTTAACTAATAAGATTATATAATATATATATATATAATAACTACCTAAAATGTTATGATAATAATATATTATAATATTTCAATGTGCAATTTTACAAGATAATTGTCAAGACAACATTGCCATGTTATGTTGAGGTATGTTTACATTGATTGCTAAGCTCAAAAGAGCCAGAATAGCCACACGTTGAAGGAAATGAACTAAGGAGAATTTAAATTGTGACCTTGGACTTAACTTTGAATCAGAAGGCACCCCTTTAGTGGTGACAATTCAAAGAGTTAATTGCACTAAAATAGTTTCATTAGTTCTTAATTATAATTATTGTTAACTAGCCAAAGGAAAACCATCTATTATGCATGAACTTGTATCTCTAAAGAAATGGAAAATTTTTTTACGCAAAACTAGATCTGTGCAATACATCCTAATGATAATCATGGAGAAAACATAATAAAAATTTTTATAACATATTTAAATTCAAGTATACCAAAAGTGTCTACCTTAGACAGTCCAGTTAAACCATCCCCGACCTTTGCAATTATCAGAATATGAGTTGGAGCCTGATGAGCTATGTCTCTAAAAGCAAGCACCTGTTGACGAAATAAACATAAACATAGTAAGGGGAAAAGCCAACATGAATATTCTCCCAAAATATAGCAATTTCCAGCTATTACTTTCAATGAAGAATTTGATATGAGATTTAAAGTTAAATATTATGAATTAAAGATGGCCGAAATCCTGATTATATGAAATATATGGGTTTATTCAGCCAAAAGAAACAAGATTATTTAGTAAATATCACCTTTACAAATGACATAATGATTCAAAAAGAAAAGTCCAGGAAAGGGGAATGAATAGAAGAAAGTTGACAATTGATTCACATTCCTAGCACTTTCATGATGTATCGAGAGAATTGAAAATATGGATTGCATGACAATGAATATGTTGTTTATTCCTGCTATATTCAATTTAACAAAAAGTATAGGAAAAAAGAAAGAATTGTCAATGTATATGTAACAACCAATACATGGTACGACAGAATTTCTTTCCATTGACAACATACTTGATTACATGATTAATTATCAGTTTGCTATATCCTCAATGTTTAAAGATGTTTCAAATTAGAAAGAAAATGGTTGAGGAAAATTCTTGAGAATCCTATATCATATAAATGCATAGGACCAACACATTTCTTTTTTTTTTTTTGTCCAAAAGTCTTATAGGGATGGATTTTCAAGAATTCTAGGAGATTGAAGCAGATCCTGATTCAGTTAGACAGCAAAAGTGAGGCTTCATGGGTAGAGCAACATATTTAACTAGTGATAGAAAGGGAAACATTCCCTCTTTTCCTTCCTATTCCCACCTCATAATAATATCACAATAGCCAAATGGATTAGAGCTTTCTACTAACATTAATGTGTTATATTAAGCTTGACCTTAACAACTGTTTTTGGGTTTATTTCATTCAAAATAAAGAGTGAAATCGGCAAGAAATTAAGAGGAGGTAAGTAGCTCAATACCTGCTCATCCTCGTAGACAATATTGGCCGGAATTTCCTTTTTGATGATTTTATCAAATCTGTATAATAAGGTCAATTAAGCTAATATTTTTGCAGTATAAAAGGAACAAAAACGAGATACAATGGTAGTTATGAACGTACGTATAATTAAATTCAATACAAGATATTTAGAAGAAAATACGAACAAAATAATACAAAGAGATAGTGACTGATACAATGAGAAAATAACACTAGATGGATCCCGTTTAGTTTGATTTCAAGCATCCTATCAATCTAACAGTGTATAAAAGGCCCTTATCATGGCAAGAAATCCCGGCCTTGAAATTATGGCAATTGTAATCGATGGCACAAACTAAAATCGAGAAAAAACATGGGAACACTGAGGCATTGAAGATTATTTTATTTCTTTTCTCCTATTTGATTTCTTTCCTACTATTATTACTATGCAAGTTAAATGGGAGGTATTGAAGATTGAGATTAAAACAAATCAAAGTAAAACATGTGAATTAGAGACATTTAGTGAGAAAATCGGTTAATTGACAGTAAGATAGATAATAGAGAGATTATCACAGCAAAGGGTCGAGGGACAAGAAATCGGAAGATGAAGTTCTCCAAGAAGCGATTGGAGCCAAATGAGCTCTAGTTGCATTACAAATACTTTCATATTCAGCCTTTGTACTATAATGAGCGACTGTTCGCTGCTTTTTGGAGGCCTAGGAGTTGAGGTTACGAACAAGAAATATGGCGAAATCATTGATAGAGCGACGATTATCGGGGTTGCCGCCCCAGTAAGAATCAGAAAAACAGTGGAGAGCAAGAGGCAAATGACGATATAGCATGAGACCAAGATGAGCTGTACATTTAAGATAACGAATAATGTGTTTAACAATAGTCTAGTGAGTGGCAGTAAGCATGTGAATAAATTGACAAGCTTGGTTAATAGTATAAGTGATATCGGGAAGAGTGAGCGTGAAATATTAGAGAGATCCCACAATCTAACGATATTAGATTGGATCAGAGAATGGGGTTTCATTATTAGTGGGGACCGGGAGCAACAAGGGTGGAGATAGGCTTGCACTAGAGCATACCAACCCAATCAAGGAGATTATAAATGTATTTGGACTGCGTGAGGTGAAGACCAGTAGAGTATGAGTGAACTTCAATACCAAGGAAGCAAGGAAGGGGACCTAGATCCTTGAGTGAGAATTCTGCTTGGAGAGCTTTTAAGATATCCATAATGGGAGCAGTACGTGAACTCATGAAAATGTTGTCATCAACATAAAAAAATAAATAGATGATGAAGTTAGAGGTACGGTATATAAAGAGAGAAATGACTCGCATGGGATCCGGTAGAATCCCTTCCTGCTTTGCACGATTGCATTCCTTCCAAATATTCAAGCAAACTATGGTCATTCTCCCTTCCTGTTCCAATTGATCCTCTTTTTACTGCATCCCTTCCAATTTCCAGTTCTCCATCCATCTGCGAAAACAAGTAATAGGCACAGCATCTATTCTAATATCACATACCGCGAGCCACATCGCTCGGGTCTAGTCACAATGTACCAATAAATGTTCGACAGATTCATGCTTTTGACAAAACATACAACAACTATCATACCTCATATGCCTATTATAAAGATTCTCATTATTAGCTAGTGCATTATAGTAGATATTCCACATTAATTGTCTCACCTTCGGTGGGAAAGGGTGGTTCCATACTGTAGCCCATACCTGGAGTTCCACTAGAGTAACTGGTTCTTGTGCTATGATTTTGATTTTTTTTCTCTGAGGAAAGTGTAAGCTGAGCGAACTGTAACCTCCCCATTCTTCTCCCATGTCCAAATTCTGTGATCTTGCATATTTTCTTCAAGCACTGGTATCCTTCTGATTGCTATTTCTTCTTCCAGGTTAATCTTATCAATTAGTAAATTTAGCTTCCAGGAACTAGTGACTCGGGATCGGAAACAGTTCAGTACAAGTTCATCGGGATACTAATCCGGTGAGAAGCGGATTATTTTTTATCAAATTATAATTGTAATATTAATATAATTGAATAGAGAAATATAATATTAAAAATTATGAAAACATAATAATTTTGAACCAATTAATAGATTTATTTGTGGATAAACATCAAATGTCTCAATTATGAACCTATCAAATTCAAAGAGTTGTTTGGTGAGTTTGTAAACTCGTGTCCGCATATAACTTAGAATTTGAGCCATAACTTGGAATTTGATGTACAAGATCTAGTAGCGGGTGTTCACGGCCAAGAAAAGGGTAACATTTTTTTTTGTACAATAATCTTGTCCATCTATTAGAGATTTAAAGTATAGTACAGTTTATCAAATTATTACCATAATTATATCTCATCATATCGAAATAATAAATATGATAAAAAATCGGGTACAGTAGTAAAACATCCACTTTAACCCCGATTCGCTTGATAATACCGTGCAATAGAATCGGCACATCCATTAGCTTCCCTATTAACCAAACTAAATCTAAGTTGGTTAAAACCAATAAAAATAACTTGAATCTCATTTCAAAAAGGAACGACTATCCAGTTCTTGCTGCATATCTCCTGCTTAATATTTTGTAATATTTTTGTGGAGTCAGTCTCTATAATGATGTGTTTGATATTGTTTTCTCTAACTAATTGTACACTAAAAACTATAGTAGTCATCTCGCTTTCCAAGGCACTGCTATAGTTGACTTGTTGTCCACCACCAAAAACAAACCTTCCTTCCTTGTCTCGAGCTATTACACCTATTCCCGCTGCATTCTGCCCCATAACAAAAGAACTGTCACAGTTAATTTTTACAGTCTTCCGGGGTCGTTGTCATCTCTTGGGTGGGGTAGCCTTATGTCTTTCTTGTGTTAGAGTCTTCCTACTCCTTATCTCTGTGCATTCCTGTATGGAGATATGCGCTGCTTGTGTGACTCGCATGGGATCCGGTAGAATCCCTTCCCGCTTTGCACGATTGCATTCCTTCCAAATATTCAAGCAAACTATGGTCATTCTCCCTTCCTATTCCAATTGATCCTCTTTTGACTGCATCCCTTCCAATTTCCAGTTCTCCATCTATCTGCGAAAACAAGTAATAGGCACAACATCTATTCTAATACCACATACAGCGAGCCACACCGCTCGGGTCTAGTCATAATATACCAATAAATGTTCGACAGATTAATGCTTTTGACAAAACATACAACAACTATCATACCTCATTTGCCTATTATAAAGATTCTCATTAGTAGCTAGTGCATTATAATAGACATTCCACATTAATTGTCTCACCTTCGGTGGGCAAGGGTGGTTCCATACTGTAGTCCATACCTAACGTGGAGTTCCACTAGAGTAACTGGTTCTTGTGCTATAATTTTGATTTTTTTCTCTGAGGAAAGTGTAAGCTGAGCGATCTGTAACCTCCTCATTCTTCTCCCATGTCCAAATTCTGCGATCTTGCATATTTGCTTCAAGCACTAGTATCCTTCTGATTACTATTTCTTCTTTCAGGTTAATCTTATCAATTAGTACATTTAGCTTCCATTGTCTTGATTGTGGCTCAATAAGAGAGCTAACTCTAAGTTCTGCCAATGAGTCATCTTGGATAGGGGACCGTAAACGATGGTCTTTGAGTGCAGGTATCCATCGGGAACCCAGACCTTTATATGTCGGTCATCCCTAACTTGCCAAGTTAGTCCTTCCTCAAGCAGTTCTTTAACCATATGGATGCTTTGCCATGCCCATGATGCCCCCAACCTAAGGTTGGCCTCAATTAGATATGAATTTCCAAAGTATCTTCCCTTTAGAACTTTGTACCACAACGAGTTGGGATCTTTCAAGAGTCTCCATGCCGACTTCATAAGCATAGCCTTGTTGAAACTGCGTATATCCTTGAACCCTTGACCACCTTGTTCCTTAATTTCTATGGTTGTTTGCCACCTTACCCATCTTATCTTATCCTGCTCCCTTGTGCCACTCCTCCAAAATCTGGAGATCAAAGAATTAACCTCCTTGCACCATCCCTGAGGCAACAAGAAGCAACTCATTGCATAATTAGGTATTGCACTTAAAATATGTTTAATTAGAACCGCCCTCCCTGCTTGGGATAGATATACCGATTTCCATCCTTGGAGTTTAGAGCTTATCCTTTGTTTTAGAAAATTCAAACTTCTCCTCTTACTTCTCCCCCATAGTATCGGTAGACCAAGGTATCTATCTAATTCTTGTCCCATAGAAAGGTTCACAACTATTCTGATCTACTCCTGCAAATTGACTCTAGCATTTGCACTAAAATAACATAAAGATTTCTCATAATTTACTTTCTGACCAGATGCCAAATAGTACATGTTTATCAATTTTTTAAAGGACTCTGTTACTTTTTGGATGCCTCTAAAAAGAACATGGCATCATCACAAAGAAAACATGAGATATTCTAGGACATCTTCTATTTATTTTCAGCGACACTAATTATTTCCTATAGCATGCATCAGTAATTAATTTAGATAGTGCATCTGCTATGAATAAAAAAAGAGAAGGAGAAATCGTGTCTAATTTGCTTCCATTTATCAATATCTTGTAGCTAACTGAGGTCACACAAGCAAGAACCCAGTTAGTAAAAATTGGATCGAAACCCATTCTGTTTAGAAGGGCCCGAAAGAAGCCCCGCTTTCGCCATATCAGTTTTAATAGCACACCATACTCTCTTTCCTTTATTTTTATGTTGGAGGAAATGGAAGCATTCATGCACAATACCTATATTGTCGTGGATTACTCGACGCGGGACAAAGGCACTTTGTTGACAAGAAATGAGCTCATTCATAAGAGGTTTGAGACGATTAGTAATATTTTTTTAAATAACTTTATATAAAAAAATGTATAATAAGATTGAGCGATACTGATTTATACTTTCAGGTATGTTTACGTTTGGAATAAGAGCGATGTTCGTTTTATTTAAAGAACTCAGCATCATGCTTGTCTCGAACAACGGAGGGGCCAACATTCATTCGACTTTTACCAGCATAATGAGCTGAAATTAAATGAGCTAAGCGTTAGTGAACTGGTCCATGAAGGAAAGGTGGTGGAGTGATGAATTTATTAATATTTTAGTATAATATTTCTAATAAATTGATCTTATAGTTAATTTGATTTCAACACCATAAATTAAATCATATAATATTTATTATACATAAACATCCAAATCACAATCTCATTTAAATATGTCTGATTCAAATTTAACATGTTCAAAATCCATTTACGGGATATATATTTTATAAAATTTATTCGTTTTATGATATATATGAAATAGTGATTTTCTAATCTTGATTAAATGGTTATTTTGTACTAGTTATTTCGTCATAGATAAACAAAGTCAACAGCAATGGATGCAGCAGCTGACGCAGCAAAGATAGGCCTTGAATACATTTTTTTGGCATAGCTATTGGTGTGATATCATATAAACTCTAAAATAATAAATGGATCCAAAAGCAATAAATAAGAAAAATTGTGTCATTAAAATGAATAAAATAGGAGAATCTATTTATAAAAAAATGTAAAAATATTACTCATAATAAAGTAGCGATAAAATTTTTTTAATATGGATACGATACTTTAGCCTATTTTAATGATAACAAATAAAACTAATTTATACTTTTAAAATTATATTTGAATGGAGTGATTTTTAGGAATTTGGAGCGTCAACTATTTGGAATATTTGATAAATAACTTTTTGGTAAGAATAAATGGAGTAATTTATATGGTGGAGAATAACATTCAAATCCCTCCATTTACAACTAAATAGTATAATTTTGAAATATTTGGATCCATTGTATTATTTATTTATTAAATTATTTTAATAATCTAATTTATTATTTATTTTAATTTATTTTTATTCTTATATATTAAATAAATTTATATATTAATACTATTTTATATAAAATTATATAATAAAAATATTGTACATAAAAATTACTATATAAAATATAATTTAATTATATATATAGTAGATAATAAATTATTTAATTTAATTAAAATATTAAATTTATTTTTAAAATTTTTTAATTAATAATTATTCACTAACTTTAAATCTATCCAAATAATAAATTATTAAAAAATTTTAACAGTTTCAAATATATCACTATACTTCCTAAATACTTATTATCTCTAAATTCTTTATAAAGATAGAAAATAGTTTTTACACACTATTTTGTTGACTTGGTATGTGAAATATTTGATAGGATTGATTTGGGTTGCGTTGACTACTACAAAATTAGTACCCTCTCCAAGTTTTGATATCCATGTGAGCTAATGATGTAATGGTATTGATTTGCTTGCGTCCCTAACTCATCCATAAATACCAGCATCCCACGTATATGAGTGTCTTGCATTTAGTTTGAAAATTAAATCTAACCATTAATAAAATAAATAATTATTATGAATATATAATATTAAAATTAATTTACTACTTAAAAATTATTATTTTTAAATAAATACAAGTAAATTTTGTTATTAATCCTAAATAATATTTAATATTTAATATATTATTATTATTTAATTATTGATCATATATGATGGGATATAACTCCATCCTAAAAGTGTGTATTTTTTAATTGCTAACTAATAAATTATAAGTAAATTACTTTAATTTAATGTGTAAATTCTCTCATTTTATCATTTTTTTCTATTTTTCTCTCATAATTTGTAACAATAAATATGAGTAATTAAGTCTTATGCGTTTACCAAATTACACGTTCACGCTCTATTTGTTTCGGTGCTAACTAAGCTTTCACTCATTGGGCCATAACTTGGTAGGCTGTCCGTTGATAGGTTCGATCAGATTGGATTCGGTTACCCAAAATAAAAAATTGATTGGTTTAATCTCGATTTGATTGGTTTTTTAAAAATTAAAAATTTCTCTAAATTTATTTTCTACACTTTATTGACTTCAATTTTTCAATTTACTATTTTTTAGTAACCTAGAAAAATGAATTTTCAAACCAATTGCTTCTAGTTCGATACCGTTCATCCTGAACTATTCTTGTTTTCAAATTGAATTCACTTAATGGTTTTTTTCATGGTTTTTATATCTTAATTGACCATTTGGGACTTTCCAAATTTTTATTTTGACTTTCCTTCACAAATTCCCGTTAACTTCTATTCCTATTTCCATTATATGGAGAAACCAACTCAACCTCATGAATTGATTGCAAAACAATTCTAAGAGACCTATAAGTAACTCTATATTTTGGAATTGTTTATTAGAGATGTGAAAATATAAAATTGGTGAGATTTATATATAGTTACTATGCACATGATATTAATAATAGAAACAATACATTTAATTTTTTTTCACTAAATTTAGGATCTATTTAATAGATTTATAAGAAGTAATCAATGGTGGTTTTATCTGCAGTAGAATCTGAATTTATGTTTAAGAAATTTTTATTTTTTTCTTGGAGATTTCCCGCTCGATCCTAGTACTATATTATGTGATAATTTATCTATTATAAGGTTGTCTAACATTTTTTTGTATAGAAAAAGGAAACAAATTGATATGAGATTTTATTTATTAAGGAACTAACTAGAGATAGAAGTTTAGAGTTGATTTAATGTTCAACTAAATAAGGTGAAGTTTGATACTTTAATAGTCAAGCTGAGAATGATTAGTTAAATAAGATATAAATTCAAGTTGAATACATGACTTTAAGGAATGCGTGATGATATAAATACAAAGATTATGTAAAAGGGTAATTTAATAAAAGAAAATTTTCCTTTTAATTATAATGCACAATATATGGAGTTATTGATCTTATTATTTGTAAGTAGAATCACTAAATATAAATAGAATAGGCACAATATCATATGGCTTGATAAAAAATATTGAATGGAAGAAAGGGATTTTTAGATAGAGAAACTGAATTGTCATCTTCTTCGCATCTCTGTGTGAAACAGTAGAGAGAGCTTGGTTGCATCCCATCTACATTTATCCATCTTCATCTTTTCACCATTATTCATCATATCATCTCCATTTTGCTATCCATTCCACTTGCATAGAGAAGAGGACTCAGTCCAAAATTTGAATAACTAGAGAGCCATAGCATTACCTAATTGAAGGTGAGCAGTAGCAATTTCATTAAATTGAAATTGAATTGATTTGTTACAGGAATATCAATAAAGGAGGACGTCATGCTAATGGATATCTAAATTTTATACTGTCATGTTGACCTGGTCGCCAATTAGAGTTACCGAACCTGCAAATATAAGGCTTTCTAGTACCGTTTGGTAACCGCCCATCACATTCCTTCTCAATAAAAAAAATACCATTAATCTAATTTAACTAAATTAATACTACGTATAACTATTAATTAAAATTAATTTATTCCTAACAAAAATAGAAAATTAATGATTAATTCGCACCATACAAGGTTAATTATGCATTATATACAAATAATGAATAAGTATGTTAGATGTTGAGTGTGACCCTATCTCTATGTATCTTATGAGCTTAATGAAGAGAGAATGTGATGTGTAACATATGGACAAAAATAATAAGATTAGAGATGAGTATCTGCATCATGCTACTAAGCATAATGGCACGTATTTATATATTATACCATTCAATACTGATGCAAATTTTCTCACATAACCAATAATTTAGACTATTTAATTAGTGGGTGACAATTAAGATGGTGTAATTTCTCACATAAACACAAGATTAGACAAGTAATATTTGATTATAATTTATTCACAACTTTTATTTAATATTATTGTAAATTTATACCAATATTACAGTACAAATAACAAGTAAATAAAATATTTTATACAATTGTAGATATTGTTTTATGTATAATTGGATGGCCAAGTGGTTGTACATCAAATCCAGCCTAGCAGTGGTCCCGTAATAAAATAAAATTTTTTGTACAAATACAATTGCATGTGAGGTTATTTTATTTATTTTCTCCTATTTGATTTCTTTTCTCCTATTATTACTACGCGAGTTAAATGAGAGGTATCTAAGAATGAGATTGAAACAAATCAAAGTAAAACATGTGAATTAGAGACATTTAGTGAGAAAATCGGTTAATTGGGCATACGTGTCGATGAAACGAACTTGTAGATTGCTATAATTAACTTGTTTATTAACAAAATTATAATCAATTTTAATGTGATTGATACGAGTGTAAAAATCTGGATTGGCAGTAAGATAGATGATAGAGAGATTATCACACCAAATGGTCGAGGGACAAGAAACCGGAAGATGAAGTTCTCCAAAAAGCGATTGGAGTCAAATGAGCTCAATAGTTGCATTACAAATACTTTCATATTTAGCCTTTGTACTATAATGAGCAACTGTTCACTACTTTTTGAAGGCTTAGGAGTTGAGGTTACGACCAAAAAATATGGCGAAACCATTGATAGAGCGACAATTATCGGGGTTACCGTCCCAATAAGAATCAGAAAAATAGTGGAGAGCAAGAGGCGAATGACGATATAGCATGAGACCAAGATGAGCGGTACATTTAAGATAACGAATAATGTGTTTAACAACAGTCTAGTGAGTGGCAGTAGGCATGTGAATAAATTGACTATCTTGGTTAATAGTATAAGTGATATCGGGAAGAGTGAGCGTGAGATATTAGAGAGATCCCACAATCTAACGGTATTGGGTTGGATCAGAGAATGGGGTTTCATTATTAGTAGGGACCGGGAGCAACAAGGGTGAAGATAGGCTTGCACTAGAGCATACCAACCCAATCAAGGAGATTATAAATGTATTTGGACTGCGTGAGGTGAAGACCAGGAGAGTATGAGTGAACTTCAATACCAAGGAAGTGACGAAGGGGACCTAGATCCTTGAGTGAGAATTCTGCTTGGAGAGCTTGTAAGATATCAATAATGAGAGCAGTAGGTGAACCCGTGAAAATGTTGTCATCAACATAAAAAAGCAAATAGATGATAAAGTTGGAGGTACGATATATAAAGAGAGAGATGCCGGCCATAGAATCACAAAAGCCCAAGTGTTGAATAAAAAGAGTTGAGACGTAAAAACCAAGCACGAGTAGCTTGTTTGAGACCATAAAGAGATATTGTAAGCGACAAACATGGTGGTGGAAGTGAAAATCAACAAAGACAAGAGGCTGGACTATGTATATCTCTTTAGTGAGATTACCATGCAAGAATGCATTATTGACATCCAATTGACGAATACACCAATTGGAGGAGACAACGAGAGAAAAGATTACCTAGATGGTGACAAGTTTAATGATAAGGTTGAAAGTGTCATCATAGTTAATGCCCGAGAGTTGAGAGAAACATTTAGCAACAAGTTAGGTTTTGTACCGAGATGAAGGGCAAATAGTTTGGCACGCATGACTTCCCGCCATTTAGGGTGGCGTTGAGCCTGAGAAATGGTGCAAGTATCATGTTTATCTTCTATAATCTACACAACTAGACCAATTAGAGTGACAAAATCCTTCCACTATGGTATGAACTCGAGAGTTGAATCAAATCTCTTTATATGTAGTACTCTTTAGATATCTCAATATTCACATGATTACAATTGTTTTATAAGTATTTGTCCTATTCTCTTTCCATCATCTCCTTCATCTCTCTCCCTCGAGCACAATTATTTTTCTCTTTTACTATAAACTTTCAATTTAGGTTCACTAGTCTATTATTCATTTTTACTTGATTTCTTAGAACACGAAATTACACCTACAATGACATTTTCAACTTTTAATCATTGGTCCTCTCTTCATTTACCCATCTTACTTCAGGAATAGGCAAATTATGTAGCACTGTGCATGACTTTATTAATTTTCTATAAAAGGATTCATTTTTACGAAAATGTCTCATACATACAAAAAAGTCTTCTTTCTCTTAAAACACTTGTAACCTTTTGAGTGCTACAATAGCTAACATAGACACACTTCAATGCAAGTGAATCTAATTTGATTATTATGGGCCAATTATCTCTCACAAAACACATAACCAAATACATTGAGTAGAGACTAAATATATGTTGCATTCTATCGAAAGCTTACAAGAAAATTAAAAATTGAATATATGAGAAAATATTAAATTAATTAAATATGTTGCCATCAATACTATTTTACTCAATAGAAGAGAGCAATTATCTCTAGCAAGTGTCAATAAGACGATGCTCTAGTATAACTTCATTAATGGTCCATTCAGACATACTAGTGGTTAATACTACGTCAAACTCTTATATACCAAGATACCACAATCCATTAGATCTCTATGAAGGATTACTTGATAAATTTAAGTTTATCGCTAATTGCACTAATTGATAATAAATTAACAAGAAATTAGGGATTGTTTTATTTCGACTCCTTAGCTTTCCACACTTCCAATATAAAAAAAACGAGCACTTTGAGTTTTGACCCTTCAATGGAATTAGGAAGATACCCCTTTCATCATCGTCCCCCAAATAGCACATTGCATGTGAGCATCTGAAAATTGACTTGGAAAGTTACGATCCCCTTCCTTTCATCCAATCGATGCACGGCAAGGTCCAACCAACCGTTACTTAGACAGACAGTCTCAACGTTTGCAAGTAGCAAATAAAAATGACTTTCACATGCCTATTATATAATTTGATGTTCTCAATCCCCCCAACAAGTCAACAAACTTTGATTTTTTTTCCACTAATAGATCATTAAATGGGATTGCGTGGATTAATTATATAGAGCCAACCTACAAGCTTAACTTTGGCCACATGTTTTACATCTTTAGGGTCCATGGTTTTTGGTGTAATTAGCGATTCATCACATGTTCTCTTATGGTTTATAATTTAACTTCTTAACTTTCTAATCCTTTAGTTAAATAATAATTTAATTATTTTCTAGCATTAATGTAGTATAGCTCAACAATCTTTCTCTCAGGTTTATATTTGATGAAAAATCAATCAATTTAACATTTTTTGTTCTATTATTTTGAACCGAATTGTTGGCAATATTGATCTCTGATTTATTATCACGTCATATTTTAATAGATTCTTTTCTTAATAACTCCACCAGTAAGATTTTTATTCATATATCTCACATATGCTTTAAGTCATATCACTGTATTTCTATAATCTACACAACTAGACCAATTAGAGTGACAAAATCCTTCCACTATGGTATGAACTCCAGAGTTGAATCAAATCTCTTTATATGTGGTACTCGTTAGATATCTCAATATTCACACGGTTACAATTGTGTTATAAGTATTTGTCCTATTCTCTTTCCATCTCTCTCCCTCGAGCACAACTATTTTTTTCTTCTACTATAAACTTTAAATTTAGATTCACTAGTCTATATTTATTTTTACTCGATCTCCTAGAACACAAAATTACACCTACAATGACGTTTTTAACTTTTAATCATTGGTCCTCTCTTCATTTACCTATCTTACTTCAGGAATAGGCAAATTATGTAGCACTGTGCATGACTTTATTAATTTTCTATAAAAGGATTCATTCTTATAAAAATGTCCCATACATACGAAAAAGTCTTCTCTCTTATACATCGACACTTGTAATCTTTTGAGTACTAGAATAGCTAACATAGACACACTTCAATGCAAGTGAATCTAATTTGATTATTGTGGGCTAATTATCTCTCACAAAACACACAACCAAATACATTGAGTAGAGACTGAATATATGTTGCATTCTATCAAAAGTTTACAAGAAAATTAAAAATTGAATATATGAGAAAATATTAGATTAATTAAATATGTTGCCATTAATACTATTTTACTCAATAGAAGAGTGCAACTATCTCTAGCAAGTGTCAATTTTTCTGTTCATCCATTCTATGATGTTCTAGTGTATATGAGAAATCTTGTTTAACATATTTAGTACCATTATTTGTACGAAAAATATTTAATTTATTATTATAGTGTGTGCATCAAAGTTAAAAAATCATTAAAGCAAATCAATTTCTCACTTTTTTTTCATCAAATTCACCCACGTCTAGTGATAGTCAACAAATGTAACAAATTATCTTAATCCACCAATCGAGTGAACTAAACATGGTCCCCAAACATCAAAATGTATCAACGAAAAAAATAAAATATTTCCCAAACTATTAGAAACATAACTTGTTCTTTTGTACTTTCCGAACTCATAAGCGTCACATACAAGCTTACTACGCTCTACATTATTCATCAAGTTATATATTACCTGCTTAAATTCTTAAAAAAAATAGATGAATAAGACAATGCTCTAGTATAACTTCATTAATGGTCCGTTCATACACACTAGTGGTTAATACTACGTCAAACTCTTATATCCCAAGATATCACAATCCATCAGACCTCCATTCAATCCCAAGTATTCTCGTGGTATTCTTTATCTGAAATACACATGAATCTCTATGAAGGATTACTTGACAAATTCAGTTTATCACTAATTGCACTAACTGATAATAAATTAACAAGGAATTATGGAACATGCAATACCGATGATAATACAATTGATGAAGTGCATTTAAATGTGTAGAATCCTCTAACCACTTGAAATGTGTTATCAATCGTTTGAACTCTTATGGAAGAATGGAAACAACAAATATAGGTAATAAACCCTATTTATGTTGGTATTCCTTATTTGAAATACACATAGCAATAAGAATGATAATGTAATTGATGAAGTACATTTAATTGAGTATGATCCTCTAACCAATTGAAATGTGTCATCAACAATTTGAACTCTTATGGAAGAAGGTGGACAACAAATATATGTGATAAACCATATTTATGTTCCTATCACGTGTATAGATGCACATGAACCAATGATCCACAATTTGTGAAATATGGTGTAGAAGAAAACGTATGTGCAATAATACCTTAGTTTGCATTAGCATAACACATAGTGTTGTATAAAATGTCAGCATTTTCAGTAGAAACAAGATAGGTTTGTCCCCAAGATCATACACGACCCTGACCCCAAGCTTTGAGACTCCCACGACTGGTTCCACCCCGTGTAAGGATGCGTGTTGATGGACAATTCCAGCTAATATGTCCATTTTTCTCACAATTATAGTATAGTTAGTTGTAAATAACCGGTATCGCTAGAGGTGAGCAAACTGGTATTAGTGAGATATGAGGAGTATTATTGTGTAAAAAAAAGAGATAAGATGTGATCAACGGATCATAATAATCAAGTTCGGACCATAACTTTTTCAGCTCAATAATATACTCTATTATACTTCGCTTCCCTTGATTAAATGCATATAACTTATCTTCAATTTCAATCACAATCATTATATTTTCAATACTAGATAATTGAGTAGCCAATACCTTCCATATATCAAATGCATTTCTAATACCTTTTACCAACCTTGCAATAGAAGGACAAAGTGATCATACCATAGTATCAGTGGGTTCTACACATGGGTCATCAATGTAGTGTTCTAAAAACTTGGATTCTAATATAAGTCTCATCCTTTTCAACCAACTCGGATAGTTTTTTATTCACTCAAGTCTATGCTCAAATGAGAGTAATTGTAACTTAAGTCTCGACTAGGAATCTCATTATGTAAAGATGATATATATTATAATCATGCAAAAAAAATAATATATCATCTATTCCTACAAATAACTTAGCCACACCATCTAAAATTTCCTTTAACTCCTTTCTAGTTACCGGTGCATCCATTTTCTCAATTTTCTTTGTCGAAACTTTCAAAACTTCTACGTTCACTTCCCTTTTCTTCCCTTCTCTATCTCCACGACTCTCTCATTTACCCTTACTCGACGACGATCATTCCTCCGAACGATATTCGCTCTCCTTGATTGACTTGTTCTCTACTCTTTTAGGGCATTTCAAATTATTTGATCCCCGACAAGGGTTTCATCACCTCTTACTTCTTCTCAATGATTCTTGTGAGCACTTGTTACTCGAAGCGTATTAACCTCCAATCTATCTAGCCACAGTTGTGCTTGAATACTTAGTTGATGAAGCAAGACGATGTCTAAGGTTAGAGATTTTTAGGAAGTGTGACTACTATAACTCCGATACAATGTAGAAATCTAAAATAAAAGAGAAAAAAATTATGAAAGATAAATATGGTAGGTCATAAACCTAAACAATCGAAACACAAATTTATTGATAAGTTATTTAATGAATGACATAATAAAGCGCCTATTTCTAATGTTAAAATAATATAAATATAGACAAATAATAATAAAAATAATATATTATATAATTTTAACTAATAAGTTTATATAATATATATAATAATTACTTAAAATGTTATCATAATAATATATTATAATATTTCAATGTGCAATTTTGCAAGTTCAAATATTTTGGTAAAAAGGAAGATAATGGTCAAGACAACATTGCCCATGGTATGTTGAGATATGTTTGCATTGATTGCTAAGCTCAAAGAGCCAGAATAGCCATAGTTGAAGGAAATGAACTAAGGAGAATTTAAATTGTGACCTTGGACTTAGCTTTGAATCACAAGGCACCCCTTCAGTGGTGACAATTCAAAGAGTTAATTGCACTAAAATAGTTTCATTAGTTCTTAATTATAATTATTGTTAACTAGCCTAAGGAAAACCATCTATTATGCATGAACTTGTAACTCTAAAGAAATGGAAAATTCTTTTATTCAAAACTAGATCTGTGCAATACATCCTAATGATAATCATGAAAAACATAATAAAAATTGTTATAGCACATTCAAGTTCAAGTATACCAAAAGTGTGTACCTCAGACAGTCCAGTTAAACTGACCTTTGGAATTATTAGAATATGAGTTGGAGCCTGAGGAGCTATGTCTCTAAAAGCAAGCACCTGTTGACGGAATAAACATAAACATAGTAAGGGGAAAAACCAACATGAATATTCTCCCAAAATACAGCAATTTCCCGCTTTTACTTTCAATGAAGAATTTGATATAAGATTTAAAGTTACATATCATGAATTAAAGATGGCCGAAATCCTGATTATATGAAGTATATGGGGTTTATTCAACCAAAAGAAACGAGATTATTTAGTAAATATCACCTTGACAAATGACATAATGATTCAACAAGAAAAGTCTAGGAAAGGGGAATGAATAAGAGAAAGTTGACAATTGATTCACATTACTAGCACTTTCAATGATGTATCGAGAGAATTGAAAATATGGATTGCATGACAATGAATATGCTGTTTATTCCTGTTATATTCAATTTAACAAAAAGTATAGGAAAAAGAAAGAATTGTCAATGTATATGTAACAAACAAGACATGTTAAGGTAGAATTTCTTTCCATTGTCAACATACTTGATTACATGATTAATTATCAGTTTGCTATATCCTCAATGTTTAAAGATGTTTCAAATTAGAAAGAAAATAGTTGAGGAAAATTCTTGAGAATCCTATATCATATAAATGCATAGGACCAAGACATTTCTTTTTTTTTTTTTGTCCAAAAACCTTATAGGGATGGATTTTCAAGAATTCCAGGAGATCGAAGCAGATCATGATTCAGTTAGCCAGACAGAAAAAGTGAGGCTTCATAGGTAGAGTAACATATTTATCTAAGATCGACTAAGAATAAACTAGTGATAGAAAGGGAAACATTCCCTCTTTTCCTTCCTATTCCCACCCCATAATCAATATTTTTAATATCACAATAGCTAAATGGATTAGAGCTTTCTACTCACATTAATGTGTTATATTACGCTTGACCTTAACAACTGTTTTTGGGTTTATTTCTTTCCACATGCAAGTTAGAAACCACAAAGCACAGAAACATATAGTTTTACGAAATAAAAAGTGAAATCGGCAAGAAATTAAGAGGAGGTAAGTAGCTCAATACTTGCTCATCCTCGTAAACAATATTGGCTGGAATTTCCTTTTTGATGATTTTATCGAATCTGTATCATAAGATCAATTAAGCTAATATTTTTGCAGTGTAAAAGGAACAAAAATAAGATACAATGGCAGTTATAACCGTACATATAATTAAATTCAATTCAAGATATTTAGAATAAAATACGAACAAAATAATACAAAGAGATAGTGACTGATACAATGAGAAAATAACACTACATGGATCCCGTTTAGTTTGATTTCAAACATCCTATCAATCTAACAGTGTATAAAAGGCCCTTATCCTGGCAAGAAGTCCCAGCCTTGAAATTATGGCAATTGTAATCGATGGCACAAACTAAAATCGGGAAAAAACATGGGAACACTGAGGCAAAATCTACTATCAGGATAGCACACAGATACAAAATCCACTATCCGGATAGTATAATCGGAGAGGATACAGAATGAGTACTGCAAAAATTCTAAAATAACCCGTATCCGCTAACAGAAACTTTTTTATCAGAATTCGGATGACAATTCAACAGCACCAGAAAAATACCACCAGATCAATCTACAATAAATAAGTTAGATACCTACCATTCATCAGGGATTGACAATCCGCAGCCTAAGTACACTAACCATGGAACCAGAAAACAAATGGACCGATGGATCAAGGCTGGAGCTGAAGAGAAGTAAAAGCAAAAGAAACAACAACGTGACAACCATTGTGGGCTGCAAGCTACATAAATGTACATGAAGAGAAGGAGAGAATGAGAGCTGGAGGTAGAGAGGAGGAGAAGGAGCTCACACGGTGGGAGCGTCGGAGGGATGAGTTGCCAGAGCCGCTTCCTTCTCGGAAGCCATTAGAGGAGTGAGAGAGAGGTGAGAGCTGAGAACGGCCACTCTTCTAGCAGCGCGCCGTGGCCAGCTCATCCTATCTCCTCACTCCTCACTCCTCCCTCCCATTTTAATTATTATTATAATAATATTTTTAACACATTTAATTATTAAATATTCATAAAAGTATTTTTTTATCTTTTTATTTTTACTTCATGAAACGGAAGGCCCATTAACCGTTGAATTGAGCCGACCACGGGTAATTGTTCTCGTGAACTTTCTGGAGAAACAAGAAGGATAAGATATAGTTATAATAATTATTATAAATAACTATAACTAATAAAGAAGAACCATTTAAAAAATGTGTTGGTTAGAAATAATACCATGGAAAAAGTCTATCCACATTTAACCATCTCTCAAATTTGATCGAGTATATATTGTTGTCAGATTTACATCATTTTAGTTTTTTTCTTAATATCTTTTTATTTAGATATTCCAAAAATAGATTTATTTTTATATATTATTGAAACAACTTTGAAAATAAACAAATATCATGTATTAATCTCTCATATTAATATAATTTATAAGTTTATTGAACAAAAATATATTGTATAAAATCCACGTACGAATAAAAAATAGTAATTATTACTAAAATGATAATATTGAAATTTAACAAAATATTCAGTTATTCAAATTCATATTTATGGTATAAATTATTATATAGAAATTTGGCAATAGAGAAAATATTAGTAAAATAACTTTTAGTTAGAATATTTGAGTTTAAGTGAAAAACTATATTTGTACTATAATTTTAAACTGTATTTACCGGATAAAAATAATATATAATATAATTATATAATATTAATTAATAAAAATATATAATATATAATAACTAACTAAAATATTATTATAAGACTATAATGTAATATTATTAAATGATGCCACGACCTCCTGCTCCAATATGTCAACTTCACCCTGCCTTATTGAATGGTTTGAAAAGACCTAACAACTAAACGTTAGAAACTATATAAAAAAGTATTCATTATTTATAATAATACCATAGGAAAAGTCATTTGAGCGGTTCACATATGACAATCTCCTCACATAGCATGTGAGCATCCTGAGGGTCAAATTTCTATTCAATTTAGAAATGCATATTTTATTTTAGTAGTGGACAATATTATTCTTTTAATAATCGGTTTGATAGTCTCCAAAACTGGTGCACCACAAAACGAGATTGTAAAAAATGATTAATGTTTTCAAGATCTGGAAAAACATCTGGAGAGCAAGCAACAACTACCCATTACAAAACAGATTAAAAAAGAGTATTCATTAGATATAATAATACTTATCATTCCGTATTTGACCATCAAGGATGCCTGGATCAAACTGTCTCCCGATATATATTGATTCCAGCATTACAGGCTACAAACAAGCTTCTCTCCCCAATCCATGTGTGATGGAAGCAGCTGCAGCTCCTCTATTGCTTGGAATCCTCCTATTATCACTTTCCCCATCACCGCTAACAGCTCGATGCCCCAATACCTGTGGAAACCTCACCATCCCTTACCCCTTCGGAATTGGGAGCGGATGTTACTTAGCAGAAGACTCTAACATGTTCCCCGTCGACTGCGACTACGAGGCCAACCCTCCCGTGGCTTATTGGCGAAACAGGTCAACCCGTCTCCACATAACTGATTTTTCCGTTGCTGATCATGAATTTAAACTCAGAGGAGGTGTAGCCTACGACTGTAATGATGCTTCGGGCAGCGCAGAACTCAGACTCATTGGGCGGAGGCTTTCCAGGTTCCCAATATCCCGCACCAAGAACATGTTCACTGCCATCGGGTGTGACACGGTCGCCCGCTTCGTTGGGACCGTCAACAACACCTTTGATAAAACCTGTACTGCCAGATGCGACAATACTATGGCCAACACGACATGGTCAGGGTTCGGTTACTGCCAGATGAGCGTCCCGTGGGATTGTACAGAATACAATATCTCCATCACAAATAACAACTCGGACTTGAACTCCTGCAGCTACGGATTCGTGGCTGAGAAAGGCTACTTCAACTTCTCTGCCGAATATCTACTCAAGAGTATGACCGGTAGAACCACAACTCCACTGATCGTTGAATGGTCAATCCCAGGCAAAGAGTGTGATGAGGCGCAGCAAGACAATGCACCCTTTGCTTGCCGAGGAAACACAACTTGTACAGATGTGATGTCGGGATATCAGTGTCAGTGCAAGGAAGGGTACAGGGGGAACCCTTACTTGTCGGGTGAGAATGGCTGTCAAGGTAATCTTCCTTTCTCAATTATTGTTATCGTTAGAATTATCTTATAAATATAAAAAAATCAGTGTACCCTCATTCTTTTATGAAATTACTGTAAGATAGATTTTATATAATTGGAAATTACATAAATTCTATCTACTCCAAAATTGATACTTCTAGTTTCATCCATTAAATTTTATTTAACTAAAATACCTTTTTTTTAGCAAATATATGTCTTATAATCATTTAAAAAAATAATAATCCAAATGTTAAAAAACCCAAAGATATGAAATCAATAATTGCTTGTCTGGAAAATTTATATAGTGGCCGCTAAATAATTTCAGACTATATGATTTGGAAAATAATAATGATACAGTTTTGAATTAAAAGAATTCTAACTGTTTCCATTTTCAGATATAGATGAGTGCATAACCTCAAATCCATGTATCGTGACGAGGATGTGCACCAATCTTCCCGGCAGCTTCAATTGTTCATGTCCCAAAGGATACCTCGGGGATGGATTAAGAAACGGAACTGGATGTATTCCACAACTACAATCAAAGTCTCGAGCCTACATTGTGCTAAGTAAGTATTTAAGGTTATAAGAGAACTAAACCAAAATGGAGCTGCATAAACTAGTTCGTACACAACGGAAATCCATGCTCCCTTTTGACCCTCTGGAAGAATAGCGATATTTGGAGGTTTCATCATGAACAAAATAGTAAATGAAAATGTTTTTAGGGTATTAATACGTGTGAAGTATATTTTACAGATTTTTGTATACTATGGTATTTTTCTAGGCAATTTTCCCATTATAATTTACAATTGTAATGCAATTCTTTTTCTTCCTCGAAAAAGCAGGTCTTTCCCTTAGTTTTGGGATGATTTTCTTGATTTTCCTAGCATGGTGGGCGTATAAAATTTACAAGAAAAGGAGACGGGCAAAGCTCAAGGAAAAATACTTTAAACAGAATGGTGGTCTTATTCTGCAACAACATTTGATTTCGGAGGAAGGAAATGTGGAGAAAGGTAAGTTGTTTGATTATAAACAGTTGAAGGAGGCTACAAATAATTTTCACACCGATAGAATTCTTGGGAAAGGAGGGCAAGGCACGGTTTACAAAGGCATGCTGGCAAATGGAAAAATAGTAGCTATCAAGAAAGCTATAGCAATTGAGAAGGCCAACATTGAACAGTTCATTAATGAAGTCATCATTCTCTCACAAATCATTCATAGAAATGTGGTGAAGCTCTTGGGATATTGCTTGGAGAGTGAAACTCCTCTTCTCGTGTATGAGTTTATTCCCAATGGGACTCTTTATCAGTACATTCATGAGCAAGAATGTCCTGTTCCTTGGGAGGCACGCATGCGCATTGCAACTGAAATTGCAGGGGCTCTCTACTATTTGCACTCTTCAGCATCCATTCCCATTTACCATCGCGATATCAAGTCTTCAAACATACTCTTAGATGAGAAATATCGAGCAAAAATTGCTGATTTTGGGACTTCAAGATCACTTTCTCTGGATCAAACACACGTGACTACAGTGGTTCAAGGAACCTTTGGATACTTGGACCCCGAGTATTTCCAGTCGAGTCAGTTTACAGAAAAAAGTGATGTTTATAGCTTTGGAGTGGTTCTCGTAGAACTCCTAACTGGGCAAAAGCCCGTGTCTTTGGTGCGAGCAAACGAGGGGAGAAGCTTGGCAACATACTTCGTCATTTCAATGGATGGTAATCAACTTTTCGATATATTGGATGCTCTAGTTTTGGAGCAGGGCAAGAAAGAAGAGATTGTTTCCGTGGCTAATCTTGCTAAAAGATGCTTAAACCTGAAAGGAAGGAAGAGACCCACAATGAAAGAAGTGGTGCTGGAATTGGAGGGCATAAGAAAGTGGGTACACGGAGCCTCCAGGATTGAGGAAACTCAACAAGATACTGAATGGAATGTTATGGAGGCCGAGACATCTGGGGCAATGATAAATACATTGTTTGCATCCAGTGGACAAGGGACGGAGTGTACTACGATTTCCGTTTCTGATGATCATCCCCTCCTGCCTACCAATACTGATACATGGTGACTTGTAGGAAATTTTATCTGTTGCTATTTCGATGATGTTCTTGTTGTTCTATTGGGTCTGAAACTTAAAGAAATGAGTTCTTTGTTGTTCAAATAATATTTGTTGATATGGGCCTGCCTACCAATACTGTCCTTTTGTGAGTAGTCTATTAAAGGTGGGCCGTATTTTATTAAACAAACCCAATAGGCTGTAAGTGGGCTAGTCCCCAAATTTAAATGGCCCATCCAAGCCTTTCTGAGCCCTTGAGCGCGGGCGAAACTTAGACTATACACTGCAAAAAGACTTGGACCTGACGAAAAAAAAAAGACTTGGACTTTACGTCGTCAACCCTAGCCCGGCGGTGGCCGTGTAGGAGCCGTGTAAGCGCGTGGGGATGTGTTTGTTATGAATAAGAAAAAAACAATAATAATAATAATAAAATTAATAAATATAATAAAATAATTAAAGCGCCAGCACAGCGAATACCGAGCATTAGTTGCATTTCTTTCTGGTCATTAAATTAATTCTTAATAAAAAAAAGCACGCTAATTAGAGAAGGGCATAAAGGTAAATGCGACAGGAGACCTGAAACTGACAGTTTTTGGATTCAGAGGGTTGACCGATTCCTCAGACCAGTATAAATCATCCGTTTCAGCCCCAAGAAGTAGAAATCCGCTCTTGTGTCTCTAGAATTGGTCTCCTGTCTCTCTGAAATCAATTTCTCGCGAACGGAGGTGGGAGAAGAATCGAGGAGGAATTTGCCGGGAATGGCGGACCAGCTCACCGACGACCAGATCTCCGAGTTCAAGGAAGCCTTTAGCTTGTTCGACAAGGACGGAGATGGTAAATCTTAGCATCCCTCCTCTCTCTCGAATTCGTTGTGCGTTTGTCTGTAGTGTAGTCTCTAGGTAAGTGATGTGTCTGTTGATTCGGCTCTCGATCCATGCTTGCTTCTTCGAGCATGCTGCTTTTGTACGCGTCTCAGCTCAAGAGCGGAGACATGCTTCTGGCTTCATAATTTTGCCCTTGTGGACTTATATCACAGCTTGGTATCTAATTATCTGATAGACGGCCAGTGGCTGGCTTTGACTCGATATGATCTAGAGTTTGCTCCTTGTCACTGTGGTGGATATTAATTTTCTGGTATCTAATAGTTTAATATTGGAAATGCTAGGCTTTACCAATTAGGGTGAGTGTCAATCACTTTGATGCCTATATTGTCTTCCAGATATAGCAAATGTTTAACTATGATTCCTCATATTCTTATGACTGGATTAGAGGTTTGAGAATCCAATGAAACGAAAGAACAGCATTTTTTTCTTCCTGGTGGATACTGAATGACCAACTGATGTAGATAATACCGCTTGAAGATTGATGGTGGAAAACTACTTCCAAGTTCTCTAGCTATATCATTTAGGATTGCAGCCGCTGATTTTTTATTTCAAATTTTTTGTGAAGTCTGATAGCACTTAAAATAATATTTTCTTGAAAAGTCAATCTTCTTGGACACGGCTCTGCATTGGATAATTCCAACCATCTTTGCATTCTTCAAATTTGATAGTCGAGCTGTCACAGTCACCAGTCTGCATTATCCTCTTCCGTAGAAGCAAACTTGATTAATCCACTGATACTGCAGGCTGCATAACTACTAAGGAGCTTGGAACTGTGATGAGATCGCTCGGGCAGAATCCGACAGAGGCAGAGCTTCAGGATATGATCAACGAGGTGGACGCTGATGGGAACGGAACCATCGACTTCCCCGAGTTCCTAAACCTTATGGCCAGGAAGATGAAGGACACTGATTCGGAGGAGGAGCTCAAGGAGGCCTTCAGGGTCTTTGATAAAGACCAGAACGGGTTCATCTCTGCTGCTGAGCTCCGCCATGTTATGACCAACCTCGGTGAGAAGCTAACCGACGAGGAGGTGGAGGAGATGATCCGGGAGGCCGATGTAGATGGCGACGGCCAAATAAACTACGATGAGTTCGTGAAGGTTATGATGGCTAAGTAAACAGCGGCCTACCAGAACATGCCACCACACTTTTTGAAAACTGGAAGGACATGCCATTTAGTCACTCCTAGTCTCTGGTTTCTCGTTTTTGACAATTCCTATACATGTTTCCTTTGAATCCTGCCCTTGAAAGTTAAGTCGTGGTGTGGTTTTGTGATGGAGAGTAGTCCCCATCCATCTATCAGTGTCTTGTAAGTCTTCTTTTTCAAAATATTACATGTTGCTTCAGCCCGTCCTTCCCGAGGCTACCTCCCATCTCAAGGTCGAACTTTGCCTTCGATAGAGCGAGCCCTTTATCGATGTCTGACATTATGGATCCCCGTACTGTATCCTCCTCTTCTTCTACCCATGCCCGGAAGTTGACCATCGGCGGTGGGATCTTAGCGAAGAAGAGCTCCTCTATGTTGTGAAACATTCCTCTGCTGAATGGATTCTCCTTCTTATCATACCGATACCGGAAGTTCTCGTAGGTTGTCTGGAGGAGACAATTGCGTCAGAAATTGGGACTTAAAGGAATTAAATTTCTAAAGGCTGATCCTACCTGATTGGTGCAGATAAGGTAGAAGTGGAAGACTGTAAGACCGCCAACAAACCAAACGGCTATGAAGCAGTAAAAGATGAGGGCCACTGACAGGACATCACAGGACATGGCATACCACAAGCTGCCCCCTTTCCGGAGAAGGTTGATCCACGAGATGGAGAACACGTAGATGCATAGGATGGTTGAAGAAGTAATGAAACATATGAAGAAGGGATAGTTGCGCTGCAAAGACCGAATCAAGCACCAGAAGAGAACTCGCTTGTTACAGACAGAAGCAGAGAAAAGTCGAGGGCTTTTTTTTTTTTGCAGACAAGAAAGACTCACCAGTGCGATGCACTGGCCGACCCATGGGCAATGGTGATCGAATCTGTCCACGCAATTGTTGCAGATGGAGCAGTGGGATGCCCGGGGGGGGCGATACAGCAAGCAAGTATCGCAGAACTTCACCTTCACCGTAATGTTATTCACCACCACGTCCTTGGTTCGAGGAATTTTCAGGTTGGGCGTTCTGCTGTTGATCCAATCTGTGGAATGGGTGCTCGCGTCATCCAATTCTGGAGGCTTCGTGTTCCTGGGGATTATCCCGGGATCCCTTCCGGATGTTAGTAAGAGGAAGGTGAAGTCCTGCATTGACAAAGAAGACAAAAGTGTCAGACCTCAACTCAAGCTTTCTGCTTCGCTGCTGAACATTCACCGAACTTCAGGTGGAAATCGATTACATGGACCAACCATGACAGTGATAATGACTCCAACAATCAGCACGGGGTAACCAAAGGAAGGCTCGACTTCTCCGATCAGCAAAAACATCTTAATGCAGAATGCTATTGCAGGACACCCAATGAGGACTGATGTCAACAACAGCGAAGCTGCATCAGGACCAAGGACCAATCTGCCGCCACACAGGAATTTCTGAACAATTCAACAACAAAAAGTGACCCGGTAAGTTAGAATGCTCATCATCTTCACTTTCTGCAGTACTTTTTCTTGTCCTTCTCATTTCCTCTTATCATACAAAAGCAGAAATAGGCGCTCATTTGGGTGAATCATACGGACATTGCAGCAGGTCGGAACATGAAGCATGCAGAGGGAGAGAAAGAGAGGAGTTTTTACATTGTTACCCTTCCAGGCTTGGTAGATCCTCCGCGGGCCGGCTTTCGTGGAGGTGGCTGTTTCCCAGGAGGAAGATGCATAGCTGTGAACCTTGTTCATAGCTCAAATTCCCCTGTTCCTGTTCTCTCTCTATCTTATTCTCTGTAATTTTTCTCCCGTCGGTCTGTCTGTCCCTTTTTTCTTTTTCCGTTACTGTATCATCTGTACAATAAAGGAAACAGAAGACAGACAACCTCGGAGATTACCCAGAAAACACCCTTTAGCCCCTTGTGGTCTCGTTCCTTCGATCGATTCTGATGATCGGATCTGATCGAATTCCTCCCTCCGGTGTTTTCTGGGCAATTCTTTTCACATTTTTTTTGTCTGGAACAGAAACGGAGCGCCCTGCCCGCTCGCAAATTCTCTCACCACATTACCCTTCTCCTCAATATTCTCATCTCTCTCTCTCCCCCTTCCCAACAAAGCAACGACTTGTCAGCTTCCTGTGAAGATCTCCCGATCAAGCGGGAATTTCGCGGGTAGCAAACCAGTCATTATCAACTAACATATTTAGAAAAGCTCAACCTACGCAACATTATGCTGGAAATAGTCATTGAATAGATTTAATGCGCAGTGGGCATAATCATAACATAATAGGCAGCAAGAGAAGCACGGAAACAGAACCACCCTGATCTTTATTTACCAAAAATGTGAGTACAGACACGAGTGCAATGAAGTTTCATTCTAAAGGACTGTAATTGCATTGGAACAGAAAGCAGCGGTGCATCGCATTGTCCTCTCTGGTGCATCGCAAACTCCAAAGCTTCAGCTTCAAGAACCCATCAAGGTCCTCCGAGCAGATCAGATTTCGCTCTTCGCGTCCCTCGATAAATATAAAAAATGTCTTCTTGCATTGCAACCCACCACCTCCCCACGTCAGCTCCGCCTGCTAGATCCACCTACAGTGTTTCCCTCCTGACCCGGGCCCCTGTTCGGCTAAGTGGGTTCAGAAGCTCCGCTGCGCCGTCTCACGCCTACCCTTTTCCGGTGAATCATGCCCGATCATCGGTGATTGATCATTTTGGTCGTCCTGAAGCTGTACCTGGGCAGCTTGGGTTCGATCGGTTCCTTCGTTTCTCGTCACCCTCGGATGCCGGATTTGATGGGGCTGGCGGTTATGGCGGTTCTGGCGATGGAAGTTCAAGGGGAAGAGGCGGTGGAGGAGATGGTGGTACTGACGGGGAGAGCGGCGGCGACATTAACTGGTCTTTGCTCTCGTGGTACAAATTAATTAGCAATGTTCCCATGATGAAATTTGGTCCTTTCTTCCCCTTAGATTTCTTTTCTTTATTTCTTGAGATGACTTCTGAATTAGTGCTGGATAAATTTGCATAGCTATAAAAGAGGGCATAGACTCTAGTTAATATATAAGATGGTCCCAAAGCTCTAGTCTTTGTTGATTTGGAACTATGTTACTTATCCATCCTTTTCAATCCTTGAAGAAAAATACAAAAGATGTGTCACTAAGACCACAATGGCCTACAAATATCCAAATTCCATTTCACTTTCCATCAGACTTTGTTTTCAAACATTTTTTCTTTGCCTGCAGGTATTTAGGGCTTCTTGCCAAGTACCCAGTCCGGGCAAAAGCTATTACTTCTGCATTGCTAACATTCATCGGAGATCTGATCAGCCAGGTAACATAACGTGACTTGTGCATCCAAGAAATTGGTGTATCTGTCAAGCCCGCATTTCTCTGTTTGTAGACAATGCTAAATCTCGATTCTTTATGCTGCAGCTGGTGTTCAATCAAGTGCCATCTCCTGACCTCAAGAGGATTTTATCATTTTCTTTTGTGGGGCTGGTTTTAGTGGGTCCATCTCTGCATTTCTGGTAAAGCCTTGATATTTGAAATTTCTACTTATACTTGGTATAATTAGCTAATAATGAGGGACATCTTGAATCTCTGTTAATCCTTGATATATAAATATATGCCATTTGAAGCCAAAATGCCCTTTATTGCTCATATTATTATAAAGTGATGGATCACCAGCTAGAACCCAAGTTTTCTCCTTGGAACATAACAGTAAGAAACAAAAGGTTTCAATTGTACTTAATTGCATGTATTCTTTGCTGCTTGACATATGAAAGGTACTTGTACTTGAGTAAGCTGGTTAGTGTTCCAGGTGCATCAGGTGCTTTTATGCGTCTCCTACTTGATCAGGTTAGCAATATCATTATCTAGAATTCCATGCTTGTAGTTTCTCACAGCTTTCTTTTAACAGTTACCATGCATATGCTTTTACTGCAGTTCATTTTCACTCCTGTATTTCTGGTTGCTTTCTTGTCTACATTGGTCACGTTGGAGGGGAAGCCTTCACAAGTAGTGCCCAAGCTTCAGCAGGTGGTTTCGGTTCCTCCCTTCTGATAGCTTTGCTGAGATCTTTCTTGACTGATCCCAGCCAGTACCCACTTCTCACAATTCATAATACATGTTTCATTATCTGTCATCTTTTACAGAAACAATTGTCAACCGATCCTTTTGTCTCTTGCAGGAGTTGTTTTCTACACTGGTTGCAAATTGGCAACTTTGGATTCCTTTCCAGTTTCTTAACTTTCGATTTGTTCCCCAGCAATTCCAGGTGCCCATTTTGACTATTATTCTTCATTTTTCAACAGTAAAGTTAAGATATGCACTTCGATTTTCTTAAGGAAGGCTACATAGTGTAGGACTAGTTCAATCTTTTATTATTGCCACCCTTGATCCCTTTTTGATATGTTCCTCAGGTACTTGCAGCCAACATCCTTTCTCTGGTTTGGAACGTGATTCTTTCTTCCAAAGCTCACAAAGAGATTCACCCGAAATAGGCACAGCCAACTATCATTCTTTTCTCCGGGAGCATTCATATAATCATGATGATTGTTCTGCTTCCTGGGAATCTAGTGAGAGCTCTGGGTTCTTTTTCATCTTTATTTCAATGAACCTTTCAATAACAAAATTAAGACACACTTTCCTTTCTGATAATCTGCAGGTTTAGAATTCACACGAACGACCTCATTCTGAAGCATTCTTTGTTGTATCTTTTCGAGTCATACTTGTAGGCCGAACCCGAATAGGAATTTTCCACCATATCAGCGGTCCAGTGCTAGCATAAACCATCCAAATGGCAACTTTTCTGTCATCTTCTTCCTTGTGAATGGGAATTGTCTAGAATAGAAACTCTTGAAAGCAATGGAACAATAGAAGACGACCCCGACTTACTTCAAACACTTCATTTCAATCACAAAACCAAATGGACCCTCTTCAATCTTCCACCCTCGAGCTTCTAATTCACACTGTAGTGCAGTTAGAGTGTGACGACAACATGCCGCAAGCATTGTATCATCATCCTATGCTATCTAACTGAAGCCGTCAATAATAGACACGCAAGAGCATACGTCACCCCTCTCTTCTACTCATCCAAGTTGAGTACAAAAAAATGCAAAATAATAAGTATACAACTACTTATATATAAAATTATTATTAACATTATCAATAATATTTTTTAAATGGTCTAACTCCTTATTACCCCCAACCATTACTAATACATTTGAAATTATTTCTTGTAGTGCAAACCATTAGTCATCCATATCTGGTAGAGATGAGATTTGACTATGGCCGGGTGGAGGGAGAAGACAGCGGCCCTGGCTGGGTATTGGGTTCTCTCTGGTGGGTCTAGGGGGGGTTAAGTTAAATGAAAAGACAAAAGGGTCCCAGTCCAGTCAAACTGTATCACCAGGTGCTACAACACCGCCTATCTTCTTTGACTTGTTCAACCAGCCCCTACTCATTCATTTGGATTCCATGCATCAGATTTCCCATTAATTACTTGGCCTCCAATTCGATCAATGGAGGCCATGCTCCGCCCGAATCACCAGTTCTCGCCGGAGCCCGATCCAGTCTACCCTAGGCAAGAATCATATACACGGCGCTCCCCACCACCATTTGGATTGGATGCATTCAAATCTCGGTTTGCTTACGTCGGAGCACACGTCATCATTCATCAGCAATTTTTAAAAATAAAAAAAATGTTTTTTTGAACGGCTGAGATATATTAGAGCTAGACAAAACAACGTTGTCCACACGTTTAAAATATAATAAACAATTTAAGCAACTTGCTGCGAGTGTTTTATATTTTATTGTTAAAATGTTTAATATTATTTATTTCTATTTTAATATTTTATATAATTTATTAACTTTTTATCAATAAAATTGTATTCTTATAATTTAAATAAATTACTACTACATATATATATATATATTTTATTCATCAAACATTATACAAAAATGTAATTTTTTTGCTGGTAAGACTCGAGTCAACGTAGCTATATGGCACTAAATTTTCAAAAATACCTAACCCCTTTATTTGTATATGCCGTATTGACCCTTGTAAACTAATCCCACAGGCATATCTTTAGCCATTGATTAAACACTGTCAAAAAGGATGGATTTTTCTGCCATAAGCCAACATCAAGTTAATTCTTATGCCATTGTTTATTCATTAACTTTGCCGGAAAGTCAAGTTTTCTGACTTCGCGAGATTGTTCATTGTATGGTGTGGCTTGCTCCGGCGATATGAGCGGAAAATGTGGTAGATTTTCGGGGAGTCTATCCAAAGCGGTAAACAAAGTAGCAATACAAGAGATGGTGGATAGATTAAACAAAATAAAATTAGACAAATCTAAGATTGTCGGCCTTTCTTCAGATGGTATTCCACGACTCGAGAGTGGGAAAGCTTGTAGAAGAGACGAAATCCATGCCCGCGGGACAGCCACCGTCACCCGCTGAAATATAAGAGAGGGCCGCTGCAGCTGTTCTTGTGGATACCGGCGGAAGAGTTGCCTGCGCACCGACCCCGAGCTGGCGGTTGTCGAGGAGGATGGCTGACGTGTCGAGGGTTGGGAGGCCCCTGCTGGGGATGATGCCGCCGGAGAACCGCCCGCCGACCGCCCTCTGAGGCTCGGGCTTCAGTATGGTGTTTCCTGCAGCGTGGAGATCTGGTGAGTAGCGGCCGGCGAACCTGGCGCCAGTGACCTGCTGCACCATCTGCCTGAAGTTGGCCGGGTCGGCTGTGAAGAAGGTCGTATGGGACCGCTTCGACGGGCGGGGCTTCCGCTTCGTAACCTTCCTGGAAGAAGAAGCGGAGATGGGGTTCCCGCAGCTCCTGATCATCTGCCGCTTGTTAGAGACGGGCTCCAGGTCGGACCCCCCGGAGACGTTCGAGATAGCAGGGGTGGGAGGGGCCAGGTCCGGGTTCGCGACGGAGGTACCGAGTAGGGGAGGTATGTGGTCGTATGACAGGCTGTCGGCGGCGGAGAATAAACTATCGTCGTAGTTGGCGACACTGTTAGAGAGAGACTTGGTGAGGGCTATAGTGAGGGTCTGGGTGTCCCGAGACATGGCTTCGGAGAACCACGGATCCATGAAAGAAGGTTTGACGAAGTTCCACGGGTCGACGGTGGCCATGTCGGAGGACGCCATTAACGGAGCCAGACAGCTTCGTCCTCTCCCTGGCTCTTCACTATGTACTGACAGTTAAATAGTAGAAGTAATCTCTTAGTCAGTCTTCAGCGTCAAGAGGGGAGGGGAGGGCATTTGCGGGGTCTCCGGGAGGGTCACCGGAGAGGTAAACGGTCAGAGAGAACTGCGGTTTCCGGTCGAACTGTGGGGGAGGTGGAATGGAAGTGAGAACAAGCGGTATGACATTAAATAGGCAAAAGAGAGTGGGGATAGGAAAACGCGTTGCCAGATGAAGCATGCCTCCGCCTGCCTCTCAATTATATAAATATCTTTATATATATATATATAATAAATTAATTTATAAAAAAAGAGTAGGAAAAATTCGACATTAGTCCATACTTAACTTAGCTTATTTAATATTTATATATAAGATGTATAAAATATTCACACGTGGGCCCCACTGTCCTCCTTATCCAGAGAATCTTTTCATTTTTTTTAATATAAATATATTTCTAGCTACCTAATCACACTTCACAGATCTTACATAATCCAATATAAAGTCTATTTGGATAATTAATTAATTAATATTTTATAACGTATGGAGGATGACTGACATGATTATCTTCAAATATGTTAATCAATTTAAATTTAAATATCATTTGTCAATTATTTATTATCGTAATATTTAATAATGTCACATAATATGCCAGCTATGCAATTGCGCTATTCATAAGATGGGATATTTTTATTATTGGCCAAGGAAAATACAAGACAGGATCGAATGATGTCGATCGAATATTTCATGGAGGGTTGACCGTATTTTAAATTTGAACTGCCGTCAACGTAGAACAGTGACCGGACCCGAGACGGTGTTAGTATTATCTATCCAGGACAGGAGCATCTTTGACTTTGTCAATTGCTCGATGGGCTCATTTTTTCTTATGATTAAGCAAAGCAACGTATTCTTTTGCCCTTGTTTGGCCGTTGATTTGAAATCATTAAAGTAAAAATATATGTTTAATTAACTAATTAATTAATTAAAGTTCATAGCATATGAATTAATTATGGATGGATATCTCCCCCAAGTCAACGTGGGCCACAGTTGTGCAATTTATATTATATGCAACATGTGTCACGTGCCTTCTTGTCCCTATGCATTGACTTGTGCCACTACAAGCCTACCAAGTTTGGCACTACTCTACATATTATATTGACTATGTTATTGCAATTCAATTTCATTACCATTTTTCTAGGCTAAATTTTTTAATAAATTTATAAAAATAATTTAAATAAAGGATAAAAAATGTCACTAGCAACATTATTAATATAAAATTATATATTTTAATTAAATTATTAATTAAAAAAATAATTTTATATGGGTATATGAAAGTAGACAGGGAATATCTATGGGGCCTACCATACCATTGACTAGGACTAGAGTGGGCTCCATGCGTACTATCTATCTAGAAGCAGAATGCGCCAGAGGTGACGTGTCGTGATGTCGTGCTGACGTAGACTGCCATTAGAGAGACGTATAATCCGATGTCGGAAGAATGTTACCACATGACTTGTATTATGATTAGACCAAAAAAATGATAGAATTTAATTTCAGGAGTTTGGCAATTATGCTTTGGATCAGATCAAAATACAAAAGGATCTTCAAAGCTTGCATGGCAGATATAGATATGTGACTGTGACCCTATAGAGCCATCAGCCAGGTGGTGCCTAGCGGTTTGGCCAAAGGGTTAGTTGCATGATTCCACTATAGAGCCATCAGCCACTTTTCTTTTGAGAAGGATGCGCTCAAGAACTTTCCTAGAAAGTAAGCATCCGAAGTGAAAGTGGGTCATTATGGCCGAAGCACTAAATGACGAGGGGGACTGTGCTAGGCGTTTCAATGAAGGAAAGGGCTAAATACAAGTACACAGGCGACGTGGCGATGGAATGAAGGGATGATGTCTCTGTGTGTGTCCTATCGATCTTGCATCTCATTGGGCTTTCATGGCCTGAGACTACATTCATTTGGAGTCTCAAGAGAAGACAGTGATAGGAAGACTCTCTCCATGTGTGCCTGGGATGACCTTATAATGGCCTGGACCAGAAGGCCCAACAATATTTATTCTCTTCTCCGCCCTCCATCTCCATCGGCTTCGTGTCTT
This sequence comes from Trapa incisa, assembly GCA_030064435.1. Taxonomy (NCBI): domain Eukaryota; kingdom Viridiplantae; phylum Streptophyta; class Magnoliopsida; order Myrtales; family Lythraceae; genus Trapa; species Trapa incisa. The sequence continues at coordinate 1,472,249 of CM057778.1, forward strand.
GTCTGCCAATCGCACTGCACGATTTCTCAACGAGCTCCGCCGCTTCTTATGCTTCAATTTTCGGCTGTGGGTTTTCTCTTTCAGTTACTCACGTCTACTTCTCCTCAATCTTCTCCTTGAGCTTTTATAGTGGTCTATAATGAAGAGAGTAGGAAGACAAGGTGCTTCTGAAAATAAGAGAGTTCCCTGAGTGAATGAAAGCATCGAAACCGCTTATATTGCCTACAAGTGATGGATTTTCTGAACCTCGAATACCATGAAATGTCTCTTAGAAGAGTTTTTAACTTTCTATCTGCCTCACCCATAAATTTCACCAGATTTGTTCCAAAGGTCCTCTTCAAAGGTAAGTGCAAATGAGAGGTAGATAGATAGATGCCTGTGAATCTGTTATAACCTGTGAAACTAGTAAAGGGATGGTACTTATGAATGTACCATCAATGAAAAAAATGGTGAAAAGTCTAATAGGTTCTATCTATCTAATGAGTCAAAGTGTAGCACTTTAGTTGGGAATGAATTCAGTTTCCATTGCTGCACTTTAATTTTCGCACAGATAGGTAGGAGCTAGTGGACTTTTCTCCATATAATCTCTAGGATCATGTAGTTTAAGGGGAATGCATCGAGAATAGCTTGATTTCTTAATATTGTCACGGTTCTGTGGGTTTTGGCAATCAAGTTATAGTAGGAAAGATGTCCTAGTTTGGTTGGTGAAATTCTTAGAGTCAAGCTGTTTCCTTGCACACTGGGTCACTTTTGATGTATGTTATGTTGTACTGGCTCCTTGAATCTTTAGCAACATAATCGCTTCTATATCAGGTTCCTATCTATTTGGTATTCCTTTATTATCTTAAACAGTAGTGGCTTTGTTCCCCTGCCTTAGCTGGGGCAGTGGGAGAGTTGGAAGGCATACTCTTTCATTCTGCAGTGAGCTTCTGGTCAAAGGGCAATAACACCTCTGAAATACGTTGGGTCACTTTGTGAGTGAGATATGGAGACCCTATTTTTGAGCAAAGTGCTGTTCCTTCCTTGATCAAATTTCTGGTTTTATAAAGTGTTTTGTGCAGGCATCCTGAATAAGCTGCCTGTTTATAGAACTAAAGTGTGGATCCTGATCACCATACAGGGAAGCATGTCTCATTTTATGTACCATGTTAACTTGCTCCATCTGGTTGGCATTTTTAACATGGGGATCTTGTTCCTTGGTGAACATGGAACAGATATACTTGTCAAATACATGCAAGTAGGTTTCTCATGGATCTCTTAATCTCATACATATGCTAAACCTCTGACTCTCAAAATGGCTAGATGATCCTCACTTTTGATTGGCTCCATTGGACAAGCTTTTGGTTCATTCCCAGATTATGAGTCTAAGTATATATCTCATCATGGCTTATTTAAGGATGCAGAGCTCTTGACACCTGGTATTTTAAATTAAAGGGAGTCTTCTCTCTAGGGGCCTTCCTCAGCAGCTTCTGAGGCAAGGAAGGAAAACTGAGCTTCTCTCTGCAAGTGATGGTAAATGTCCAGTGTTTTATGTCCGTGGATGAGAATCATCAGGCTGGAGAAGAGCATGATGACACAGATGATCTGACATAATATCACCAATGAAGATGGATTAGACTATGAAGCAGATACTGACCAAAATCCACTTAAAGGTCTTGTGATTTTCTTCTGAAGTCTTTTAAATCCCCAAAACCATTATGCTGCCGTTGGTAGAAGTGATGTCAAAAGAACTAAAATGTTCAAAACAGGGATGTTGCAAGAGCATGAACATCAAAGCATAGAAGCAAGTCAATGACTGCAGGGGTACTCTTTTGGATGCATCATCAACAGCGTAAAATTGTATATTTGGTAAGAATTTTCCATACCATGAACTTGACTTGCAGTAGTTGGAATCTGAGTTTGACAGCCTCCTAGTTTTCAGGTTGGAATTCAAAGCAACTGATTAAATTCTTTATTAAATTTATATAAATTATCATATTTTATAAATCTATCCATTCATTTATTATAATAATACTATACCCTTATTGTATTATTATAATAATAACATTTATTCTAATGAAAATATTGAAGAAAAGTAAAAGGCGGAAATTAAAGGGAGAAGAAAAGGTAGTCCTTGCTTCATCCTTGTCCACCTTCCAGGGGAAGTTAGTCCTTTCATCGTCCTTGTCCACCTTCCAGGGGAAGTTAGTCCTTTCTGCATCCTCCAATGAGATGGAGACGTTCGAGGGTAAGGTAGTCTTGTCGTTATCCTAATCAGTATAAGGTCGTTGCAGTCTATTAAGATGTCTCCTCCCCCATCTATCTCTCCCTCTCTCGAAGAACAACACTCGCCCGCGCCATGGAATCCTCCATAGTCAGCCAACTGAACGCCCAAGGTACCAACGACGGCCGCTACGATGTCACCTTCTTCGACCACCGTATTCCCACCTTGGTCACTCACTCCTCCTCCCACGTCTCCTCCTGGCTCTCTCAGCTCCCCCCTCCCCCTCTTCTCGTTGGCCTCGACGTCGAGTGGCGCCCTAACATCACCCGCTACTCCAACCACCCCGTCGCCACCATCCAGCTCTGCGCCGTCGCCTCCACCTCCACCTCCACCTCAACTTGCCTGATCTTCCAAATCATCCACGCGCCGCACGTCCCCCCGAAGCTCACCGAGTTCCTGTCGAACCTGGATAACAGATTCGTGGGCGTTGGGATCCGGGAGGACGCGAAGAAGTTGAGGGTGGATTACGGACTCAAGGTGGGGAATGCGGTGGATCTGAGGGTGCTGGCGGGGGAGAGGATGAAGAACGCGGGGCTGAAGACGCTGGCGATGGAGATTCTCGGTAAGGAAGTGAAGAAGCCCAAGACAATATCCAGGAGCCGTTGGGATGATCGATGCCTCACGCTTGCTCAAGTAGAGTACGCTTGTCTCGACGCTTTTCTTTCCTTGGAAATCGGCCGGACATTGATTGCAACTGTGTCACCATCAATAGCATTAGCAGCACTCACTTCTGGTTAGCTCCTCCTTCCGTCGATCCAATGAACTATAGCGGTTAATTAGAAGTTTGAGTTTTTACAGTCCCATTTGCTAATTCTTGCATTCATTTCATGCTATTCACTTGAAACAGGAATGGAGGCACTGACTCTCAAAGTAGAAGGTGGAGGTGGACCTACCGAGCCCAATGGATCCTCCCAAGGTGGGGCGACTGCAAAGAAGAAGCCTACTTGCGATTACTGTGGCAAGTACGGGCATAGCCGATCCAAGTGCTGGCATTTACATGGGTATCCCAAGTGGTATGATCCAAAGCGGCAGCAGCCACAGGTGAAAGGAAAGAGGGCTGCTAATGCATGGCGCCGCCTGCCCAGAAAGTCTAGCAGAGGGCCTGATCCTCAGCGCCAGCAGCAACTGCTTATCAGTCCATCATCAATCAGCGTTGAAAATAAGATAATATAGAGAAGTATTTAGATTTATAAGATTGTAAACGGCTCACTATTTCTAATTAACATCCCATAATAGTGTTGAAAAAGGTATTTTCTCTAAAAGGCCGAATAACTAGGCCAATGTGGAGGCGGTGGTGGTACCTAATTTATTTTTGTTTTTCTATCTGTACCCTTGAAATTTATTTCAATTATTATAATTAATTAAAATTTATGGTATATTTATCACTTAATTATCTTTCACTACCTTAAACTTATCCCCACCTTTGAAAAGGGCCCCCCTTTCAGTCTTCAGCTTCACCCACTTTTTTTATTAAAAGGAAAAAAAATGTTTTCACTCACTCTTTTAACAGGGAAGTTTTCTTCACTCCATCTTCTTCTTGGGCGAGCACATCGTTGACTAGCAAGTAGCAGCGATCGAGGGGGAGAGGCGGCAGGTTTTCCGACTCGGGAGGATCCTCCGAGAACAGCAAGGTCATTCAATGGTTTCGCTTTCGCTCTCTTTCAATCTGCTTCTTCTAATCTGCTGTCGATCCCGCCTTATTGTCCGCTTCTAATGCTCTTTGATTCGATCTGAGAATTATTGTATTCGTCATCTTCAAATCTGTCTCCCTCGGTTTCTTCGCTTACACGGAGACCTCGTTCCATTTAATGACATCCGCCCAGTTTTTGTTGTCTTTTCTCCCATTTTCTTCTCGTTCTGTGATTTCTGCACACGGATCGGTGTATCTATGCACGTCATTCACTCATTCGACTGTATCTGTTATTGATTTCTCGAGTTGGAGTCGACTTCCTTAGCATTGGGCTGCGAGATCTGGAGATTCATTGATGCCTTTAAACGAGGCCGTTGCTTCTTAATTTAGCTGCTGATAATCAGGTTAGGCAATTGAGGAATATCTCTTAGTTTTGAAGTGCGGAGAATGCATACACGATCTTGAACAGTGGGAATTGGATTCCTGAAACGACGACGTTCAACCAGAAAGCAGCCTGTGGATCAAATATCTGGGAAGCAAACATCACGTGGTGGCTTTCTTTCCCTTTTATTTAATATAATTATAAATTAAACTATGTTTATAATTTATAAAAATTAAAATTTAAAAGCAATGAATTGACCAAAAAACCCACAAATAAACAAACAGAGATATTGTTATTATGCTTTATTTATATCAAATTCAGAAGCATCTTTTGAGGCCACCTCTCATGATATCAACCTTTGAATTGGAGACTTTCTCCTCCCGCAAATGCATCACTATCACAAATGTCATCTCCATTCTTCACCCAAAATTGACAAAAAAAGGTCTCAGGTAAAGGTTGATCATATTGTGCATATGCCTATGTTGCTTTCAAGACTGCAAACTGACCAATCAAACCACCCAACTAACTATAATCTTACCATTTCTCAACCACCAACCACAATGAAATACAACTGAAGGAAGATTCAATATTGTCAATTAGTTCTGATACAGTAAGGAAAAAAGTGGAGAAGATTTTTTTTACCGCAATTCAATCATCCCCTGTGGGGAAGAGAGTGAGGGCCTTCCTGCCTCCTCCATTTGCACGGGCAGAATCCAAGTTTTCTGCATAAGACTGCACCTGAACTTGAACTGGAGCTCCTATCCTATGTACTATTGGCTGCCCAGGCCTAGACAAGTAAGGATGGTCAAACTGCTGGTTGGGAGGCGACCCGAATTGTCCCACGGGTCTATGATAGGGTGGCTGCAGCCCCGGACGAGCCGCTGCAGCCACCATCTGATGATGCTGCAAGGCGGGGACTGGGACAAACGGCAGGAAATGGTCTGAATTAGGACGAACCTGGTGCAAGAAATGGGGCGGCACTGCAGTGCTAGCAAACAGCTGGTCGGTAGCAGGATCAGCGCCCCGAACCGATAGCCCACCGCCGCTGCCGTTGCCACCGCCACCGGATAACCCCTGCATCCTCCTGAGATAGAGGCGGTACTTCTGCAGGTGGCTGGCCACATTCTCCCGGGTCAACCCGTCAACGCTCATCAGCTGCATTATGGTCTTCGGGACGGCGTTCTTGATCCCGAGCTGAGCCACGGCATCGACGAATCGCTTGTGGAGCTGCGGGGTCCACACGAGCCGGGGACGCTTGAGGGTGCGGGCTGGCTCGTCACCGCTCGAGCCCAGCTCGGCGCTGCTGTCAGCAAAGTCCTGATGGGAAGACAGCAGGGGAGGCGGCGGTGGCGGAGGCAGGTGGCTGGGCGGCCGAGGGGGAGGCGGCTGGAGGGAGAGGCTGGTGGAGATGTCGAAGGCGAGGGCAAGGTCGTGAGGGATGAGGGGCTGGGAGAGGGGCATGAGTTCGTCAGGTGAAGGCAGCTCTTCTTCCCAATTTAGACAACCGCCGTTAGAATCATCGAATTCCCTCATTTTCCAGACTGTTGTAGAGACAGCGGTGCTCTGCTCAGCTCACTGGACAATTCACAACAGAAATGAAAAAGGGAAAAAGGCTTCAACCAGAGGGAGGGAGTAGAAAGCTTCAAACTTTCGCATGACCCACCGTCTTGTTTCCCCTACAGAAGGTGGAGGAGGACTCTAGGCGGGGGCGGTGGAGGTGGGGGAGGCGGTTGTAGCAGAGACAAGAGAGTGAGTGAGAGAGAAGAGGGAGACGGGAGGGAGACGGGAGGGAGGATCGAGGTGGATCTTGTTTTCTTCTTATCAGCTTTTGTTGTGGTGTTGGCCCATAGCATAGCCATAGCTGCTGATAGCTCCTGAATTTCTCGGTCTCTCTCTACCAATTATTACATTGGGTTCACGAGTCGAAATTATTTTCCCGGAGATTTTGGGGTCTAATACCTCCAAAAATATCTTCTTTTTCAATTCATTTTCTTCAGATCTAGTCATTCTTAAAACAAAGAAATGGGGGGTGAGATTAGATTTCAGAATCACTGGCCAATTAATTTAGGGTCCCCGGCCAGCAAAGATGAGCTCACCAAGAGCCGAATCGATGATGTAAACTTACTCTTAGCCCCATTAAGAAAAGGCGTTGGATTTGTTGATGGGTTTAGTCTTTGGCAGCGAAAAAAATGATTTTTTTTTATTGGGCAGACAAGATGTAACACATCCCCACATCCTCAAATAAGATAAACCCAACTTGTCCGGAGGTCTTTCTCGCCTAGTATCGAATCAAACAAGGTGACAGCCATTTTCATCCTTATCATTGTGGTGACTCAAATACTTAAAAAGCTTTTACTTTTAATGTTTTTCTTAAGCTGCCACATTACATTTTTCATGCATCAATGATGGCCTTGCTTCTTGTATGATTAACATGGATGATGGGATGGGAAGAGGACCCATGTAGAATGAAAGCAATATTGTAGATAAAAATGGCATCAAGAGAGATGGAGGTGGTAGAGGGAGAGTGACACCCAATTGTCTCAAAAGGGATAGGGACGTGTTTTGGCCTTGCCCAGGTGAAGATTCTAAGGATGGTCATGTGAAGAAGGCGGCTCAAATATTTGGTCAGTCTTAAATGGGTATCCCAACTTAGAAGGCTAATGTAGAGATGATGCTTATCTTAAGAATAAAGAATACTTCTAGAGGGATTCCAACTTGCCATAACAATAATGCACTATGATCAGATTTGGTGGCAATAAAGTGTGGTAGGGAAGTGGAGTTGACCCCTCATCTTCAAAGTCTACATACTCCTCTTTTTTGTGATTCCACATAGTTGGATTCCAAGCGGAGGAAGAAGATCCAACTTTTGATCACCTATCTCTGCCATGGTTATCAAGATGATTGTATGTATACATTTAGATCTAAATCAACAAGCAATCCACAGCAAGGAATGGATGGATAGAGAAGAATGATGCATCTATTTTCAGGGTAAACACAAAACGGGGAGCCTATTTCTTCAAAGAAGCAGATCAGATGGGTCAAATCATATACAACCAAACTTGGTTACAGTAGATGATGATTAGGCAAGCCCAAAAAACGGATGCCTAAAGCAACACTCGGCTAGGAAATTAGTGGGGAATCAATGGCGCAATGGTGTGTGCTGCACCAGCGCCTGACATTGAACGACGCGTTCACCTTTTACGCAGTCGTCACAAGAGATGCACACACTAATGAAACAATCAATCACCAGATACTATTCAGTATGAAAATCAGTCAGCTAGGCATGGGGTTCAGACTACGTCGTCGGGTCCTGCAAGCATTACCTGCCATTGGAGAATGCAGCTGTTTAAATGGCACATACGATGATACAAAATAGAGTTTTTACCTATGATGGATCGTCAATACTCACATTGCAATCAAGAGCACATTTCCTGGCCAGCATTATGGCAGTATTTCGGTCGCGCTCTGATTCGAAAGTTAACACGAAGGACAGCCCTTTCCTTGCTTGCCAGAACAGTCCTTTTGCTGCAGCATTGCTATTGCATCGAACTCCACATAGCTAAAATTCAGCAAATGAATGGGTAAAAAAAGGGCAAATGCAATGCCTTCAGGCCCCCTCCCAACTTACAAAGATAAGAATGTCATGTGCCATCTGATCTAAAAGAAACTTGTAGCTACAGCATGATAATATACATATTTAGAAGATAGCAGCTCGAAAATGATGGTTCGGGCATGTATTAATCAGTTGTTTGCAGTGCCTCCGACACGGGATGCAGAGATAGTGATGATCCAGCTAAAACGGAGGCAGATAGGGTGCAGGTATACATTTAGCCAAGCTTCTAACATCAATTGCCAACTAATATGAAAATCTAAAGGGGGTACATTAAGGCAGGCTATACATTTCTTGTTTATATGAATCAAGAAAAATTGCTGATGAAATACCTGCATTGAAGTTGAGTAAATTTCTCGAGCTTTGGAAATCCACCCTCTACTGAGCTTCACCCTCATCTTGCCCACATGAAATACGTGTGTGGAGTTTGATGAATGATCTTGACCATTAATCTGGGAGATAGTTACCTATGGAGCATAAACAGCATGCCAATGACTAATTACTGATATTCCAAGATGAGAAGAGATGTGTCAAGAGAACATACTTCTCCAAAGGAGTAAAATGACATACACTAAATTCGGCATTTGACTTTCGTGTCAGAGATTCTACATGGCTCTCCAATTCTGCGACTGTTGGAAATTTCCTTCAATCTAGTTTTACAATGAAAGGAGAAGAAAGCAAGAGAATATATGGTATATCATCAAGTACCTGAATCAATAGGACCGGCTGTTGTCACAGAATCCTTTTGGCCATTAATAGTGATTTCAGCTTGCAATGTACGTCCCACATCTAAGGGCTCAGGTGCATAACTCGGTCTATCAGCACCTGATGAAGAGAAAATCACTCATGTATTATTGTTGCTTATCAGATCTCCACCAGTTGATTTCTCCAAAGATCTGATGCTAATTTAGAAGCTCTAAGACTTCACTAACTGCTTTCTGCATTAACTTTATATGTTTGTTGCTTCATCTAAAATGAACCAAAACAATACGGAACCAAGCAACTTTGTCATGCAAATGAACAAAGGAAGCACCTGAGATGATATCGCGGTGGCTTCCCTCTGATGAGGTTCGGTACCACTGAACTGAACACTTGGAAAGTGGAGGGGCGTTGCCTGAGCAAGCGCGAATATGCAGAACTGACCCCAAACTCTCAGAACCATCTAAGACATATAATCGGGATCTATTCTCTTCTGCCCTCCTGCTTAGTGTCAGCTGTAAATGGTAGAGAAGGAGTTACACATACCAACTGCCAAATTGGTAATCTTTTGGTAAACTATTGAAGGTGCCTTATAAAACATTGAAATTTGTAGAAAAGATTCGAAGAACCTCTCTCTGAAGCTTGAAAGAAAATATGGCTTTCTCTCGGATCTGAATTCTCAGTGCACGAAGCTCATGTTCCATATCCATCACCTGTTCCCACAATACAATGCTTGTAATGCAAGGCTTAGCCTTGGTAAGAGTAATTTTAGGAAAAAAAGTTCAGAAGAGATTGAAATTTATTGCTTGTATCAAGTCCTATAAAGGACTCAAGCTAGGCTACATAAGCGCAATTAAGCTATTAGGAATCTGTTCAGAGAAAGCGCATTAAATACTTGGCTACAAGCAAAAGAGAAATGGGATAGATGGTCAATGGACCTTGCTTGGCTGATGCAGCAACTTGATTCTTCGAGCCTCTTGAACCTCTTCAATTAGTCCCTCCACATCCTAATTATCATTTATTGTAAAAAAAACCCGAAGGAATTAAAAATCCCGATGATACCAGTACATAATTTCTTGTATGGAATGGACACAAAAGGGTAAGACAAGAACAGACCTGTGTCTTTGACTTTTCAGAACTTCTTCCTTCCTCATCAAGGGCCTCACCGAATCGTTGGACCACGGCCCTGGCACTTTCAATTTCAGCACAAGCAAAAGAATTTTCTTGGCTCACCAGCTTCTTGGCATCTTCTGATGCCTGCAAGATTTGGGAGCTTCTCAACAATGAAGGGATAGAAACCAGGAATTGCCACTTGAAAATAAAGGAATGGAGTAAGAACTAATAATAACTGGAAAGCTTCAAAGTAACAAGTTGAAACAGTTTTGCCATTCATGGTTAAAACACACTTCTCATTGCAGAAATTAATGTGGTAGATGGGTTTATCATCCATTCACTTGCCTGTTTAAGAAAGTTCACCAGCTTTTTAACTTCAAATTTCTCTTGAATCAATTCTCCTTCTTTCTGGGTCAGCTTAACCGCTAAGGCCTCCACCTGCATAATAATCATGGTTAAACTGAATTGCGATGTGTAAAAGGATTCCGAGCTCAGCAGAATGCTCACAGTTGTACCTAACATGAATTGAAAGTTGGTTTATAGAAGCGTATAAGTATCAATACAAACCATGGAAATAGCTTTCTCTACATCCTCCTTATTCCGCCCGGTTAATCGGCCTTTCAAAGCTTCCAATGCATCTCTGAGCTTCTTGAGAAGAACATGCCCTTCCAATGAGGCAACCTCCTTTAGCTTCGCCTAAAATGAGAATATAATAGAAGTGAACCCCTAGGTAGTAAAATGATAGATAACTCATCTTCCTAAGAGCTCAAGCTAGTAGGAAGGTGGACCAGTAATGCGTAACAAGTGTGGATACCCTCCATCTGTGCATGCAAGCAAACCTAAAGATTACTTGTACTTGGAGTGAAAAGTTTTTGCTATGTGGGATAGTGATTTTCTACAATCTTCGAGTACACAGTTGCTATTCAATTTTAAGACTGTCTTGAAAAGAAGGAAACTTTTTCTTGGTAAGCTCGAAAAGGATGAACTGGGTTGTTGATTCACAAACCTCATCAGAGAGTTTTGCTGCTGCAGCCAGGTTCTTATCGAATTTACTGGCAAGATCTCGAACAGAAAGACGCTTGTGCTGCTCTGAGAGATTTTCTGTTTCCTGCTCAACCACTTCCTTCAAGGATGGACCATTGTCCTCCTCCTTGGGCTCTTCAAGAATCTGATTGTTTGGACCCAACCTATACTTGGGAAAGCAGTTGGATACAAAGCTCACATCAGCAGAAACTGCCAGGAATGCTTCTGTCTGCATGATCTCTCCAAGTTCTGGGCTCACTTTTGTCATTATTCAGATAGCTATCTGATCATATAGGCAATTTGTCAAACTCATGAAATATCCAAGGACAAAAACAGCATCTAAAATCTTGGTTCACACATCCAAAAATTGAGATCCTCCATTGGTTCAATGCAAGTTTCCTCACCTAGTTTGTACCTAGGACTTCCTTGTAGCTTGAACAATGAGCTTAGGGAAATTTTAAGGGGAAAACCGGAGAGAGGAAGAGAAAGAAACTTATTGAAGAGGGCATAGATGTTAGAAAGCGACGGTGTTTGACAAGGCTAATAAACGCATGCTAGCTATATCGCCTGATAGGATCAAGCAGAGAGCAGACTAACCCAAGGAAGGAGGGCACACCTAAAACCCTGAATGCTTCCAGAAAACAAATCCATCGGAACTGCGAGAAAGAAACCTCAAACTCACCCTGAAAAGACTAGAGAGACACAGCTTTGGTAGAGGGCAAACCTCAGAAGCATGCAAACAACAATGATGCCAAGAAATGAGCTCATAACAGCTTTACCCAAAATTATTTCATCAATATGATTGCTATTGTCAAGAGAGTGGAGGCCGCACATCTGAAACTAGAAAAGAAAACCCTCAAACTATCGAAAGAATCTATAAAGTCCACTAAAAATGGAGTCACTAAGATCCAAATTGGAAGTTCTTCTCTCACTTTCTTCTTCTGATTCATAAAAAAAGTGTAGTCAGGCACATGCACTTGAGCTTGTCATGCAGATTTATCCGCTTAATTAGCAATGTTCAGTAAGCACTAGTTGGCAAAGATACAATAATGGATGGAGTGGAAGAACAGACAGAAGACTGAATGCTCCCAAAAGAAATGCAGCAAAGAGCCAACAGATAAGATCTCAAAATCCCATGAATGAATGAAAACAAATGATACAGTGAGTATTATTTCACATAAAAACAATCTACATACATATAACCACCAAGAAGCAATCTCTGGACTGAGCCGGTAAGCCCCCTCAACAATGCTAAAACATTCCTTTCCTCTGCAACACTAGAGAGAGAGAGAAGAGATAGAGAGAGAGGAGGGTGGAGAAAATAACTAGAGAAGAAACTAAAGAGTGGTCATCACTCTGCTTTTTTAAAAGTGTAAAAAGGAAGAATGGAGAAGAGAGAGCTAAGCCTCCAGCACTCTCTGACCTCCCTGTCTCCTCCCTCGACAACCTGAAAACTACCATTTTTTTCCTTTTCCTTTTTCCTTTTTCTGAACACCCATTTTTATTTATATGTGCCAAGTTATTTTATTCTCCATTTTCCCTGAATTTCCCTGTCTGTGTCATCATGTAATCACGACTGCACTGCACTACGCTAACAGAGCTTTTTTTTTTCACAAGGAGCTGAAGTGGCGGAAAACAGAATTACCAGGAATGGGGAGGCGAGGGTGTATATTGCTGTCTGCAGGCGCTGGGTCCCAATACTGCAACGTGGGAAGCTTTGACTGGCACCTCGGGACGCGAAGGACTTGGCATATAGCACGCTCACGCTCCTCATGTCAGGTCAGCCGAACGACAGGCCATTGGCCAGACCTGACTGTTCGCTGAATTGATTCCGGTTGCTGTTTGTGAATGTTGGGTCTGAACTATGCCTCCAGAAGGAGGAGCATAATTAGAGTTTCCATGGGAACCTGTGTGTGTATGCTTATGTATGACTTAACCTGAATCATTAATCAAAATTGATCAATTGCGGTTGTGGGTGGGGAACAATCGTTAGGTGACTTTTACGGAATTTGATCACTTGTCTGCCAACCCATCTCTCTAATCATCGTCACTTAACAACCCCCCATGGCAAAAGCCATGACCGTGGACTATAGCCGCCATGACCAAACCTCTCTTAGAATACATTGCCCATCTTGCCAGTTTCGACAAACCGCTTCATTTTCATTGAATATGACATTAGAATAAAGTCGTGAGCCATAAAAGAAGTCATGATGAGATGACTGGATGAACTGTGTACGACACACTCACATGGGTGGGTCTATCTCTTTTCCAACTTGCATATATATTATCATCCCGCATTTGGTGTATATATTCACTATCTCGTCCACCTTATCGTCGTATTAATCCCAGCCATGCATTGCACAAATAATTTCGAGTATATGGCCATATGGGGCTCGACGCCCGAGTTGGCACCAGCCCCCACATGTCTTAGAAACCTGCATTATAATTAAGGCGACCCATGTTTTCAAGATCACAATGTCCCACGATCTTCTTCTAGAGTATAAGTCTGCACATTATTCTGGCTTGGACACTGCATTTTTTTTGCACTAATTATATGATTTTAAGGGAAAAAAACAAATGAACATTGAACATCCATTATCATGATAGGGACGAGGATATGTTGGGCTAGCTTTAAGACAATATCAATATGAAGAATTCTTCATGGTGGGTATATATATATATATATGTATATATGTATGGATGCGGTATCATTAAGCAACTGCTCTCTGCGTGAGGTCGCCATGTGTGGCCACAGTAGCGTACAGCGTAGGTCCATACAAAGGAATCGATATGCATGGTGATCAAGTTAATAGTAATATTATATACAGGTCGACATATATGTCTCTCGTCAACCCCCTCAAGATTTTGGTGCTTTCTTCTTGTTCGCTCTGATTGGAACCCCATCTTCATTCACCAGCTTGATCATAATCGGCCATGGGGGCATGCCTACATGCATCGCACTTAGCTCGAATGCATCCAGCAATCACCCGACTCGACTTGGAGCCTAGCTAACATATATAGAATGACCCCCACAGCCGTAGGGTCAAATGGTCAAGTACTCACCCATTGGAAAATATTTGAACTGTTTTTTTTTTTTTGCTCTCTTGCTGAGATTTATTCAAATTTGAAAATCATCATACCAAAAGTAGCCAATATTAGTACATCTCTCACTTTTAACCTATTATCTTTTATAAAATTATTTAATAAATTTTGGTTAACAAATAAAAATTTCTTATAAATAAAATAGTTTCTATGAAGCAATTTTTTTTATCACCAAAAATATATGTGTTTCCATTTCTTAAATAATAAAATGAGATAAAAGTATATAATAAGTATAGTGATTCTAAAAAATCCTTCTTGAAAATACTTATAATTAAATTATATTTTAATATTAAATTTATTTTATAGATTATTCATTAGTATAGGATCATTTTGAATTAACTTTAACCAATAAAAACATACCCCATCCAACTAAGTAGGGGCAAAAGACATATCCATCCAACTAACTAGGGCATGAGTAGATGCTCTATATTCATATATCTTTTTAGAAATATTCCTAATTTTGTTTGTAATGAGATAACAAAGATTAAGATAGATAGGCATTGTCTCACATTTATTTTTTTTGTTTATTATGTCTAATAGTCTTATTGCATAAATATTGTATTGTCTTATTTCAAAAAATTAATTAAACTAAATTTTTTTCGTATTTAAGTGCAAACATAAAAATACCAACAAAATTAATTAGTCGTAACTTGAATATATGGACGGGTGAGGCCAAGGATAGATATTTTTCTTTGCATATCTTTTGAGAATGCAATAAAATGAACACTTTCCATTTTTTTTTAAAAAAAATAATATATAACTTCAAAAACTTATAGAAAAAATTATAAATTCGATTATAAGATATAAATGATTCAATTGTTAAAAGAGAGGTAAAAGTATATATATATATATAATGATTAGTAATGAATATTTTACTCTATTACATGTTAATAACTCTCAATTTTATTGTAAATATCTATTGAAAATGGATCAACAATTCGTATTAAAAGACTTAAAACTAACTAACAAATAGAGTTGATCCAAATTTATACTTAAATAGGATGAAAGTCATTACCTTGATAAATGGTTATATTTTAAGGTTTTTAAATTGATGATTTAGATAATATAAACTATTAATCAACTATTATATAAATACATTAAAATATTTTTATAAGAATAATTAGGAATAAAATGATTTGAATAAGGTTATACTCCATAATATTAAATATATTATTAAGAATTAGAAAATTATATAATTTGTCTACTCTTAAACTAATCTTAGATTAATTTTAATAAATTAACGAAAATTCCGTAAAATCCCAATACTCGTCCGTATCACCCGGTCTCATTTATGCTAATGTGTGATGATAAACTTCCCTGGCTCTTGGTGATCCAGCTTTATTTTAGCTCAGCTGAACCGAGTAACATAAAAGACATTGGCTATTGACCCAACAGGAATCTCCATCGTGAGGGACCCATTGCAAATCAAGAAAAGAAATCTCTATCATGTACTATACGGTTGATTGTTCTGGATTCTCACAAGCAAAAGGTATATGCTCATCTCTAAAAAATCATACTACCAAGTCTAGACCTCACATCACCTAAAATTCTCAACTATGAGATCTTCTGTGCATGTTACCTAGTTATCTAGGGATACGAGGGTACGGATGTCCTGCTCGGCGACTTCCCTGCGGCTCTTCGCTCCACTCTTCCCCACGAAAGCATCCTTCACAAGTCTCTTCTTCGTCTCCTGCAGCTCCAACACCTTCTCCTCGATGCTGTTCCGAACTATCATCCTGACAATTCTCACATCCTTGTCCTGTCCAATCCTGTAGACACGGTCCATGGCCTGCGCCTCCACTGCAGGGTTCCACCACGGGTCCAGTAAGTACACCACTGAGGCTGCTGTCAGGTTGATCCCTGCTCCAGAGGACCTGATGCTCGCCAGGAGAACCGTGGGCCCACCAGACTCGCTCTTTCCAAATTCTTGAATCACCTCCGCCCGTTTCCTTGCATTCATAGTCCCGTCCAATCGCAGTGCCTTAAAGCCAGCTTCCATCAGGGGTTCCTCAAGCAAGATCAACATTTTTCTAAATTGCGAGTAGATGACTGACTTAGTCATGGGGTTCTGATCTCTCGAGTCTTTGAGGAGTTCAATGAGACGAGAGACCTTGGACGACTGTGCTACTGCTGGGCCGCTGGTGGTTCCTGAAGGCAGAGTTGCTTGTTGTTCATTCATGAGAGATTCTGGCGGGGCATAGAACAAGTCGACATCTGATATTGGGCGACGACAGAGTGGGCACACAGAAGAGCACTCTGTAACTTTGTTAATGCAGCTTCGACAAAAAACATGGGCACAACGGGTGATTACTATATCTGTAAGCGTTGACATGCATATGGGGCAATCCAAGTCTTCCCCATCTTGTAGTATTACAACCAACTTCTTCAGCAACTCGGGGTTCTTAGAGACATCTGCAGATCAGTAATCACACCAGTTACCTCCTAACACATCACATCAATTCTTATCCCGCAGATTAGAGAATCTTTACTATCACACGCAATTAGCTCGGGGCAAACTACCGTACCTTCCATCGTTTCAACAGGAAGAATAGATTGAAGATCTGGTGGGCATAGGGCTACACTTATGCAAATCTGGCGTAACCGCAGGAGAATACTAAGAACGGTGGTGTAGCTCTGTGTTAAAGTGCCTGCTTGGATACATCTCCTAACAAAGTTCTGTGCATCAGCCTCCATTTGATTGTAGAGACAGCGTTCCTCACGACCAAGATCAATCAGACAAGTCTCCACCGTTTTCTTTGGCAACCCAGCCAGAGCCCTGTCCTTTGTTCTCCTCAGAGAAATTGTTGCCATAAGAATCTACAAGGTCGGTGTATCATAACAAAGAGAGAGCATCACAAGGAGATGTCAAACATCTGAAGCTTTTGTTATGTTAAATCCCAGAAAGCAAAAGAACACATCAAAGAATCATAAAAATATTTTACAAGAAAGTACCTGCAGACGTGTGATACCTGCCATCTTGCCTTTATTAAGGGGACGCTGAATCAGTCTCTGCCAATAACTCCTGACTGAAAAAGGCTCAAAGTGCAGAAACGTCATCAAAGAGAACAATTCTAATGCCCCGTTCTGTATAGGGGTCCCAGTAACAGCCCACCTCCTCTTTGCCCTCAAACAGGAAACGGCTAAACTTTGCTTGGCCTTAGCATTCTTAATTGTATGAGCCTCATCGAGGATGATTCTCCACCATTCATTATTTTTCACGGGGTATTCATCTTGCCTGGCTTGCTCAGAGGCCAAGGTATTAAACGTAGTCAGTACAATGTCATACCCACTAAGCTCCTGGAGGCTCCGGGTCCTTTCCGTCCCATAGTACGTGTATACCCTGAGCTTCTCGGGAACGGTGTGCTCCTTTAGTTGGTCCATCCAAGTCACGAAAACTGATGGAGGGCAAACAACAAGTGTCATCTTGTGCTTCGGATCAGCAGTATTGCCCGTAAAACTAGGAGTATGCCCTTCTGGCACTCTTCTTCCCCTCTTAGTCTTCTTTCTACTGCTTGGAGTTGGGACGGGTGGAGTCTCTTCAAAGTTCTGACCTTCATCCACTGTACTGCTTACGCTAGAACTCCCAAACTTATCAAGTGCAATCAAGGAAAGCAAGGTGAGAGTCTTACCCAATCCCATGTCATCTGCAAAAATGCCACCCCTCAAGGGTTTAGGGCGTTCCTTGGTCACCAAGTTGGTCAAGACATTGACATAATCCCCATCTTTCTCCTCCCAGAAAGGAGGTAAGTCCTCCGAATTCTCTCTGTGAACCAACCATCCGAGTCCCACCTTCTGGTGATCCATTAGCTCCGTCTTGATCACTTCTTTCGGCGGCTCCAGAGACAGAGTCTCCATCTTCGCCTTCTCCCTCACGTTCTTGTCCACCAAGTCGAATATCTCATCCACGGTCCTCTTTTCTCTCTTACTCTTACGCCTCCTCTTCTTATTCACCTTCTTGACGACAGCCGTCACCGGCGGCATGGATGAAACGCCAGTGGCCGGTCGCAGAAGCAACCCTCTCTGCGAGATGGCCTCCTTGACAGTCTCCGCCACCTCATCCCGAGCAAAGATGCGAAGCTGACAAGTGAACAAAAAGCCAGTTTCGATCTTGTGATAGTTGGTAACGATGCCATCGACGATGATCATGCCGGAATCCATAAGAGGGGACAAGGTATTCGCAACCCAGCCGTTAAGGTGACCGAGCTTGACGTTCTGGGTATTCAGAACCTTGATAGCGTTCTTGCTGTACTGATTGAAGGAGTGCCGGACGAGAGCCACCGACTCATCGACGTTGACGGTGCCTGAGTAGAACCGGCTACCAATTATTTCCGTTAACACGAATCCCATCAGGTGGGGCTCCGACCATGAAAAATCAGACGGACTCGACTGAGAGCTAGGACTCGACGGAGAGTCATCATCGGGAGAATACTCGTCGGCGAAGCCGTCCTGTGAGCCGCTGGCGCCGGAAGAGAGCGCTTGCAACTGCCTCGCTAAGGCGTAATCGGCTTCCGACAATTGGTCAGGATCACCCATCACTCACAGAGAGAGAGATAGAGAGAAAGAAAGAAAGAAAGAGAGTTCAAATTCAACAAATGGAATGATAAGACTTTTTCGAAAGTACAATGGCGGTGATGTGAAAGAGGAAGAAGATGAGTGAGACCAATGATGAGGAGGCACGTATCAGAGGAGATGTGGTGGTGTAGTGTGGTATGGTGTGGTGTGCAGCATTACATCTACCTCCACCCGCCTTTCTAATGCATCATCCACTCTTCCGTCTTCCTTCATCCATCCCATCTTCTTCCATACACATATTATACCAGACGAGCTAACCATCATCATCATCATCAACCACCGCATCCATTCTCATTTCACATGCCACAGAACAGTTTTATTGCTAAGCATCAATAGTGAACTTTGTGGTGGTCTGCCACTCATAAGTAGATATGTATATAACTTTTCCAGTATCTCCTCACAATGAAGTTAAGGTTGTTACCCCCAAATGATTAATTCTGCATCAGGGTTAGTGGGAATGCCATTTTTGCTTCCCATGGACAAACTTTCCTTCCTCTCTTTCCCATTTGATATGGTTCTCCTCCATAGCCAAACATGGAAGGATGCCAATGACATAACTGCACTTTTTAGAGTATTTGAAGATATATAGTTTCACTCGTATCTTGTTCCTTTAAAAAATTATTATCTCTCAAAGTCTGGTGGGAAATTGATGCATGTTCTCACCCATTTCCTTCTTGCTTCCTTCTAATGAGTGGCATGATTAGATTTATTTTCTTTAATGGGTATAGTTAATTGCTGATAAAAAAATATATATTTATAAAAAAATATATAAGTGGAATAATTATAATTAAAATTCGATTTGATCTAGTATAAAGTAAAAATATTAAATTCGAAATAATTATTTTTATTTGTACGATATTATTAAAATAATATCTATTAATAACTTGATTATATGTTATTATAAATGTTGAGAATATTATCACAATTTTATAAAATAAAAAATATTATAGGTTTATAATATTATAAATATTTTACTAATTAAAAGTTATTAATTCTAATTAAAAATAGATAAAACCACCTATTAGTACATAATAATTTCTCACATTTACCTTATTATACTTTTAGTATCTTAACATTAATATTTATAGAAATTTTATCTAAAAATATTGAATTATCTTAATGCCTAAATTTTTTAATAGTGATATAGAGTGAAAATATGATTTTTCCATGATAATAATAAATTTATGAAATTAATTATTCAAATTAAATCCATAATAATTGGGAAAATAAAAACACTGCCCACATGCTTAAAATTTATGTTTTTTTGTCTGGTGGACACATCCTCTTGCCTTTGTCTCTTGCCAGCTGCCACTACAGCCTTAATTTCACCAAAAAAAATAAGAATTAAAAATAGAACAAGAGGTTTTATTATTGTTTGAATAAAAGGGAGGGGCATGGAAGAGACAGAGCCTTTCAAAGGGAGGGTACTACCCTACACTACACTACCAAAGAAAATAAAAGCAAGTCAATGGTCCTCACTCTCCTCACCATCAACCCACACACACCCCTTTTACTTGGATATGTTCTTCTCCAGCTAAAAATACACCCAGCTAGATAGAGTGGAACATAAAGGTGCAATAACACCCATCTGGATTTATGAAATCTTACATTCAATTCTGGTTAGTAAGTCTATTCATGAGATTTTATTTTTTTTAAATGTATAGGTATGTGTGTAAGACAGTATACTAACAAGAATAGCAAAGACACCAAATCTATGTATGACTGGCCTGACTTGTAGAAGATGATGTTCAATGTCTGTTCGATAAGTTCCTGCAGAAGAAAAGATAGGAACTTGATGGATTGGGTACTTTGTCGTATGGCCGAATATGGCGTATATCACGGTTAGTGCAGAGGGGATGCGGGACAGTGGAATACACTGTTTTATCTGACTATGGTCCTTGTGAGGTGATCAATAAGGACAGGCTGGAAGGATCCAAAAACTAGTCCCACTACCACTATTGTTCATAGATTCATTATATTTTACAAAGTAGAGAGATTATCAGTGCTGTGTAGCAGGAGGAGGAGGAAGAAGAAGAGAGGATTTCCTCTCTCTCTCTCTGTGTCTCTCCGGTGAATTATGTGCAAAAAAAAAATTTCCGGGTGAATAAAGTTATGTTTTTCTAAGCTATTGGGACCGAAAAAAAAGCTTCGATAAAGGAGGTAAAGAGAACACCTTGATGCCCCTTCCTCTTTCCTTTTTTTTTGGTGGCCTCTGCTCTGCTGAGAATCCTCTCAATCTCCTCCTTTAATTTCTCTTTTTTCATGTCTCTTCTTTAGCTTCTACTTGTTATTCCTTCCTTATTCCTGCGAAAGATTTCCTCCCGGTCGGTTCTTGCCCGGATTTCTCTTTCCTTCATCACAGGGTCCTGCTTCACCTTCTTCTTCTTCCTCTTCATCTGGTCGGTTTGTTAAATAAGCGAGCTCATCTGCTTTATTTGTCCGTAAATACAGCCCTCCTTGGATTATCTGGGTTTTCCTGGAAGCGTAATCTTCCAGGAAAATTCCCCATCTCTTGCTCACTTTCTTCGTCCACCTACTGTGAAGATCAGAATGAGAACTTGCAAGCTTCCCAGTGATTATCTGGAAAATTGGAGCTAATCCATCTCCTTATGTAGCTTCAAAATTGGGGATATTTCAGTGCTTTGACGTTCAGCGTGCAATCAATCTCCCACCGTTGGAGCAGTTTTCAGTTGCAGTGAGAGTTGACCTTTTATCTGGCAAGCGCTTGCAGTTGATTCAATGGGACTCTGTCATGGAAAACCCTCTGAGATCCCACAGTCCCACCCTCAAAGTCTCCCAGCATTTGATAAAAATGAGGTTTTTCCCGATCTGATCATTGGAACTCCACAGAACCAGCCGCGTCACTCCAAGAACAAGTCCTCCAGCTTCCTTTTCCCGAGCCCCAGTCCTCTCCGGAGCCTCTTCAAGAACTCTCCGGCACTCGGCGGCAACTCCAACTCCTCCAGCGTGAAGTCAACCCCTCTCCGGATCTTCAAGCGGCCCTTCCCTCCTCCCTCTCCGGCCAAGCACATCCGAGCTCTGATAGCTAAGCGGTATGGGACCGTGAAGCCTAACGAGGCCACAATACCTGAAGGGAGTGAGTGCAACATCGGGCTCGACAAGAATTTTGGGTTCTCAAAGCAGTTCACCGCGCACTATGAGCTTGGGGATGAAGTGGGCAGGGGCCATTTCGGCTACACATGCTCGGCTAAGGCCAAGAAGGGGAGCTTGAAAGGTCAAGAAGTTGCCGTCAAAGTCATCCCCAAATCTAAGGTCTGCAACAGATTCATTTTCCTTCCACCAGATCCTCCTATACTTTTCATCCCAAAAATAGCAATTTGGATTGTTATATGGGTATTTCCTTTTCCAATAATTCAGTCATTCTATCCTGTTTTATATGTTGAAGTCCGGATCTGGAGATTTTTTGGAGAGTAGTACCAATGGTTGAAAATTTTGCAGTAGAATTGTTTTCAAATATTATGATGCTAATTTGCACCTTTGATCTTTCCTCCAATATGTCCGATCTGCAGTTTCCTGGATAGAAGTATGATTGTCCGGATTATTCAGCCTGAAATTCGAGTGTGTTTATTATGTTAATTGTTCATATTAGTCTTATATTTTTTAAAGAAAGTCGAGTTCATCTGTCATACTTAACTTTTCAGGCCAACGCTCCTGGATTTGCTTAAACTTCATTTTGATCTTCTACAGATGACAACTGCTATTGCTATTGAGGATGTTAGAAGAGAAGTGAAGATACTGAAGGCATTGAGTGGACATAAGAACTTGGTCCAGTTCTATGATGCTTATGAAGATGAAGAGAACGTCTATATTGTGATGGAGTAGGATTTCTTCTTAACACTGTGTTCTGCCTTTAGCGTTTGTTTCATTATATGCTTGTGCTAGAGGATGGAACATAAATAGCAGCAACATAATTTTGGAATTATTATTTCACTTTATCCTCATGTTTTTACATGAACAATTTTCTTTTCTTGACAAAATTTGGCCATGTGACTGGATGGTGTGGCTTCACATTATTCTGGCATTAGTTTAGTATTTTTTGCTTTGATTTCTCTAGGGTCAAATTTAGCAGCTGAAATTCCTCTATATTGATAAATGGTGGGATTAGTGATGGGGACTCATGCAATGTATCTGCACACTCTGCATTTATTTAATGATAAACTAATCCACTTATATTTGGAGACACTGGTATGGGGAATAATTATTAGTGAGAGATCATGAGTTTTATTTTCAAATTCAAACTTATTGAAATTTACCTGTCTATTACTACTCTCAGGTGGTGTCAAGGAGGTGAATTGTTGGATAGAATACTAGCAAGGTAAGGAAATTGAGATTCCTCTTTTTTTTCCTGAATGGTGTAGAAGCACTACACGGTTGAAGTAGCTGATAGTCCATTGACTTGCAGAGGAGGAAAATACTCTGAAGAAGATGCGAAAGCTGTGATGGTTCAAGTATTGACTGCAGTAGCATTCTGTCATCTTCAAGGTGTAGTCCACCGAGACCTAAAGCCTGAGGTGAAGATTGTTTTTTTCCTTTCACCATCCATGTAAATGAACCCAATTTATTTATAACTTTTCTAAAATTCTGGTTGGACTTTATTTGCTGCCTTCTTTTGCAGAATTTTCTTTACACCACCAAAAGCGAGGATGCCCCTCTAAAGGCCATTGACTTTGGACTTTCGGACTATGTTAAGCCAGGCAAGACTTCTGACAAAAGTTCCATGCAGCATTTGATACGTCCGATAAATCCAGTTCCTAATAGCTATTCATGTTCTAGTTAAGTAAAAAAAGGAGGATGGAATATCAAGGATTGCTTAAGCATCAGATTAGCCAAAAAGCTTTTAGGTTGCATTTGGTGCTCAGGAATAGAAGATAACTCCACACTAACTCAACCATATTATTGTGGAGATCACTTTCCATTGTATATTAAATCATCCGTGGCGAAGAAGACGTTAGTTCGTTCGGTTGTGTTCAATCCACTTGGAGGAATACACCATCTACTATTTTATTTATGCTTGGGATCTCATCATCTCCACTTTCTTTGTTGATTGTTACTTTTTTTCATCCTGCTAACTCATTGACTAATTCTTGAGCACTTAATTTTATTATGTTTTTACAGTTAACAGCTTAATCTTTCTTGAATCTGTTGATGGTGCTTCCTTTGGCTTAATGGTTTGATATCCTTTCAGATGAACGATTAAATGATATTGTCGGAAGTGCATATTATGTGGCACCTGAGGTTCTTCATCGGTCATATGGAACTGAAGGTGATATGTGGAGTATTGGTGTCATTGCTTATATTCTGCTATGTGGGAGTCGTCCTTTCTGGGCCCGCACAGAATCTGGAATATTCAGAGCCGTTCTTAAGGCTGATCCCAGCTTTGATGAAAGTCCATGGCCTTCATTATCCCCTGAGGCGATTGATTTCGTGAAGAGGTTGTTGAACAAGGATTACCGGAAAAGATTGACTGCCGCCCAGGCTTTGAGTAAGTAATTGGTCCTGTCTGATAAACCATGAGACTTGTACTCTATTTAGTCTTAGAGAACTGCTTGTCTCTTTTAGTTTTCTGCCGGATACAAACAACTTTCATGCTTATAAGGGAATAGTTTTAGGAGTTAATAGAGACTTATTATACATCTCTTTGTTTTACAGGTCATCCATGGCTTGCAAGTCATCCAGACGTGAAAATACCATTGGATATGAT
The DNA here is from genome assembly GCA_030064435.1 of Trapa incisa. NCBI lineage: Eukaryota > Viridiplantae > Streptophyta > Magnoliopsida > Myrtales > Lythraceae > Trapa > Trapa incisa. Next base: position 1,496,365 of record CM057778.1, read on the forward strand.
TATATATCGACTTATAAAAATTTACATATGCTCATCTTCTCTGAGAAAATCAGCTTTGAGGGTGAGTAATTCTACTCAGCACAACAACCAATTTCCAGAATTTGTGCCATCTGTTCAAGCTATATGAAACTTTTATCCATTTGGTAGGCTCTTGCAAAGACTCTGACTGTCCCTCAGTTGGAATATCTCAAGGAGCAGTTCAACATGTTGGGCCCGAACAAGAGCGGAGTCATCTCTATGCAGAATTATAAGATGGTAGGTTATTCATATCTTTTAACCTTTGGTTCCCTTATTTTTTACTAGGCCGTAAGCTAACGAGACCTCTTTTGAGCAGGCTGTGATGAGCCATTGCACAGATGCAATGAAGCATTCTCGGGTCCTTGATTATGTTAACATGGTATTGGTTTTGAAAGATTAAATACTTTCCACCTTTATTATCTGATAAATCTCCTCAAGATATGAACTTGTAACATTGTCCCAATAATCTTCTTAAATATGTACAGCTTAGTTCAATTCAGTATCGGAGGTTAGATTTTGAAGAATTCTGTGCTGCTTCTATAAGTGTGCACCAGCTCGAGGTCACAGCAAATTGGGAAGAACATGCAAGAAGAGGATTTGAACTGTTTGAGAAAGATGGCAATAGGGTCATTAAGATTGAAGAACTTGCCTCTGTATGCTCTATCCCCCTTTAAGTTGAATTCATCCAGTGATAATAAAGCTGCCCAGATTGGATCAATCTGTCTAATTCCGTATATTCTGCAGGAACTTGGGCTTAGCCCATCTGTGCCCGTTCATGTAGTCCTCCAGGACTGGATCAGACACTCGGATGGGAAGCTGAATTTCCTGGGATTCATCAGGCTAGTCCGAGGGGTATCTGCCCGAACAATTCAGAAGGTTTGATTCCATGTGTCTCCTATACTATTCTTGCACCAAAGTGGTTGGTCTAAGGGCACTATAGTAAAATCTGACAAGAGAAAGAAAAATCCGCATCAATTCTCTAAACTCAGTGTTGCAAGCAAGAATATTTTCATGATAGATTTGTAGCTGTGGTGGTTGGTTGGGTCATTCTGGTGATAACACTCGTGTGATGCACTGTCTGTATTATCGAGTTATATAAGGGTTCTCTCTGTTTCGTGATAGAAGTTTGTATAGATGAGAGGATGTGATGTGAAAATGCAAAATTAGGATCATCATCTAACTAGTGTGTGTGTGTGTGTGTTGGGGTGGGTTTGGAGGTCTTCTTTCAGGTTTATTCCTTTTTCCCCTTTATTGTGGACTAGAGTTCCTCACTTGCATTTCTAATAAAAGTCTTCTTCCCCATGCACATCTGAACTCATCCTACACGAAACATGCCATTGTCTGGGAAGGGGTGACTTCCCTGAAGTTGCTTAGCAGCTATATATTGAGTGGACCAGAAGAATTCATTACATGTAGGATGGTTGAGGGGAACCTTCATGGTCCAAAGATTGTACCGGATGAAATCTGCATGTGATGATGCTGAAAAGGACCATGGCCGTTGCCTTGTCCATATCCAGGTACTTTTGGATAGCTCTGGGACCAGAGGGTAGTTGTGAAACAGCATGTGAAGATATTTGTCCACTTCAAAAGCTTATGGAGTTTATAGATCTTCATTGTAAGAATGTTGTTACTGTACAAATATACAGAGATCCAGATTACATCATTGAAGGGGGTGGTTTATCTGACCAAGTTGAAAAGAGAGGTTGGGAAGGTAATGCCTGCAATTACAGGTTGAAAAGGGAGGAGTCCCCACATGAAAAAGGAGATTATGAAGACAAAAAAACCATTTTCAGAGCATCAACTTTGAATGAACTCAATCCAAATTCAATAAGAACTTTACTAGTTTTTCCAAAGATAGATATGGAGCAGGTTTCCCATTCCTTGAAGATTCTCAACTCCATAGATGGAAGTCAAATGAATCAACATAACATAGGAGCACCAAATCAAGGCACAAATGAACTCATGCATTTATCCGTTGAATCTACTACACTTGCATTTGAAATTTTCCAGACAAAAGTGTCTCTCTTATGGAAATCCAACAAATGGAAACCAAAGGGAGACATAAACCCCACAGGAGAGTGCATAGATTCATGAGTTAAATATATGAGGGTGATTCCTAGAGGCCCAGACCAACGGTTCTGCCATCCCTTCTTCGGAGCCCAGCAGTATACTGCTTCTCCAGATTTAACTGTAGTTCCTTCTGCTTCTCTGCTTGGATTTGGCTGCTCCCATTTTCTTCCCTGAGCTTTGGTTCCAAGGCCCTCACATCTCCCTTCACACCCTACAATTGTCCATAGGCACCCATACAACCTCAGACTCTAAAAAGTGTGTTAGTACATGAGCTCCATCTGAGAAAATAATTAAACCAAACAGAACTTTTGACAACAAGGTCTGTTAGTTAGGAAAGATTACAAGTCATCTGATAAATTTAGTCCAAAAAAAGATACTGCTTTTAGGACCCGTCTACAGTTTTTCACTGGGTGAATGTCAAAAGGGTAGGTTCCAAGGAGCTTACCATGAGCTTGTTAAATTTCTCTTGTCGCTCGGGATCTGCGATTGCTGAGACATCCCACTGGCGAGAAGACTGCAAAAACCAAGAAGAAAATGAAATTAACAAACAGGAAAGTTTCTTGATTCAAAATCTGACATGAAAATTGGAAAACAAAAAACAAATACCTCTTCTGTGGTAGTGCTCTTTTTATTTCCCCAAAGCAGCTTTTTCTTTTGTTCAGTAGACATAAACCCCATTCCACCAGCAAGATTCATATTTACTGAATAAAAAAGCTGAGCTATGAGAAACCTTGAGGCAGTAGAGTGGAGGTTTACAGACTTTTCTGAATTTGGACTGTCACATGCACTGGTTTTATTAAATATCTATTTTCCCTTGAGAAAACTTGCCTTTCATAAATGATGAAGCAGTTTTACTCAAGTCAAACAAAAATGGCCAACCAACATTCTAGCCTATATTCTAGAAAAACACATCGAACTAAAAAACCCCAAGATATTAAATACATTCATCCCAAAAAGGATATTTAGGAGAACAATCTCATACAAAGGAATTAATGGGGAAGATGAAATATACCAAGTTCAGCAGCTCTCATGGCAGCCAACTTTGCAGCATTCAGATCATTAGAAACACCACTAACATTGAAACTAGCCTGTGCTGAATTTGCAGTACCGTGGACATCTTGAGGCTTCTGCTTCTCACCAGCTACTATAGAAAATACCATAATTGTATTAGAAAATTTTTCTCGTGATATAGTATCTTTCAAAGTAAAAACTTGAAAAAAAAATCTGAACCAAAAGAAAATTCAATAAAGTTACCATCCTCACCCAAACCAGGACCTCCATCTGAGCTAAACAGGCATGGCTTTTTGGTCATGGAACTTGGATCACCCTCAAGGACTGATTTATCATCTAAAGGCTTTCTAAATCCTCTATCAAACCAATCCCCGTCTTTTGTAGTATCTGAATCCTCAAAACCCCTCCCTTCTTTAAAAAGCTTTTGACCATCCTTGTTCCTTCCATCAGTAGATTCGTTGTAACTTCCCTTGAATTTTTCTTTCCCCCAACCATCCTGGCGTTCTTCTGAACTCTTATGGTATCTCCTCTTCTCACCCCGATCATCTTTGGTACGATTATTTCTATCCCCTTCCGACTCTTCAAAATAACTCCTCTTCCTTCCAGAATCTGATCTATAGGTCTCTTTTTCTCTGTGCTTGCAATGGTCTAGATACGCTATTTCTTTCTCCCTGCCTTTGTATCTATAACTGTCGCTTTCATACCTATCTTGAGAATATTTATCTCTATTCCGCATATAATCTCGTGACTTGCTGTGAACGCTCTCCCACCTTCGGAGTTCATCATGCCTAGAGTGAACATTGGAACTCTTTGAGAACTTATGCTCAGAATATCTGAATGATTCATCACTTTTTCCATGATGGCTCTGATTAGAATCTCTGCGTAGATCCTTCTCAAAATCATCTTTCTTTCTTTCTTGATGAGCATGGCCTTTCACAGGGTCTCTCCTAGCATGTTTTGGGCTAGATGAATGGTTGTGCTCAAGGTCCACTGAAAGAAAAAATAACTTCAAAATCCATTATGCAAAATAAAAAAAAGGAAATTTCAAGTGGAAAAAAGCATATTAAGTGCTAGTATACCAATATTGATCAATTATAATAGCAAGATACACTAAGTTTTTTTCTAATGATATATTAATCTTGCATTCTACAGCAGGGAAATTTATTAAGAGTTAATGCAAGAAATTCACATCCCAATACAAGGGCACGGATAGAAGGATGGTGACCGATGAGAATCATTATCTTTTTTCCCCTATGATAAGGACCAACTGCCATGGTGAAGGTGTATGTCACAATCAAAGCCGAAATTTCTAAAGAATAACTCACCATCAGATGCTGATAACCCGTCAGTAGGAGAACTCCGACAATAATTTCTATTAGCTGCATCATTTGAAAGCTTCTGAAACGTTACCCTTACATCAGAAGTTTCTGGTGGTGAAGACTCCATGTCTGTTGTACTCAGCACAAAGCACCTGTAAGTAACATAATTATCAGTTGCAAAAATAGCGAACCCCTCAACCCGTGTGATGTGCGAGGGCTTTTAAGATCTCAAGTCTCAACTCAACAAGAGGATACTGTGCTGACAACTGAATCGAATTTCTGATGATATGTTACAGATAAAAGAATATTATCCAGCGAAATAATCCTATCAGCTCATGTAAGTTCCATAACAAAGAAGTTGAGAAAACAACTTCTCCATTATTAGAGCTCAGGAAAATGTACATAGAAAAAAAGAAAACTTCAAAAGCAAAAACAAAAGAAAAGAAAGGATGTAAACGAACCCATAAAGTGTACGGAAATGAATCCTTCATCGAGTTAAATGGGCTAAGGAAACCCTAACACTCGCGCGGAAGTGCTCGAGAAAGCAGATTTTACGAGGAACCCAAATCTCCGGAATTTTCCCCCAAATTAGAGTGGTCTCGAGACAAAAATTAGACAAGAATGACTAATCATACAGCTCGATACAGCACCCCGAAACGCATATCCTCGCCGAACAAGCAAGAATCACCGGAATTACAGAGAAAGTGAGACGAGATGTCCGGAGGGAAAATACCGTACCTTTCCGCGGAGATTTACACTGGGAAATCGCCAGAGAAGTGATTTGATTCGTTTATAACATCTTAACCAGCATGTATCTTTGCATCTTTCGCGCTGAACTGCTAAAAAGATTCGATCTTTGATAGAGAAGGAACAACTGACTGGGATTGAGATGAAGTTGAATTTCTTGTCAAATCACGATTCGCACTCTAATGTATTACTTTTGACAATTTTGCACCCTGTAGTTTTTATATTCTATCAATTCGACCCCCTCGTTTGGAGTTCTATTCACTAGAAGTCCATATAATCACCGATTTAAACCCCTGAACTTTACAGTTTTCTGCCTCCGGTCCCTCATTCTTAATGTATATAGTTTTCCAGCAGAAACCTTGACTTTACTGCCCTTTGGCCTTAAAGAACTAAGCTGCATCAGTATTGTTTTCATCAGCATGGTTGCTAAAAGACAGTATTGTGAGCTTCATTACTTGCTGAAGATCGATTTCCATGCAGAGAGCTGTCATCATGGCAGGGTTAGACTGAACCATTCATATATGAACAGATGAAACTAGCACATGCAGCAGTAGCAACACTACAGAACTACACCTTTAATTTCAACCTTTTAGTTACAAATTGACATCATGTCTCTGTCCACATATCAACAAAACAGAGTGACACTAAAATGTTCTGAAAACAAGTATAATGCCCCACAGTAGGAGACATGGCAGAGACTTAGATCAATTTCTAGCTTCAATATTGTCACTGTCGCTGACTTACTGGTGCTACAAACTATGTTTGGATCAGTAATTCTACGTGGACATGTGGATATACTTGATGATAGAGTCAAAGTTCATTTCTGACCTCTCCTTGGAGTAGCTTTGGGTGCTTGTGATTGGCAAGTTCGGCTTGGGTCATTATCAGTGGTACCATTGTGGGAATTTAACTCTCTGTCACTCACGTGGTCGAGCAAGCCAGAGAGAGCTGAGAGCTTGGAGTCTTGAGAAGTAGTCATGAATTGCAAGGATGGCTCGAGCTGCTTGGCGAGTTGTAAGGATTCGGTGCATTTGCTGCAGCGTTTGTTGACGCAGATTATCCGCCTGACAATAACCATTCAGGAGAAAAAAAGGCCAGCAAGGAGATAATTGCTTCAATATAATATAGCTATCAAGACTATTTAGACATCTGAACAGAATTGAAAAACCCGCACGATCATTGGAGAAATGAAAAGAGAAAGGCCTAGCAATTTCCATATTATGTACCTGCCGTAGGAATCCTTCAAGGGTACCAAGCTTTCCCATGGCCATGGCCATTTGACCCATATAGTTGGCTACATTACCAGATGAACCTGATGAAGAAGGTGCACCATTAGCCAATGTCTCTGCCAGTGATTGCTGCAACTGTTCCATTCCCTGTGACAGAGCATCCTCTGCCTGTTGTGATGACTGCTGCAAGTTGCAGATACCCACTAACTGTTGTTCAGTTAGAGGCTCTAGCTGATTCACAAGAAGCTGCATAAATTTTATTTTCATTAGAAAAAAATCTTGCAAAAATCACTCATAATGATAATATATCAAATTAAACTCTCATAACATCAATACTCCATAGATATTCCACCCAAAAGCTCTGTTGTTAATGCAGAGGAATCACTGAAACCCGAATTTAATCCTGCTAAGATCATTCTTAGTCTGTTGATCAAACTAGACGAGGGAGTAGCATTGAAGCATTTCCTGGACTTTAAGCACCAGATCATCGTGTACATAGTCTGATCAAAGTTTCCTTGTTTCCACAGAAGTTTTGGTGGGAATCTTGTCCTCTGACTGGATTCCATCTAATAGCAACCAGACCTAACATGTATAGTTTTCTTGAGAAGGAAAACAGTATACCTTGAGGATCTCAGAAGATCGAAACCCTCCAATCCACAAGAAACACCGTTCAACTGGAGTCTTCCACATCCCAGACAGGATGTGAAAAACATCAGCTTTTGCAGCATTTCCTTTCAGCCTAAATATGTCCTCAAAATGTGAAATAGAACTGTCAACTATTATCCGAAGCTCTGTATCTCCCACGTGAGAATTAACAGCGTTCCTCAATTCACTAATATGCCTATTCTGCTCCTCTAGCCACCTGGCATACTCGGCATCAAAAGCCAGAGCACCTGCACAGTCCGCAACTGTATTGTGGTTGCTGATCTTTTTACCGACACTGTTTAAAAGACCGGAGGGATGTGAAACATGAAGAACACCCTAACTCTAAATATAACAGACGCTTTGAGTACCGTTTCCACTGTTCGAATTGGACTGGTCTCCAGAGCTAGAAATGAATATGCCCTATAGTGAACAATCCAAGATAACCAAATCAGACTTTAAAATTCACATTATCAAATAGAGAAAGAAGGGGAATGGAGTGTATTACCTGCTGGCGGGCTCTCTGTAGCTCCTGTTCGAGTTGTGTAAGTTTGAGTCTGCTACTTTCTAGTTGTTGCACATATGCCTGCAGAAGATTCAAGAAAAAATATACATAAGAAAAAGCAGCTAGCAGATTTCTTTAGGATGTTAAACTTTAAAAGCAAAATACTTGATAATTTCTAAAAAAATGTCAAATAACAAATCACCGGTACCTACTTTCTTGCGTAATCTGCTTTTTCTTGCAGCTTCACGATTTTGAGCGAGTCGCCGCATTGTCTAGAGAGCAAATATCACCAGTTATACAATATCCCACAGTAGAAGATGCTTCTCAACAAAATATACCTTCTGATCCAAGGACTTCTCCTTTGACCTATCGCTCGAGTCTGAAGCTGCCAGAGCATTTGATTGAGCCCTTTCATGCTGTGAAAAGAAAAGACAAGTTTCATTTAATTTCAACCATTGGACAAGTGATCTGTTGATAGTTTACTAACAGTAATTATCACAATGATCATCACACTGAATTCCAAAACGACAGGCAAAAAGAGATATGACCCTCTGATTCTTATCAGCCGTATCATCTGTGGAGGTATCAGTCCTTGGACTAGCATCAGACATGTTTGTTTCTCCCCAGTTTTCGGTATGACCTCTGGGAACAGGGATGATGTGAGAGACCTGCAGTTCTTTTTGGAGTGGAAGCTTTTGAGACCCGACCGAACTGGAGAAATTCACATCTGATGTCACAATAGACTGAAAGAAGTAGAGTAAGAAACCTTTCATATAATCAGCAACAGCGAAGGAACATCTCATGGTAAATGTTCACCTTGTTTGATGCACCAACTTGAACATCAGCTCCAAGAGTATTCGGTTTTATCTGACTATATATAGGATCTGCGTGAGAAAATAAGAATTATGAGATAAACAGTGAAGTTCAGAACACTGTAATGGCATCCAATGATTCTTTGGCCAGATAAGGTAACAAGATTAATGATCAAAAGAACTTCTCCTAACAATCAAATGGAAAGGGAAGCGGATTAGTCTATGCAGAGACCACATGGAAGGTTTAGCTTGCTCTGCAAAGCATATTTAAGAGTATTTTATTGTTAATACACTAGAATGAGACTAGTCCATAATGAATGCATAATTGCTTGGTGCTGATCCTAAATATGTATATTGTCACTTTAATTAAATTTAAATTCAACTAGGTTTGTTATTTGTAGAGAAAAGATGAGTACCCATAAAACTTTCAGAGTTGAGTATTCGATTCTTGAAATTTTGAGATCAGACTATTACATCAAATGCAACTAAGAGAAATACTGTTATGATAACATCCGTCTACTGAGGTCCATGGCACCTTCTATGCAAAATCCAAGAGACTGCTCCAGCAAACCAAAGTGGGTATTTTGAGTAGTGGTTCTGTCAGTGCCACTGCAAGCCATCACTAAAGCCTCAAATAACTAAAACTAAACACTGCTAGAAAGGGAAAAAAGGTTGAGAAGATGATGTTACATAGAACTCAACCTAGGTACTGAAGGAACAAAGCCCGGCATCCCTCTCAGAACTCTCAGCCTACAAACAATTCACCCAGCACTCAATATCAAAACACCCAATTTAGCTCCACTCACTAACATGAACAAATCAAAACCTACAAGCCATGCAAATTTTGCAGCTCTCTTGTCAGCTTTTGATAGAGGAGCAATACCCAGAAGAGAGAAAAGGAAGAAGCGGAGAAAGGGTGCAAATAAAGCATCAATCATGAGCTGAAATTGACAGTAGCAACTAACAAAACCCTAACCTCAGAACCCACCAGGAGACAAATGCTCGAGCTTGTTTGTTGACTTTTGTTGCAGCAGTGACGTTATAGAGGTGTACTATAATAATATACTACTAATCTGTCTATTCATCTATGATCTATCTACTCCTCACAGTGAAATCATTAATAAACTCAGGTTTGGTAAGAGGGAAAAGACGAAAAATTTCCATGAATTTCAACAGACAACATCGAATTCCCAACCCATTTTTAATCTGCTTAGAAGAAGGGTCAGTATGGATAATCTCACCCTCCTCGAAACGTCTGTTTTCCTCCATACCAAAAAAAGGCGACCTTTTTTCTGGGTCTTTTTTTTTGCTACCTCTTAAAATTTTCCAAAGCTACCATCTTTTCCCCTTCCTAGTCAGTCCTAAAGATATTCCTTTTTCTCTTCCCTTTCCAATTTTCCCAATTTCGCTTCTTGACTCAGAACCTATCATGAAACTTGAGAGAGCCTCATTCTCACCATATCCTGCACATCCAGTCACCTACTACTATGACAGAAGTTCTCACCAAAGCTGAACAACTTACTAAATTAGTAATTACAGTGGGTAGATAGAGCTGTCTCGTCATTGTATCTATCAGTATGAAATGATATTTATAAAAAAAATAGATGTCAGTATTAAATGTAACTTCAGATACTAAACACACTGTTATGAAAAAATAAGACTTAGATTGGCCTTTTGAGTTTCTTTTTCTTGTGCATTTCTCTGTAAGCAATCACACATGTTACCTTATACGAAATATTGAGTGAGAGCCGGTCATTTGCAGTCGATGGCGAACACTGGCGAGCTCCATTGCGTATGATAGGTGCCGGATTTGAGGCTGACCCTTTCCTCAAGGGACCATTGGAGTGGGTAAGATACATTTTGCTTGTTCTTCCGAGTCTCCAATTTATTGGTTGACCGAAATTATTGTTTTTCTTGGTAATAATTCGTTGACCGACATTGCAAAGAGTCTGGTCAGTGTTCGAAATCGGGCCACGGTTGCTACTTATCAGGCCCATATTGGAGCTACCCATAAGGGGATTAATAAGAAGTTTCCGATCCTGTTAAATCTTCGATCTGGATGAAGATGAACTCCTCGGTTCTCGAGATCATTGTGGTCGGATCCTAGGAAAAAAAACCATTTGCACTTCAAACAATAGACTCTGTGATGCTAATTGACATGTACTTCTAATGGTATATCTGCAGAATCTGCAACAAGAATCTCTGTTCATAATCGCTATCCTCTGAGAGACAAGATCTTCGATATGAGATTTACGGTATCTCCGGTGACATAATGGTCATGCTGCATTGGTTGTTTGAGATGGAATCAATCATGGTCACACGGGATCAAGTTTACTAAACGATTGTCATGTCATGTTTGGTGTCTGTGTCCGGGACATCGTAAACAATACGAGGAGTACCGGCGGCGGAGGCGGTGGTTCCAGCGGCAACACCAGGATCGAAACCGTCAGCATGACCAGGGCTACAGCAGATGTTTGACTAAACCATTGTAATATTGAAAGCATATCAATACAGGTAACTGCAGGACTCGCCGGAAAACAAACTGACTATAAGCCACGGATGCGCACCACACAGCCAGTAGTCTTAAGATCCCCGAGGACCGGACCCAAAACTGGATGATCAGAACGAGGAGAAGTGTACGATAGGATGGAGAGGAAGGAAAAGGAGCTGAGAGATGTTTCCTCCTATACGGGAAAGAAAAAAGTTTGGGTGAGTCCGTCAGACAGCCGTGCAACCATCCCGGCTCCGATTAGGGGGGCCAAGAACGATCCTCTACAGCACCACCATGTCTACTAAGACATGGATGGCCATTAATCACGCTCTGATCGCACGACCGTAGTTCATCCACCGGACTTCGTCTCCTGTCTCCTTAGAACTCTAGGATAAGAAGGTACGAGCCTATAGAACAGATCCTGTTCAAGTAAGGTCGTACCCTTATTTCGCTAACACCCTTATATAAATCCTTTTATTTCTTTTGAAATGTCCAGTGTGGGACTTAATTTCCAGTGAATATGGAAATTATACCTCAACACCTTTTCGGCCTATGTCCGCTTCTCTCTCCAGGTACATTCTCTCTTGTTAGTTCGATCATGATCGGCTTCGGCGGCTTTTTTCTGTTTTTCGGGTGCGAGTGTTAGTCGAACAGTCGGCAGAGATTACAAATGTTGCTCAAGTAGATATAATTCACTCATTGAGCTGTAGTTTTTGTGGTTGGTGAGAGTCGAGCGTGGAATCCGTGAAGGAGAAGGTGTGGAGGAAATTCCGTCGATTCGATGCGGCTCGAGTTCTAGGACGATGCCTACTCCAAGGTTTCCGATATGAGCGAGGATTCTAGGCCGCTCGGCTTCTTTCCGTGAATTTGATTATTCATTGCTCTCTCCTCTCCTGGTTTCGCTCCATTTGGGAAATGGCCGTTTCATCGATCGGATGTTCTGCTCTCGTGCCTTTACTAGGTTAGGTACCCTTCATTACTTCACCCTCATATTTTTTTTTCTATTTTATATTATATAACTAAGATTTAATCTATTTAATTAACTACAAATCATCAAATTATTCAATTGTTACCCTACACATTATAAATCAAATTAATATAGTACATTCACATTTAATTAATAAATTATATATAATTTAACTTCAATACATATTAGATATGCATTAAAAAATATAAATTTTCTTAAAAAAATGTTGTAATGAATAGGTAAATAATTTAATATTAATTTTTAGAAAAAGTTACCAATTTTAGGAATTCAATCCTTATACTTGTACATATTTTTTTTGCTTATAATTAATGATGAGGAATTAACTGATATAAACTCACAATTTTTTTCAATATAACATAAAAATCGTTCTGACGGTTTTTTAGAGTTTTTTAGAATCATATCAATTTATCTTACCAAGTAGAAGAAATGAAAAAAATAGTAATAATAGTTTTATTTTTCTATTTTTCAATTTTATTTAACTGTTATATATATATATGTAATTCTATTAATTAGTATACTTAGTTGGATTTGGTTGGCTTACTATTTATTTGTTTGATACTGTAAATGTTTATTGGGAAGGGAAAAAATGCAAAAATCTAATTATCATTCCAAAGACGGGCTTAATTCTTATTACTTATTTATCAATTCATACATTTAAGTAGTTGTTCTTTACCTATATATAAACTCATTAACAATCAGAATAAACGATTAACTGTATGAACTAAAAAAATATCATTATTCCTGTAATAGGATGGTTATTTATCCTCTATACGTTCTTAATTAGCAATGCTAAATTAAATATATGAAAATTTTTAATTCACATTCCTTCACTTTTATTGATATTGGTATGTTTATTTGCCCACTTAACCCGTATATCTTCTTTTGATCACTAGATTTACTCCACCAAAACTGTAATAGCAGTTAATTAATCTCTGAAAACTAAATTTGTGGTAGAAAAAAATAATTTATAAAATATATGAGTATAACACAAATTATAAATTTTATAAGAACATATATACCATTTAGTAACTTATAATTTTTATATTATTTTTTCCTTAAAGAAGAGTTTCATTTTCATTGACAAGTTTTAAAATTATGCTTATTCTAAAATAATGCTTCATACTCACAATGTCTACATCTGTATATGATTTCCTTTTCATTCCCAATTCGAAGTTCCCATGAGCTCAACACTGATGTGCCATAAGGGTTTCACCTTTATCTTACCACTTGTGGCATATGCTTTTTTTATTAAATATTTCGATCGTCTTCTTCACGTAAATTTTGAACTTCTAGTATTTTTCTCTCGTTATCCCTTGAGCTCTATTGCTCGACCTTTTATAGGGTTTAGTTAAAACCTTGTTTCTCTTTACACATACTTCTATCTTGGTATATTTTGTTTCAACTCATTGCAAATCTAGACTATTATTCCATAGGTCTCCCTTTTGCCTTTCTATTATTGTTTTTTATCATTCCTTTATTTAGTGGGTGTGAGACTTTTTATTTTCATCTCAACAAGAAGTCACTTATTCATTACCTAGTGTATCCAATCGATGACGGTCTTATCCACTTTTGATGATTCCTTACCAGTGTCCCTTTTACTTAATAGGGTTCTCCCTCATTTGGGACAAACCATTGTGAACCCCTCCTAATTTTCTTAAATTGTGACTTGTCTAATTGTAGTTCTTATAATGTCTAATTTTGTTACATGTTAGGTGGTTTGAGCCTTGAACTTCCTAATTTTTCTTGGAAACTAATCCCCGCTTTGGGGCTATCAATTGGTGTGATGCCTCAAAGGTTTGTTCCTTCTAGGATGATTTTTTATATTACAACGTTTGTGCAAGGCCGTCTTAGTTTTAGGCACTTTTAACATAACCTAGGTGACTAACTTATTTGTGCTATTCAAATTTTAGAAGAGTTCTCATCATTTTTTACTTAAAGATGGTATTTGTCTTTATTTTCCCGCATATTTCATTTCCTTTTTTCTATATGCGATGCCGGGTTAACTCATGTTATTTTTCCCACTTATACCTTACTTTTGTCATTTTTAAAGCCTCTTTTACTCTATAAGTTCCGTGTGTTAACTCATGTTATTTTTCCCAAATATACCTTACCTTTGATTAATGTATTTCTCTCCCTAACCATTTGTAGTACTGCGTTAATTACATAACCCTTATGGTTCCCATTCTTTAGAAGTAACTATGAGAATTTATGGGGTGCTTATTATACTTTTTCTTGACTCCCCATCGCTATTACTTTCCTCAAACGTTAATACCCTTTTGGCACTCTGAGTTCATTTAATGGTTGCGCCACTATTATACATTTTTCTCAATTTTATCATTATGGCAAGAAGGTACTCCGTTAATTTGTTTCAATTTGTCCGGTCCATTTTGCACTCCTCGGCAGCATACCACTTTTTATTTGGGTACACGCTAGTTTACACATTGAACCTATATGATCTTTCCACTTCTTAATCCCGATTCCACTTGGCTTGTATTATAGGTGATGCTTGGCTTGACGAGAATGGGTATGAACACCATTTTCCGAGACAATCCGTCACATTCTAAATCATGAAGTGAGAATATCTCTATTCCACCATTTTACGGTGGTATCCTTACGTACCAATAAGATTTATTTCATTGTCATCCTTTCGTATCATATTAAAGTTGTTATTATAGGCTTGTCACTATCTCTTTTGGTTACCATGGTTGCCTCTCTCAATTTGCCACCCTACTATATCACAATATATTTATTTATATACACTTTCAATTGGGTAGATTTATCCTAGCCCTTTTTTAGGATATTTCTTAGGTAGTTCACGTATTGAACATTCCTCTTGTTTTGTTTGTCCTTTCTAAGATGAAGATGAAGAACTCCTCGGTTCTCGAGATCATTGTGGTCGGATCCTAGGAAAAAAACCATTTGCACTTCAAACAATAGACTCTGTGATGCTAATTGACATGTACTTCTAATGGTATATCTGCAGAATCTGCAACAAGAATCTCTGTTCATAATCGCTATCCTCTGAGAGACAAGATCATCGATATGAGATTTACGGTATCTCCGGTGATATAATGGTCATGCTGCATTGGTTGTTTGAGATGGAATCAATCATTGTCACACGGGATCAAGTTTACTAAACGATTGTCATGTCATGTTTGGTGTCTGTGTCGGGGACATCGTAAGCAATACGAGGAGGAGCACCGGCGGTGGTACCAGCGGCAACACCAGGATCGAAACCGTCAGCATGACCAGGACCACAGGAGATGTTTGACTAAACCATTGTAATATTGAAAGCATATCAATGCAGGCAACTGCAGGACTGGAGGCCTCGCCGGAAAACCAACTGACGATAAGCCCCGGCTGCGCACCACACAGCCAGTAGCCTTAAAATCCCCGAGGACCGGACCCGTACGATATAGGATGGAGGGGGAGGAAAAGGAGCTGAGAGATGTTTCCTCTTATACGGAAAGAAAAAAGAGTTTGGGTGAGTCCGTCAGACAGCCGTGCGACCAACCCGGGCACCCGATTTAGGAGGCCGAGAACGATCCTCTGCAGCACCACCATACCCACTGAAAGGCGTGGATGACCGTGAATCACCGCTTAAGTTCATCTACCGGACTTAGTCTCCTGTCTCCTTACAACTCCAGGATGAGGAGATACGAGCCTATAAAACAGATCCTGTTCGAATAAGGTCGTACCCTTAATAAGTTATGCACCCTTATATAAACCCTTTTATTTCTTTTAAAATGTCCAGTGTGGGAAGGTTAAAAAAAAAGGTAATATATTCAATGCATATAGAAATTATACCTCAACACCTTTTCGGCCTATGTCCGCTTCTCTCTCCAGGTACATTCTCTCTCGTTAGTTAGATCATGATCGGCTCCGGCGGCTTTTTTCTGTTTTTCAGGTGCGAGTGTTAGTCGTATCAGTCGGCAGAGATTACAAATGTTGCTCAAGTAGATATAATTCACTCATTGAGATGTAGTATTTGTGGTTGGTGACAGTCGAGCGTGGAATCCGTGAAGGGAAGGTATGGAGGAAATTTCGCCGATTCGATGCGGCTCGAGCTCTACGACGATGCCAACTCCAAGGTTTCCGATATGTGCGAGGATTCGAGGCCGCTCGGCTTCTTTCGGTGAATTTGATTATTCATAGCTCTCACTCTCTCCCGGTTTCGCTCCATTTGGGAAATGGCCGTTTCATCCATCGGTTGTTCTGCTCTTGTGCCTTTATTAGGTTAGGTACCGTACGGGTTGCATATAGATCTAGATTCCTCATCGGTGACCTCTGGCGGTAAGCAAATGCTTCTCATAGTGCATAACCTAGCAGGAAAATTAAAGTTTGATCTCTGTTTTCCAAACATCTCTTCTAAAAAATATCCGTGAGTAATCTGAGAATTATTTTCCCCCGCCATTGTTTTCATTCCAGGAAGACTGAAATACGAGTAAGGCAGACTGCGCTGCCACTGCTCTTTCTAATAGAGATCTAGCTTCATTGTCTTCCTTGACATTATTGAGAAGTCTGATGGACTCTCAAATTAAGATCTGTGATTCTTGGATTTACTGTATGCCCTACAATATTCGCATTTCATTATATTGAGGATTATTTCAGAGAAGTGTTCTTCATTTTTGCAGCCTCTTGCCAGGGCACTCATCATGGATCCAGTGTATACATAAGATTGAAAATGTAGCTCTTCTATATCTGTGAAGAAAATGGCGTCCCAGATGTTGCCGGTGCTGAGCTTGCACCGGTTGCAATTATGGAATTTGAGATGATATCCATTCAGAAATTCCAGGGTGTGATCTTTTCAATATATAAACTTCAGGGATGGAAGCTATCACAGCCCTAACTACAAGGTGCGGAGTGAAATTTACTGCAAGTGGCCACCTCTCTGTCTCTCTCACCCACCAAAATCATTAATCTGCCCACAGATTTCCAATTGTCAACATCGTCTCCATCCGAAGCTCTCTGCCCATATCCGCATGTTCTGATCGATCGTTTCCTCTTAAACCCTCACCAATAGGTTTCTTCTGAACTTGAGATAGGTTATTGCAATCGGATTCTGCTCAAATCGAAAGAGGAATCCAATCTCAGTCGTCTTCGCAGTGATGGCAGTTCAATGCGGCAACGCGATTTGGGCTGCGGAGATTATATTCCTGGCCTTGAAAGGGTGGGTTTCTTCTATCCTGATCGTCGCCGACGAGGTCGCCAGCTCCCTCCGGTCCGGAGACATCGGCCCTTTCCATATCGGCTGAGGGGTCTGAGTCGAGCATATAACGGTATCATATTTTCCGACGAGAGATTATTCAATTCGTAGAAAATCGGGATTTCTTCAATTGGAGATTGCTGCATGCAAAGCTTATTTATTCAACGACAAGCAGAGGCTCCGAACTTTTTATACTCGTGGTGTCTTCTTTATCATCTGTGTTCATCCTCAATTTAAATTGAGCATGGTTATCTGCGCGGATCATTTACTCAGATGCTTACCCAATGGATTGGACCCTGAAAGCTGTGAACATGATTTGGTTTCTCGCAATTTGAGACTGAAGACTTCTACCAGACGATTTTCATCACTGATTAGCTCTTCCTGTTCCATGTTGATGATGAACCAGCAGCAGTCAGGTGCATACTGAATGATTAACCCCCCATATGTCCAAACACAACCGGAGACCCACTTGCAGTTGGAGTCCATTACCGTTCTTGTGCAGCCAGCCTCCCGAGAAATCATGTGAGCATGAATATCTCATGTGGAATAAGCATATCTTGAAGAGTGCATCGGTTTCCCATGAACTCAAACTGCTAGACGGCACCATCATATTCAAACATAACTTGCATTTGCAAGTGTAAGAGTTTCCCTCTTCCTTGTGACTTGCCAGAAGGTGCAAGTTGCTGAAATTTGTTTAGAAGGGACAGGTCGCTTGCCATTTTTCTGATGGTTTCTGTTACATGTTCTTTCATCCAATACTTTCCTTGTCAGGAGGAATAAGCCTCCTTGTAATTACTGATCTACATGATGAAACGTACTGGTGTGATGTTTCTTGATAGAGTCTCCAACAGGAAAGCTAGGCGTGTACCTTTCTCTTTTCTTTGTTTGAATACTACACGTGTCTGTATCATAATCAAATGGCCAGCTTACTTTTTGAACAAAGCATATGCTCGAATTTGCACTGGTCTGACCAGCCAGCTAGTCCTTTCATAAATACAGGGATATCAAAGCTCATACATTTTTTGCCTCTTTCATGTTATGGTGATTGGTGAGAGTTGAACCTTTGTGAGCATTTTGGGCGCTTGCAGTGACTCAGACTGGCTTCTGAAAAGGGCAGCATTTTCATCAGATTATTATTTAAATAACCTATCAGGATACTGCCTTTGTAGTATCTGTCCTTGTACACAAAATGCAGATAGCCAAGGATTGCAAGAAAGATGTTCAACGAGGTCCTGTCCAACCAAGGGGATTTGGTGTCCTGTAATGGTATAAATCACAGCTTACGCTCACCAGGGGTATGATGGAGGCAATAAGCTTGTTCAATGAAATGGCCCGTGGGGGCTTGGTGGAGGAGGGGTTTAAGTACTATGACGAGCTGGTGAAGGATGGTTATACCAAACAAACTATCCAGCAATGCAATTCAAGATATCAAGCTTTATTATAATGGCTTCGCCTTATTGTTTGAAGGAACAAAATCCTCTCGAGTGGATTAGGGCATATAAAATTATGTCTTGAGTTTCAGTGAAGTTCATATCACTGATTAATTCCTACGTGCTAAAGCTGCAGCAACGCCTCCGATCACAAGCCCGATTGCTGTGGCAGTAATCCCCATTCCAATGACACCATCTGCTTCGCAAGAGAAATACTTTTATAAATGCTCTCAGTCAGGCCTCCATGTAATCGTGTCAAGAGATTGAAGCCTTACCTTTGGTTATTCGATCTTCAACTGCCTTCTTGAGGGTCAAAGCCTGCCTCCAGTCAGGGGCAATCTGCAGAATCCGAAGTCTGGGCTGTGATTAATGTAGAAAACTAAAGAAATGGATATAATTTCAAGAAATCTAAAAAGAAGTCCAGTGAACCTCTAAACATTGTTGCACAAGCTGCCAGCTTTTGGAGTACTCGTCACTTCTGTAATATCCAACTGCCAGAAGGTAAATCTTCTCTCTCTTTTGTAAAGTGGTGTTTGAATTTGTTAAAGAAGCTGGTTCAAATGAGAAAGGGAATTAATTCACAGGTTGATTAGATGAAACTATCAATAATGACTGTCATCTATCACTTAGGACGGTAGGACAAATATAAAGCTTTCCAGAAGCAGAACTGTGACAAGCTATAAGTTGTGGAGTACATCGCACTCAATGTAAGTTTAGAATCACTAGAGTTTTGATGAACATTGTCCATTCACAAAACATCCTTGCTACATTTCTCTATGTTCATGTTTAGTTATCTTTTTAGGGAATATATCTTCTGCCTAAATTTGGAGCACAGGATGCAGTTTCTGCATCTCATTAGAGGAGCAGTTAGATAGTGAAGTTTAACCTAGACCCTGATTATTCGCACAACAAAGATAAGAAATGAAACAGATAAGAGTATACTGTATTAAAGCTGAAGCAATGATCTACCTTCAAGCATTGCTATTCCTCGTCGCACGTCATCTTCTTTCTTGGAATGAACAAGGGCCCAAGACAATCGCATGATACTTTCACTTTTGTTTTCATCTGAGTCGCCGTTTGAGGCTTCAGCAACCTCTCTCTCACAATCCTGCCAAGGTATACAGTGTCCTTCAAATTTTAAAGGGTTCTGCCAGTTGCAAACTGAGTGTCACAAGTTCAAGAATGTGCCTTATGGCATGGTGAAGCACATACCAGTGCATTCCAGAAAATGCAAATTTGAATAAGCAACAAAGTGGCCTAAGTATGACATTTCATCTCCCACTCTACTCCGTCAGTCTTCATTCTCTCTCATACAGAGTGCAAATTTAATCGTGAACAAAATTTCCAAAAATCGGTTCAATGTTTACACCTAAAAGGGAAAAAATAAGTTTTCTCTACGAAATCAGCATTTCTACTATGAAAGCAAATCGGATGAGGATATGCAATACTCAATCTTCTTCAATCGAAACTGCGAGTTCATTTTTATTAAAAATATCTATATTTCATGCAGGCAGGAACCAGACAAAAGGAGATGTTCACGATTTATAAGAACTGCAATGAGATCGATCTGCCGTTAACCAGTTGCATAATAATCTTCCAGGATAAAAGCACAATTCATCCAAGAATAATCTCCGATAAACAATGGATCAATTTCGGGCTTACGAGGATAACGTCCCGATCGCACCAGGGGATCTGATCGGCGCCCTTGAAGAAGTTGCCGATAGAGTCGATGAACTGGCCGATTTTCGCCTCCATTAGATCTCTCAGATTTATTCGAACGCTGGAAGCGCAGAGAGAATGTGGCGGCGATATTCGCCTGAAACGAAGAACAATCTCTAGCTTTCCTATTATTGTTTGTCTCGAGGGATTCGGCTATGGCGGACTTCTCTGGACGTAAGGTGGTTAAAATTAACGAGCGAGGAAGATGAAGGCGAAGCCAGGAAATTGTTACTTGGGGATTAAGCTTTGAAAATAAAATAAAATAATATTTTTTGCCAAAATTACCAAATTAGATTCACTTATATTCCACAAGCATTACAACATCAATGTCGATGAAGCACCTTATTCATGTTTGGCCCCTATAGTAGAATAAACTATAGTATTACCGACCGGTCGGATCCGATTCAATTCCCGATGCCGACCCTCCCGATCCTCAAGTAAACCGGAAATTTGACGGTCTTGGGGCCCTCGCCCCGTTCATTCCAGGCTCGCTCGAACCTCCCGGCCATCTCTCCATCCAGAAGCTCGACCCCCCTCTCCTTTGCGGTCTGGTATGCCGAGCTAGACCTCATGTACGTGAAGAACTCGTCCAGGCTCATGGCTTGATGGGTGACGAGGCGAACCGGTCCGGTTCCTTCGACTCCTTCAACCGGCTCAAAGGAGAATTCGATGCTCCTATACTCATCTTCCACCAGCCTCCTCGCCGGGTCCCAGAAAGGGCCGCTGTCCGCGTAATAGGCACGGAAGACCGGGTCGACCGTCCCGTCAATTTCCGGCAAGGTGTAGCACCAGGCGGCGACCACCCCGTTCGGCTTCTTCAGAGCCCACTTGACCTGTTATACGATTATCCCACATCGAAATATTACATTTAATAGATTAAAAATCGCTATCCTAATTCCTAACTAACCTGTTGGTAGAAGGTGGGGCGGTCAAGCCAGTGGAGAGCCTGGGCGATGGTGACAAGGTCGAGGCTCGATTCGGGTGCGACCTTCTGCTCCAGCTCGGCCCATGACATGACCGGGGAGGTGACCTCGTAGCGGACGTTTGGAAGCCTCGGCGCTTGCTCGAGCTGGGTCGGGCTCGTGTCGGTTGCTACCACTTGCCGGTAGATCTCAGCTAACTAAATTAAAAAAGAGAGAGAGAGAGAAACAATTCATAGAAAGAAAAACCCGGACAATACACGAGATATGAGGGAGGGGAGGGAGTAGTACGGAACGGGCGGCTTGGCCGCTGCCGGTGCCAACGTCCCAGGCCAGGCCGTGGGTGACGGTCTTGGAAGCGATGAACTGGAAGAGCTCCGGCGGGTAAACCGGGCGGGTGAGGGCGTACTGCTTCGCCTGCTTCAAGAACAGCTGAGCCATCTCTCTCTATCTCTCTGTATATAATTTAGCAACGGGGCTTCGAGATTTGGTTAAATTAATATGCAAAATCCAATGGCGGGCTGCAATTTCCCAAATTTCTGGAAACTCCATGGCCTGGTAGAGTCAGAGATGAAGAGGAAGTTGATATTTTTTCCTTTGCATCACAATACAGATTCGATTTTGCCTCCAATTGGAAGAGAGACTGTAGTTCTTAGTCAACATCTTATTTGGTCAAAGGAGGAGGAAATTATAACATTCTTACATATAATAGAGATCGAATTTATTATTTTTAAGCACTGTAATTTTCAAACATTTAGGGTGTGTCGGAAAACCCTAGTTGGAGTAGGAGACCATATGGGGGGACACACAGACTAGAGTCTAGACTAGATGCTTACATGCAGGGAATCCACGAGGATCTATACTAATAAATTCTATAATATTTTTTTATTCGTACATCTAAAAGAAAAAAAATATAAACTAATATTATATGCAATATTCCTTCAATTAACCAATTAACTAACCTGTCGAGTGGAGCCGTGGTCCATTTTATTATATTGGCGCATTCAATTCAGGCAATACAAACAATCAAAGTTTGTCCTCAATGGGATAATTATTCACTTGTGTCATTGAAAACACTGATCAACCAATGTGGACCATCGGACTACTATCCAAGGCCATCAACGGTGGTAAATACATTAATTTAATCGCACATTTATAGAAGATATTGAAAGTATGAGGGGGACATGGTGCCAATGTCTCTGGTCTGGTCTGGTCTGGTCATGACCCATTTATAAAGTAAGTTCCTGTTTGCTTGTCTTCTTCGTGGATGGATTGATCGAGGAGAAGGGGACATACCATACCAGCTAGTTCGTCTCAATAAAAATTTGCTTTTTCATGATCAGATACCATATGATCTAATAATCTCGAGAATGGTGGTAAGAAGGCGAGTCCATGGACCGCTGTGATCCTTGCCGGCTCAGGATGGTCTCCCGATGGCTGCCGGGGCTGGCACTATTATCATCCACATCGACCCGGCTAGACCCTATGTGGGCTGGGTTAGCACCGCCGAGGTTCAGATATACCATCCTCGCATCGACTTGCATGTTACGGTCGGCCATGGTCGGGTAGTTCAAGGTGGCGGCGGTGGCGGGATTGCTAGAAGACACGCTCGTATTCTCTTCCTCGCGGGACATCACCATGGCGGCAGACTGGACGAGCTCGAGGCACAGCCGGAGCTTGTTCGGCTCGATGTGGGCTAGCCCCGGGATGGCTCCCTTGAAGAGGAAATCTGACGTTAGGGTTCGGAGAACATCGAGCGGGGTGATACCGTCCATGGTGCGGGCGGTCGGATCGGCGTGGTGGTCGAGGAGGACAGACACCATGTCGGGGGAGACCATCTCGGACGCCACGTGGAGCGGCGTCTTCCCAGCTGGCCCTGCCGGAAAGTTAACATCGGCCGCCCCCAGCTCGAGAAGCGCCTTCACCACCTCCCGGCTGCAGTTCTCCACTGCGTAGTGCAAGGCCAAGGCCTCGTCCAGGTTGAGCCCCTCGCCCATCACCATGAGCTTCACGAGCTCCACATCGGACGAGTCCAGGGCCCGCCTCATCCTCCGGATCTTCTGGTCCTCGAGGTCGGCCGCTACGGTGAGATCATGGTGGTGGCTGATCAATGACGACCGCCTAGAGACCGAGGATTTCAGCCGGATCTCCTCGATCTTGGAGACCATCTCGAAGGGGAGGTGCTTGGCTAGGATCTCGGGCGGCAGACCCGACTTAGCCACGAGGTGGGAGCAAGTGTTCCAAAGCTGAGGGAGCTCCTGCTTCCTCGAAGCTATCAGCACCTTCATGACATCCTCGATGGAGGCTTTCTCTACAATGTTCTCCAATTGTTTCTGCAAAAGAGCCCATCAGAATTTTGCTACATCCTCCAACACAGTGACCCAAATGTGGAAAGAGACTAAGACTGTGCAAATCATTTGGAAAAGAAAGCCATGCGAGATGCCACACATTATTAGTCAGCAAAAGGTAGAACCCATTTCAAGAAACTCAACTCATCTTCCTAGGGCAACATGAAATCTAAGACTTGGGAAGAATCACAGTCGTATGTTTGTTCATTATGGATAAAATGCTTGCTGCTAACTTGTTCTAGTCATGTACGATGCATCTCCATCCCCCTTACCTGTGTGAGCATGGCGAGGTGTTCGATACCGAAGGAGCGGGCCGCGGCGAGGGTGTCGAGGGCGAGATCGATGGCGGAGGAGCAGTGAGTGTGCCAGCAGCCTCTTTCGCTGCAGTTCGGCCGTGGCTCGTGCTTCTGCGGCGCGATCGACGCATGGCCGCTGTACAGGAACTGAAGCACAAGGAGGAAGACCTCGTAGCTGACCGAGTTGACCGGTATGACCCATCCACCGCCGGGGTTTCCGGCCGCCGTCCTTGACGGCGAACCATGGTGAGTGAAGGCTCTGGAGGAAGCCGTGGAAGATGATGGACCCGCAGAAAAAGGGACGTCCGAGGCGGAGGGGGAGTCGGGGCTGCAGAAGAACTTGCGGAAGAAGAGACTGCGGGCGGCGAGGATGCAGCGGTGGGCATGGACGAGGCGGCCTTCCACGCTGAAGGTGACGTCGCTGAAGGCCTGGCCGTTGATGAGGAGGTTGAGGTAGTCAAGGGATAGAGATCTCAAGGAGTCGTCTCGGCTCATAATTAATGATTTCCCTCTCCTCCACCTCCACCTCCTCCTCCTTCCTCTCTCTCTCTCTCTCTATCCCCCACTCTTTATATTACCCAGATGCTGCAGTTCATTAAAAAAAAAAGAAAAGAAGGTAGATTGGATTGTTCGTCAGCTCCGCATAGTATAGTCTGTCTGCCTGTCACTAACCAGAGCAGAGCTCTCTCTCTCTCTCTGAGATGGAGCTGTAGTGCTGTGGATTGAGGGTTTTCTCTTTGATGGAGGAGGAGGTGTCTGAAGCAGAGAAAGAGGAGATGATGAGAAGGGCAGTGGGTCTCTTAATGGGTCGGTCCGTCTCTGTCTCCTCCCCTCCTTTTCTCTTTTTTCTTCAAAAATATGCCTTCTTGGGTATTCAAAAATTAAACTCCAAAATAATATTTTAATTTTATATGCTGTTATATCTAAATATCCTAATATTTAATAATTTATCACATAATTTATTATATTACTTAAAATATATAATTTTCTCAAATATCAATATAATAGAAAAAAAAACTCATACACGTCATTCATGGGACCAACATGAATGACATGTTTAGTGGCCAGCTGGCCAATTGGAGTATAATTAAAAATAATAAAACTCTCTAAAATTCTACCGAGAAAAATGAAATTTAAATCAACGTACTCTACCCATAATTAGTAAGTATTAATGCCTAAATAGAAGGCTGCGTGTGGGCTACTTATATTAAATGATATAGCTTCATTTTTCATATGTAGAATAAACTTCTCATTGTGATGGCTAATTATGTAATAAGCTTTGGTTTTTCCAAATTAGGCAAAAAGGATACATAAGTCATATAGGCCGCCAGTCACTTATGAGTTCATTTTGGTACGTTAAAAATAAAGGTTAATAATAGCAAGTACAATAATTGCCATAATTATCATCTATAATAAAAAATATAATAAGGACCCGAAAGGAAAGGACACACATCCTCTTGTCTTTCTTTCTATATTAATTTAATTATCTTACTTATAAAATAAAATAAGAAAAAAAAAGTGATAGGTAAAATTGGAGGTGTTTAAAAAGCAAATCCAAGTGATTGACAAGGCATTTGATCACTGACGTCGTATGATTTCATTCACGATCCTGGGATTTGACAATGCACTTGTCTTGTCACCTACTCTATTCTTGTGATTGCCATTCACCATGTCTCCTCCATGGCCACTTTTTTTCACTAAGTTTGAGCTTGAGCGATGGCAAGAAGCCCCTCAACCTCACATTGAAAAAGGAATAGACTCGCACGGTCATGGCAATCGCATATAATCCATTTAGGGCATCCTTCTATGTTGGTGCAGAGAGCATAATTTTGCTTCTGCAAAAAGTGGATTCTTGATCGGGGCTAATAAATAGAGAGATGGATATGAATGTGGATGCCCACTAGGCACGTCAAGTTCCTTCAAATGGGGGCGTAAGAATTCCATAGGTTTCGCTCTAAAGATGTCATGGTGTCATCTTTTTTATCTCATGATATGTCACTTCACTCTTTCATCACTCCCCAAGCACCCACATACACGCATACCCATGATTCCTATGGCCCAATTAATACCTTGAACTAGTTAAATGATGCAGTGTAGAAATTTTTACTCATTTTTCAACTAATTGATCTTACTAGGAGCATAGTCTTTGGGTACACCATTGGGGGCAGGATAAATGGGGATTGGGGGACCCCTTCCCCTTCCCTAGGCAGAAAGAAGCATATCTATGTCAAGGAAGCAAAATATAAGTTGTGGGGGATGTTGGTAGGATGAAGGGTCCATGCCACAATATTAGGATGTCATGGTGGAATTGTAGGGTCAAGAGGCCTCACTCTTGGGTCAATCATCAAAGGGTACAATCCAATCCAATCCAATCCAATCCATGTAAATAGATAGGCAATACATGTACTTTCATCCTCCCTCCCTCCGATCCCCCCATCTTAGCCAACTGTATTAAAGGATATGACTACTATGAAAGGTCTCTCAATCATCATTATATGCTATATAAACTTGACAACACTCCAAGTAAAGTGAAGTTGTGGGTGGATATGAGATTAATGGGGGGTGGAATGTGAAAAGGAGTAGCCATGCAAAGGAGGTAAAAGCTTGGAGATGTTTTTGTTTGTTTGTTTGTTCATTTTTCACTAGAGGGGGTGGGGCCCTGGCGATAAGATAAGACAAGACATGACAAGACAAGACCGGAGGAGAGGAGACCTGTGACCGCCCTTTCAAATTAAAACATGACAAGGACCGTCCATCTGACCGAATGGTGTGGGCCCCACACCGTTGTCGCGGCCAGTCCCTTAGCACGGCCCCTCATCGGACCATACCTGTGCGCACCATCATCTTTCTTCCCGCTGCTGCTTGCTTGCATGGATGGCACTGATTCCCGGGTGCACGTTTCTCCGTACGCGTCTATGGATCTGTAAGAGAAAGAAAGAAGAGAGGGAGATAGAGCAGAGCAGAGAGCCTGGGTAGAGATCACAAGTCTCTTCCATCAATCAAGAAAAAACGGGAGCTTCATGTCATGGCATGGCATTCCCCTCTCTCTCTATCTCTCTCACATTCTTTTTGTCTTCTTTTCCCTTAATCTCTGACTTGTCATCATCGATCAAGGAGCAAAGAAGGGGGAAGAAGAAGAAGCAGCAACAGATAAAAAGAGGAAGATAACATGGTGCGCTCTCTTTTCCTTCTCTCAGCTCACTCTTCTTCCCGTTGATATAAACTGTTGTTCTAAATCATGCAGCAATGTCACACAGCATGTTCCATGGCTGAATACGCCAAGGTTTAGGCAATCAGTTTATTACCGATCATATGACTGTAACTGTGGTTTAATCTCAACTGGAGTGCTAATACTGCTGAGGATCTATCATAGACATAGAGAAGAATACAAAAACAAACTTGATCAGTTTAGGTGTAGTTCATCTCCCACCAGTATTGATTAGTGATCACATGGGGGAGGTGGAACATGAGGGGGCTGTAGATTCTTGGGCCCCAATGTCACATTTCTTAAGCCACTCCAATTATTGGCTAATAAAATACAAGGCCAGCTAGCTTTCTCTCATTATTATACAAAGAAGAAGCTTTTGGCAGAAGAGATTGTTAATGATTGATTTGATTTGGACAAGAATTAAGAAAGGTGTTTATGTACGGTTCCCAAATATGGAAGGGTGAAAAGCTTGGATCTTTTTTACATATAAAATTCAGAAACAAGGATTAACAATTTGCAGACAATTACAACGAGGAACAGTGGAGAAAAGAACAGTCCAAAATCTTACCCATTAAAGCCCGAAAGTTTGGCCCCTTTCCCTATGTATATATAATCGACAACCTGAAGAAAGGCCCAGAGAAGGAGGGCCAGCCTATCATACACTGCTGCAACTGTAATCAGTGAACACAACAGAGGATGAAAAAGTTCATGATGTATTTGTAAGCATCATATACCATTCGACATGGTTATAAGCTATAGGCAAATGGTCCAGGGCAGCTAAGAAAACCGATCTATGGAATCAGTTGGCCCCCGTGAACTCCTTGGGGTTCCACCCTTCACAAGCTGGGCAAGATTATTGTTGTATGTCTTAGCATTATCCATGGAAGCTCCAAAATCACCTTCCGTAGGCCACCCAGTCTCGGACACCACGATTCGCAGGGACCTACCTGGCATTCTTCTTCTCGAGAGCGACGTAGACCGAGTGTAGCATCGCGTCGAAAAGATTCTTATATCCATATGGACCACCACTGTGTTCAAGACGTATGTCAAGAAGCTGATTATCTGGTTAATTTGGGTTATCAGAACACTGACTTGAAGTTGACGTCGCCATAGTCCTGGACATTGTTTCGAACCCATGTGTAAGCTTCGGCCTGGCTACTAGCGAGCCTCTGGAGATCCTCCTGTGGTACACCGATCATGACCTCGATGTTGGACCCCCTGAGGGCTTGCAGGGATGCATGGTCGGGACCATACAAACGCATCCTCCTGATGTTGTACTGTTTGTACATATTGATGACATCTTGGCAAGTTGTTTCCTAGCAATCCATGCACACTCCTCCTATTTGCCTCCTATTTACCTCCTATTTACCTCCTATTTACATATCTGCAGTTGCATGTTATCATATCAGAAACCTTGTCCTATATAGCACATGATTTCATCTAACTTTTTTCTCGAAAGAATCGACTAATTAAAAGGTCTGTAAGGACCGAGGTATCATACAAACAATACACAGTTCTATTATAGAGAAACCCACCGTGTACATGTTCACGAGGTGTATCAGTACTTATTGCTCATCACGACATCTAGTTGTGTGTACATGAAAGAGATTTGTGTGGAAGTTTAAACGAATTTAACTAGAAGAAGAAGAAGAAGAAGAAGAAGAATTTAACTGCCATATAGCAAGCCAATGTAATAAAATGTCCAAGTTTCTATTGAAACATTACAGTTTTCTTTTTATTTTACATTTGAAAATGAATGTTATATATATATATATTATCATAGTTCATGTGTTTGAATGATTTAGACGAATATAAGTTCTAAAAAACAACTGAATTTATATTAAATTAAACCCTAATACTTGAGTAAAATGAGAGTACATATTCTACCGTATTTTTGTATTATTTAAAAGAAATTCAAATAAAAAATCGATTACAGTCAACGAGTACTGATTCACTTAATTCTAGCCTGATAAATTCTATAATTAATCAATTTCAACTTGTAATTAAAAGGATATAGCATTCAATTACTATTATTTGGTCGAGGTGAAATAATGGTATAAGTCCCTGTCTCTAGTATAATATCCGATATCACTTATTCTCTAGCAAGTTTGTCCCGAATATCAATACAGTTGTCTCCACCTCCACACTACTTCTATAGAGAATTTGTGTACATTATTCGAATAATACATGCCTAGGATGGTCACTAGCCAAGACCCTATACCTGCATGTTCCCGGTTTGAGGAAAAGGACCCAGCACAGTTAATTTTGATGGACCCAGTTGAAGGTCTGGTCCAAACATTGGTCTGGAATCCTGGCCCTTCCTTTGCTCCAATTATCTTTCTTGTTTGTTCATATTGCTCCATTTCGAACATACTGTTTTAGTGCTTTGACTACTGGATAGGATCAGGAAGTATCAATTTTTTCTTGGCTCGATTTCATTCCTTACGGATGTTACAACATGTTATAGTCATTCTTCTGAATTCACTAATCACGAGGCTAAACCAAGCATGGAGGGTAGAGGAATCATTATACAAAGGGCGAGGAATGGATGGATGGAAGGAGTGTGATCAGAACACCACCTACTACCATCAGGTTCGAATATGTGACACAAATTAGGACCCTAATTTAAGGGCCCTTATTCCTGTCCAATTTACATTTCAGCACATTTATATCACATTCTGATAAGGTCTCCAACTCTGTCTAATTAGGTCTCTACATGTGGGGTATTGGAGTCATCCATCCTCAAACCTTAAACTCCAATTGGGGTTTCACACTCCCCTGTTGCACTGCTTATTCAGTATCCTACATTATCATATATATATATATATGTTCGTCATAGTAACACGCCATATTATTCCGCATGCCAAGTTGTTTATAGTTCCCATATTCCTAAAGGACTCGATCATGGTTGTGTAAATCAGTGGGCAAGTATTGTGCCCGTAGTGGGTTTGACATTGTATTAGCTAAACGTCGCTGATATAGATGCATCAGTCATTGTTATTGTGACCAATTCTATTGCAGAACTGATTAAGCTACTTTGTGCAATTAAATGCAAGAAAAGTCTTCAGAATAACCATTTGAAGGCCATCCACTCTCAAAAAGATTCTTGTATCCATAGGAACCATCACTGACCATAACTGAATTTTCTGTGAATAGGGAGTAGTCAAGGCCTATGTTCGCCTGGTTATCCCAATAGGCGAAGTCTGATTGTCGAGAAAGAAGCGTATTATCGAGTCGATCACCACCGCCTCAGCGTTGCTAAAGGCACCTGCTGATGGAGGGCAGGACACCCCATCATAGCGTAAGTTATAGAAGTGGAGACCTTGATCTTGCCTCCCAAGCCAGCATTGTTAATTGCAGTCTGGACATTCCTTATCGCCGGCACAAGATATTGGGCTATATGGCTGGAAACCGTAATTTCAGCAACGTACCTGAATCAATAATAAACACATTTCTATGAAATAATATTAACTCAAAAATAGTGAATAGAAGGAATAAGTACGGAATTTTACAGAGAGAATTACAATGTAGGATTAACAGTGAATCGTAATTGGATAAACTGCTATATTGAGAGCGAGTCACTGTATACATGAAATTGGAGGTGGAGAAAGAACATGATACAATACAGTAGAGGAAGATTTAGCAATATAATTATAATCAACAGAAATAACAGGTGAGTCAACTTGTGTTTATACAAGAGATTGAAATAATATACCTGAGGCCGGAGGTGGAGACGGGACAAGCGCGTGGAGATACACCACAAGAGGGTGTACTGCAGGAGAAGAGGAAGGCATATATGTGGAACCCGATAAGGCAAATGAAAAAATAGATTGATTAAAATGGACTGTGCGATAGAGAAATATGTATCATGTGTGAGTATAAAGACAACGACATCCGAGATAATTGGAGAGATATCCAAGAAACATACAAGTAGTGGGACAAGATTGAAGTTTGTGAGTAAGATAAGGAAAACAACGACAACAAAAAACTCAAAATAACTTATAATTAGTAATAGGATGGTGAAGTATTTCATATGAGGATTGGAAGTAGAAAGATTTTGTGGGAATGTGATTGATAAGGAAGACAGCTGTGTCAAAGGTAAACGATCAATATTTGGTGGGAAAATGAGAGTGAATAAAAAGAGTAAGACCCATATCAATAATGTGACGATTCTTACATTCACCAGACCTATTTTGTTGAGGTATGCGTGGATAGAAGATCCAGTGGAAAATGCCTGTGGATTGTAACTAATATTGGAAAACACTAGAAATAAGTTTTTTAGCACTGTGAGATTAGAGAGATTTAATCCGTTCACCAAGTAAAATTTTAACTTGTAAACGGAATGCATGAAAAAAAGAGAGAACATGAGATTGTTGTTTTATAATAAAATACCATAAAAATTTACTATAATTATCCAAAAAATAAATATAATAACGATAACCTGTAAAGGAAATAATAGGGATTGCCCCCAAATATCTATGTAAATTAATTTGAGAGAATGGGTACTATTATGGTGAGTGACTGAAAATAGTTGTTAAGTAATTTTACTAAAAGAGTATGAGTTATAAAATGGTAATAGAAAAATATTACTTATTGATAAATGATGAGAAAGTACACAACTTATAATTTGAAAAAAATGGTGATCCAAACGTTGATGCCACCTAGTAACAAACTTTATGCGACTAATATAAGAAATAAAAGAAATATTACGATGAGCGTGCAAATAGTAGAAATAGTTCCTACTACTCCCGCGGAGTAACTACTGATGAAAAAATAGATATTTGATAAGAAAACGAGTGAAATAGAATTCAAAATAGCATGAACTGTCTTGATTGAAAGGAGAGAAAGATAATGAGTTGAGAGAAATTTTGGAAAAATAATAAATATTAGTAAGTGAGAAATGTCGGGAATGTGAGGTTAAATAGGCAGATCCAGAAGAGATAATATGTCACGCCCCGACCCGGTTTGCTCGGATCCCCGTGATCAACCCGCCTCTCTCCCGGTTTATTAAAGGGTTTCCCCTTATCGTAAACCGTAAAGAGTAAGGCATCCTTTCACTTGCACCTTTTTCCTGGAATAGCATAATCAAAACTGTATGAAATTTAAAACTTTACATACCTGTCTTACAGGTATCTTAGTTGACGGTTTTTAAGGGGAGGCTTTCCGGGATTTCCTGAAAGGGATATAAGGGAGGGGGTGAGTACGACTACTCAGTGAATGGGTTTTTAAAAGCTTTTGACTTTTAAGAAAAACATTTATATGGAGTGTGCCAGACTCCTTTGTTTTCAAAAATCCCATCATTTAAAAATTTGGATTTTTTCATTATTTCTTAGTTACCACGGTGTGTCATCACCCAACATACATCCTTTATCATGAAGGTTACACACATTCGCAAGTCAGTATCACTACTGAACCCGCTAGTGGCTTCGGAGCGACTTTTCTTGCCACCCGGATAGAAGTACGACCACTTCTACCCTGGGAATGAGTGGATGTATGTGACATCCTACCCACAATCCCGAAATCACTTCTTCATGTCCGTATGAGGACAGAGACCTCATCCTGTCCCCACCCCGGTCTCATGCGCTTCGTGCTACTCCAGATTTCGCATAGACACCTGGAACGACGAACTGCCCTTATAGCCACCAGGTCGTCCAGTGTCCTTAGGACGCATCACTACCCCTCATGGGCGTCTTGATGATCCCGTACTCACAGTGCATGCATAAACAATGTTTTCTTATATTGCCATGTAATCTGTGGTGCCACTAGTCCAACGGCCCCGACTCTCAACTCAACCTGCAGCTGTTTGTCTTAACTAGTCCGTCGACCTGTCATGTCGCACTGCCGCTAGTTGACTGAACATGTCGGTCCTATCTTGGTACCATGGCCAAACAATTCACTTATTAAGTTTTACGGCACATATATCATGTTCATTTATGAGCTCCTGCTCGTGCCAACTGGCCTTGGGCCCAGTGTACGAGATTTTCAAAATCGGGCATTTATCCCCCAAGTTCCAAAACCGAGGCCTCTAGCCTATCAAAGCTACTCAAGCTCTCGTCGAGAAGGTCTCCCAAATTGTTTAAGCATTGGCACACAGTCAGGGGAGAGCACTTCCGACAAAAATAGGTTTTTACTGTCCATCATACCGACTGGTATAAGGACATCTCTGTTCATAACCGATGAACGGGTTTTCAACTTCCTTCGAGGAAGTCTCATCACACCAACCGGGTATGATCTACTTACAACCCGTAAGTAGTTTTTTCGCATAACTTTCACATCACTTTCTCTAAGTAGTGATGATTAAAATAACACTAAACAATGGGTTTTTATATCGAGGCACTTATCATCCCGAATCAGGTATGATGTTAGTAAACCCACTCACCCATTAATGTCGTGAATTCCACTATACTGGTTCTTTGTATTCACGCGTGCTTGTCCTTGTTGGCGTTCTCGGTATTTAACGTTCCTACACGATATGAACAACCTTGTTCATTATTACTCAGCATAACAACCTTCATTCATTAATGAATGAGAAAACCCAAACTTTTAGTTATTTGCAATTAGGTCCCTAAAGTTATTTCTCTTTAACTATAAGTCCCAAATGTCGATTTTTCCTCAAATTGAATCCCGTAACTTTTAAAATTTATCGTGGGACCTCAATTTATTCAATTTCACCAAAAAGGGGTTTAATTTTTTAAATTTCCAATTTGGTTCCCCAATTTTTCCAAAATTACCATTTTGCCCTTCTTTCACAAAAATGGTAAGTTTTTCCCCAAAATTTCTCAATTGGTCCTCCAACATTATTTTCATGCCCAATTGACCCTCAATTTCATAAAATTGTATTTTGCCCCCTTTGAATTTCGAAAATCCCCAAAATTTCCCCTAATTTCAACTCTTCAACACTACCAAATTTGATTTTATCAAATTAACCAATCAAACACTTCTAATTGTTGACATTGGAGTTGAAATTGAGTTCCTGTATATTTATACGATTCTAAGAAACTTAGAATCGCAGATTTTAACGTCGGAACGAGCTGAAACGGAGCTTTGCTGGAAGATAGACTGTAGAGAGAGAAAGCTTCGATTACTCACTGGTGAAGGCACGACAGTCCGAGTTTTCGATCTGGGCAGATAGGTCTCGTCCTGAGGTTCATCCTAAAATCAAGTATTGTATCAATTGATGCAGAATTGGATTAGAATTTTGTCATTGAAATTCGGTCGACTCTCTCTCTAGCACCGATCGAAAATTATAAAGGGGAGCCGAATTGGCTTACCTTTCGGTCCTAATTCGGCCGTGGAAAGGTTGAGGAAGTGTTGGGAGGGCTTGGTTTGGCCTGAGGAGGGCTTGAAATGGCCGATTTCAGCTTGGCCAAAATAAGGCAGTTTCGGTCCGCCGGAGTTTCTTCACTATTCCATCATGTCGGTGCTTCTCCAACGATTCTCATATTGACCGGAGTTTGCTATCAGATAGCTGTCTTCTCCTCGGTTCTAAAGAGCTCGACCTTTGTTCAAGTCGAAGCTTTGGTTTGAGCTTTACCGAGAAATGGAGCAGTAGAGAGAGAGAGAAATGTTCAGGTGTGAGGAGAATGAAATGGGGATGACCTCTTTATATAGTTGTAAAACCCGTGTATTGAATGGGCGAGATTTATTACTAGTATTAATATTGCCATAAATTATTGGTATTAATTCCAATAATTTAATTTCGGTATTAAATTATTTGTATTAATTACAATAATTTAATTTAGGTATT
Organism: Trapa incisa; assembly: GCA_030064435.1. Taxonomy (NCBI): domain Eukaryota; kingdom Viridiplantae; phylum Streptophyta; class Magnoliopsida; order Myrtales; family Lythraceae; genus Trapa; species Trapa incisa. The sequence goes on from CM057778.1 coordinate 1,531,071, forward strand.
AAATTATTGGTATTAATTTCAATAATTAAATATATATTAATTGATGGCTATTTATGATAATTCGCATAAAAATTTTTGACTGAAATTTCGGATTGCAAAAAATCACACTTCCCAGGAGGTCATCCATCCTCACACTACTCTCAAGTAAGCACACTTAACTTTAAAGTTCTTATGTAATCTAGTTCACCTGAACCAATTTGGTTTTTGTTTTCTAGTTTGTCTTAAATTTCTTTTCCAATGTTTAATAAATCCTTTGGATCAACCGAAAGTTGTAAATTTTCATATTGCTTATTCCCAAATGTAAACCGGTTTGGTTTTCTTATTCGGTTTGACCGGTTCTTTTCCCGATTTTCCTTAACTCAAATATGCGGGGTTTACAACTCTCCCCTCCTTTTAGGAGTTTTGTCCCCAAAACTTAGTTAACATCCTTGCATGAGCAATCATTTCCTTTGATGCCCCTTTGGTGTTTGCTTAACATGCAAAGTCTTCTCTTGTTCTTTTAATTAATCCTTTTTACATCCTTCACTTAAGGAATTTCTTTTCCTTTATATTATTTACTCCCTCCATGGAGTTTATCATAACGAGACATACCTTACTTCAGGGTATATTCTTAGATTTATATCTTTCTTTGCTTAGAGCACATTCTTCCCTTTGAGGTTTTGTACTCAAGATTGGAAATTCCAAGATACCTAACCATTCTTGTGTCTAGTTAACCCCTTGGTTGTTGAAACCTTTAGCTCAATGTTCTTTCGGGCGTTACGTACTGGTTGCCACAGTTTTCTTTATTCTCACCTTTTCATCCCATTTTAACCCTTCCTCCATTCGTTGTCTATTATAACTTCAGTCCAAATTTTTATATTCAACTTCGTCATGCTTATTAGTCGACTCTTCCTTACTTTGAGTCATATTCTCCTCGGGATTGTTGGGCTTACATACCCCTTACAGCATTGCATTTTCTAGTACCCGTCTTTGTCCATTAGATTTCTAGAACATCTCCTTGAGGGTCTCTCTTAGCCTTTTTTTTTTTTTTTTTTATCTTTTAGGGATCATATAACTTCATCTCTCTTTTCTTTTGATAGCATTCCTCACTATCCTTTTTACCGTTATCTTCTCATCTATCATGCCTTTGAAGTTATGTTTCACATAACCGCATGGATTTCTCTTACCCACTCATCCTTTCCAAACGTTTTTATTGGGTCCTTTCAATTCCAATTGTTGGGTTTCCTAATGATTATTGACATACGAGGATTGTTTTTTTTTCTTCTTATGTCATTTCTCTTCTTTAGTGACATCCCTTATTCAATGACTTCCTTTTTCCTTAATCCACTTTTACTTGCTCATAAATCACTTCATGATTCTTCATTCTACAATAATTGCTTTCGATCTATGTGTCGATTACTTTACTTGAGAAGGTTCACTCCATCCAGTTTTGGCTGTCCGCTGTTACTAGTTTTTCCTCTTTCTACATGGTTCTCCTATTCTCTCCAAACAGGTCATAATGGGCCATCACGATACTTCCTTCCTTTGAAACATTTCCCAATTAAGGGATGGTTCCTTGCACTCCACATTATGTCCATCCGCCCATCAAAATTCCTTCAAAAGTAGTTAGTCATATGCATCCCTCTAAAGTTTACTTTCATAGTGTATTTCTTTATGTAGCGTTCAAATCTTCCTTGTTTCAAGATTTCTTGATAATTATGTGAGAGGCTTGCCTATTATTATTATTATTAATTTTTTTTGGTTAATTTGGCCTTTGGTCCTATTAAGGATTTCTTTGATCCTTCTTTTCCTGAGTATCTAGCCTTTTCGCCCCTCTCTTCTTTGTTGGAACTCAAATTATGGTTTTACCATGTATTAGTTTGTTAACTGCATCGCCTCCACCATTCCTTTGGTCTAAGTTTCTTAGGGTAGTTGTTTCTCTAGTACTCTTGTCCTTAACGTCCATCTCACTGACCTTTTTATGGTGTATTCCCTTCTACTTCCCGGTCTTCCTTAGGTGTCATTTGTTCCCTCTAACTATCTTGTTGTAACGACTTGCTTTCTCTTGTCATGTTGGTCCGAACTTCCTATTTGACATAGTTGCTTTTTCCAAGGTGATTTATTCCTGTAATCCCAATACGTCCCGTTTGTCATCAAATGTTCGTCTTGTCTTCTCTTGTGGATGCACTCCTTTCTTTGCTCCTAAATTGCTTGGATTTTCTTCTTAAAGGGGGAATTCTCTTCAACTATCATTTGTTCCATTTGTGGTTTTATTGATGTCCTACCTTTACCCCTTTTTCCTTCTTACCACTTTGCTAAGATTTTGAAGAGTTTCCTCTTATCTATGGTTGCAAATGGAATCACGTTTTTGGGGATGGTATCCTTTCGAATTTCCTATAGTTGTGGGGTGTTTATTCTTGGAAAATATTGTCCTGACTCCTGGCGATGTGGGATAGTTTTTCACTTCGTGTCCTATTCCCCTCTAGGTTAACTTGATTCCTGTCCTTTGTAGGGTTAGGCACTTCTCCACGCAGTGTCCCTATCATTCATGCTTGTAATTACATGAACATAAATGGTTCCTCTTGGCGTTTTCTTGGGAATTGTTAGTTTTGGTGCTCATTCGTCCTTAAGTCTGGATACTGTGGGAGTTTTTTTTTTCCTTTTTGGAGTACTTCATTAATAGAGTAGTACAGTATGTTGGAAATTTTGGCCCTATTACAGAATATGGTCACCAAATAACTAGGGAGCTACGAGATTCTTTGATAAGCATCCTCCTATGTAAGGTTATATGCCCCATTTTATGGCTTCACATTTGGCTTCCTTTATACTTAGAGTTGTGACCTCAATAGGTCCTGTCACCATTCTCTTGGATACTTTCTCATTTGCTCTTTTGAGATTCCTGCCTTGCTTTAGGCATTTGGGAAGCTTATATGGTTGTCTTCCTACGAAGATAAGGTGTTGAGTAGAACCATTCCTAGTTTTCTTGGTTCCTCTGGGAGCCATCTAAAAATTTTAGGATAAATCCTATTAGTTACAATATTTTATAGTCTTAATTATGTTTTTGAGAAAACAGGCTCTGATACCACTCTAGTTGTCACGCCCCGACTCGATTTGCTCGGATCCCCGTGATCAACCCGCCTCTCTCCCGATTTATTAAAGGGTTTCCCCTTATCGTAAACCGTAAAGAGTAAGGCATCCTTTCACTTGCACCTTTTTCCTGGAATAGCATAATCAAAACTGTATGAAATTTAAAACTTTACATACCTGTCTTACAGGCATCTTAGTTGACGGTCTTTAAGGGGAGGCTTTCCGGGATTTCCTGAAAGGGATATAAGGGAGGGGGTGAGTACGACTACTCAGTGAATGGGTTTTTAAAAGCTTTTGACTTTTAAGAAAAATATTTATATGGAGTGTGCCAGACTCCTTTGTTTTCAAAAATCCCATCATTTAAAAATTTAGATTTTTCCATTATTTCTTAGTTACCACGGTGTGTCATCACCCAACACACATCCTTTATCATGAAGGTTACACACATTCGTAAGTCAGTATCACTACTAAACCCGCTAGTGGCTTCGGAGCGACTTTTCCTGCCACTCGGATAGAAGTACGACCACTTCTACCCTAGGAATGAGTGGATGTATGTGACATCCTACCCACAATCCCGAAATCACTTCTTCATGTCCGTATGAGGACAGAGACCTCATCCTGTCCCCACCCCGGTCTCATGCGCTTCGTGCTACTCCAGATTTCGCATAGACACCTGGAACGACGAACTGCCCTTATAGCCACCAGGTCGTCCAGTGTCCTTAGGACGCATCACTACCCCTCATGGGCGTCTTGATGATCCCGTACTCACAGTGCATGCACAAACAATGTTTTCTTATATTGCCATGTAATATGTGGTGCCACTAGTCCAACGGCCCCGACTCTCAACTCAACCCGCAGCTGTTTGTCTTGACTAGTCTGTCGACCTGTCATGTCGCACTGCCGCTAGTTGACTAAGCATGTCGGTCCTATCTTGGTACCATGGCCAAACAATTCACTTATTAAGTTTTACGGCACATATATCATGTTCATTTACGAGCTCCTACTCGTGCCAACTGGCCTTGGGCCCACTGTACGAGATTTTCAAAATCGTGCATTTAGCCCCCAAGTTCCAAAACCGAGGCCCCTGGCCTATCAGAGCTACTCGAGCTCCCGTCGAGAAGGTCTCCCAAATTGTTTAAGCATTGGCACACAGTCAGGGGAGAGCACTTTCGACAAAAATAGGTTTTTACTGTCCATCATACTGACTGGTATAAGGACATCTCCGTTCATAACCGATGAACGGGTTTTCAACTTCCTTCGAGGAAGTCTCATCACACCAACCGGGTATGATATACTTACAACCCGTAAGTAGTTTTTTCGCATAACTTTCACATCACTTTCTCTAAGTAGTGATGATTAAAATACCACTAAACAGTAGGTTTTTATATCGAGGCACTTATCATCCCCAATCAGGTATGATGTTAGTAAACCCACTCACCCGTTAATGCCGTGAATTCCACTAGACTGGTTCTTTGTATTCACGCGTGCTTGTCCTTGCTGGCGTTCCCGGTATTTAACGTTCCTACACGATATGAACAACCTTGTTCATTATTACTCAGCATAACAACCTTCATTCATTAATGAATGAGAAAACCCAAACTTTTAGTTATTTGCAATTAGGTCCCTAAAGTTATTTCTCTTTAACTATAAGTCCCTAATGTCGATTTTTCCTCAAATTGAATCCCGTAACTTTTAAAATTTATCGTGGAACCTCAATTTATTCAATTTCACCAAAAAGGGGTTTAATTTTTCAAATTTCCAATTTGGTTCCCCAATTTTTCCAAAATTACCATTTTGCCCTTCTTTCACAAAAATGGTAAGTTTTTCCCCAAAATTTCTCAATTGGTCCTCCAACATTATTTTCATGCCCAATTGACCCTCAATTTCATAAAATTGTATTTTGCCCCCTTTGAATTTCGAAAATCCCCAAAATTTCCCCTAATTTCAACTCTTCAACACTACCAAATTTGATTTTATCAAATTAACCAATCAAACACTTCTAATTGTTGACATTGGAGTTGAAATTGAGTTCCTGTATATTTATACGATTCTAAGAAACTTAGAATCGCAGATTTTAATGTCAGAACGAGCTGAAACGGAGCTTTGCCGGAAGATAGACTGTAGAGAGAGAAAGCTTCGATTACTTACCGGTGAAGGCACGACAGTCCGAGTTTTCGATCTGGGCAGATAGGTCTCGTCCTGAGGTTCATCCTAAAATCAAGTATTGTATCAATTGATGCAGAATTGGATTAGAATTTCGTCATTGAAATTCGGTCGACTCTCTCTCTAGCACCGATCGAAAATTATAAAGGGGAGTCGAATTGGCTTACCTTTCGGTCCTAATTCGGCCGTGGAAAGGTTGAGGAAGTGTTGGGAGGGCTTGGTTTGGCCTGAGGAGGGCTTGAAATGGTCGATTTCAGCTTGGCCGAAATAGGGCAGCTTCGGTCCGCCGGAGTTGCTTCACTATTTCATCATGTCGGCGCTTCTCCAACAATTCTCGGATTGACTAGAGTTTGCTATCAGATAGCTGTCTTCTCCCCGGTTCTAAAGAGCTCGACCTTTGTTATTAAATCATACTTCCCAGGAGGTCACCCATCGTCACACTACTCTCAGGTAAGCATGTTTAACTTTGAAGTTCTTATGGAATCTAGTTCACCTGAACTAATTTGGTTTTTGTTTTCTTGTTTGTCTTAAGTTTCTTTTTCAATGTTTAATAAATCCTTTGGATCAATTGAAAGTTGTAAATTTTCATATTGCTTATTCCCAAATGTAAACCGGTTTGGTTTTCTTATTCGGTTTAACCGGTTCTTTTCCCGGTTTTCCTTAACTCAAATATGCGGGGTTTACATAATAGGTAAACCTATCTCGTATTCGAACATGAGGTGCTCAGTGAGTGTCAAATCGTTCTGAATAAACAAGTGTAATTGATTATTAGTAATATAACTATTTGCACCTGAATCGACATAACAGTACAGATGATGTAGACTATGTTTATGTCCATAAGAAGAGTGGGCATGGGCAGTAAAGGATATGAGCTTTAATTCGAATGATGGACAGTGATAAGCCGAGTGGCCGGTGAGCTCACATAGCTGGCATATCACACTATAGGAAAAGGTGGACTTAGGAGAAGTGGGCCGAATTGTAGAATGTATAAAAGGTTAGGCATCAGTCTGACGTGGTCCAGATTCACGTGGTTTATATCCCCCTAGAGAAAAATTCCCACAATTTTCAAGAGGCTTTTCCCAACCTCTATTAGTTCCTCCATTGCGTTCTCTTTTACAATTAGGGTTTCTGAGATCATGTTCTCGAGATATTGGGCGATCACTGAAGCGAGGACGGGGTAGAATCGAAAGGAGTTCCCGTGGTATGTGACTGGAGAAGGCAACGACAGGAAAGTAGCTTGAGAAAAATATACGATTAGGTCAGAGAGCAGTGTGTTGCTGGAGCCGGAGTCAGAACCATATTTTTGAACTCGTCGGGCATCATGGGTGAGGAGAAGGGCCTTCAGCGAATAAAGAATAATTGTTTTGAGAACATGTGACATTACAAGGATAAAAGCTTCTCATTCCCTATCTGAACCATCAAATAATTTATTTTTTATTTTATTATTTGGTTTCGAACGAACGATTTGAGCAAAAGAGGTAGATAAGTTAAAAATGGTTGTCAAATAAGATTCAATAGATTGTTATTCCTTTTTTAGGTTCATCCATTATTGATCGAGTATATCCTTTTGAAGAATGGTTTATAAGCTGTACAAAATTTTAAGTCGACTCCAAGTATATGCAGAGGAACAATTTTGATTACCTGAAAATTCACCTGATTAGATAAATATGCAATTATAGTTGTTAAAGTTAATTTGTCCCGGATAGTACATGCTTTATATTCCGGGTTGATTATTTCAAGATATGTAGCTAGTTTTTTCAGTATAACAGTGAGTTTGGGTTAAGGGATACTAACCTCTTCATAGCCAAATAACTTATATACTTCTGGTAAATTTGTGATATTAATATTGTAGAGTAACTAATTTTTATAGAAAAATATGAGAAAATTAATACCACACACGAAAAAAATTAATTTTCAATAGTAAGGGACAGAAATGTAAAGAGCGAAGATGATAAATTGTAATAGTGTTATGAATTTTTAATATTTTATCAATATAGAAAGATAAAAGAAAAAAGTACACTCCATATATATAAGATTTTAAATTATATTATTTTATTTAATTTATATACAATTTAATAATAAATAATAATAAATTATAAAAAATAAATAGTTTAAGTGGTGTTATAAATTAAATAAATTAAATTGTGTGATAAATTTAAATAAATATTTATATTCACTAAATTAAATAATATTTTAATTATTAGAAGTAAATAAAACTAGGGAGCAAGGTAGAAAGACGTTGTCATATCCGTTTGCCAGGTAGCATTGCTCACCAATCCTGTAATTTAAATAAGAGTTTCAAATTTTTACTAAAAAATTGAGGTATATTTTCTATTACGAGAATTAATAATCTCAATTATATTTTGGTAAAATATTTACCTCTATAAAATTGAATAAATTAATGAGTTACGAAATAGCCGGCCGATAAATCGAAGCGGGACGTCGCATAAGTTCTCTCGATTAAATTTGAATCCCAAGTTATCTTAAAAAAAATGATCTAGTAGTGGCATCTGATTGATTTGCACAAGAACTGTACCGCAAAGGAAATATTGAAAAAAATGATTATTCATGCAAAGGGGATGATTTATTCATGGATAATCCAGATACAACTATTATTATTTCCTCCACGGGAAATCTGCGGGCTCCACATGCATGCCCTTATTTTAGTAATACATGAGCACTCGCTGCCACATGTAGTAATTGGCTAATTGAGGTTGATAGGATATTTAGGTGCTCTGGTAATCGGGTTGAAGAGCCCCCAGTGATTCTCAATGCCAAGAGGCTTCTGATTTTCATCAAACATGTCGAATATGTAGGTTTCAATTGGCCCCCCTGGTCTTCTTGGAGTTCCACCCTTCACATGCTGTGCAAGATTATTGTTGTAGGTCTTAGCATTATCGATGGAGGCCCCAAAATCACCTTCGGTAGGCCACCCCGTCTCGGACACCACGATTCGCAGGGACCTGGCATTCTTCTTCTCGAGAGCGACGTAGACCGAGTCTAGCATCGAGTCGAAAAGATTCTTATATCCATATGGGCCATCCTGGACCACCACTGTGTTTACTGTGAATAGGGAGTAGTCAAGACGTATGTCTACGCCCTGATTGTTCTTATAGGGGAAGTAAGGGTACAAGTTGAGCAACAAGGGTGCCTGATTTTCTAGCAAGAAGCGGATTATCGGATCAATGACAGGAGCCTCCACATTGTTGAATTCGCCTGCTGAAGGAGGGTATGACACTCCCATCATACCGAAAGTGATAGATGTAGAGACCTTGATCTTGGCTCCCAAGCCAGCCGTGTTAATGGCAGTCTGAATATTTCGCATGGCTGGCACAAGGAACTGGGCTATATAATTGGCAGCCACAATCTCATTTCCAACAGCAATGTACCTGAAACAATAAACACATACATTTCTTAATGCGAATGGTTGTTCAGAGATTTGTGTACTTTCCTCTTGTCTTCCTGTTGTTAAGAAAGTGAACAATTCATCAAAAGATTAAATCCTCCAGCAGCGCTAGATCATCGATTGAGTCCGGTAATGGATTTATTCACGTAAAAATCCACAATATTCAAAAAACGTTATCCAGTCAGATAGTATATAAACCGACTGGTTAATTTGGGTTATCAGAACACTGACTTGAAGTTGACGTCGCCATAGTTCTGGACATTGTTTCGAACCCATGTGTAAGCTTCGGCCTGGCTACTAGCGAGCCTCTCGAGATTCTCGTCTGGTACACCGATCATGACCTCGATGTTGGACCCCCTGAGGGCTTGCAGGGATGCCTGGTCGGGACCATACAGACGCATCCTCGGAATGTTGTACTGTTTGTACATATTGATGACATCTTGCGGGGACGGCAAGTTGTTTCCTAGCAATCCATAGCACACTCCTATTTGCGCATCTGCACTTGCATGTTATCATATCAGAATCCTTGTCCTATATAGCACATGATTTCATCTAACTTTTCTAGAGTGAACTAATTAATTAAAAGGCCTGTCAGTATGGAGGCATCATGCAAACAATACACAGTTCTATTATAGAGAAACCCACTGTTTGCATGTTCATCAGCTGTGTGCACATGAAAGAGATTTGTGTGAAAGTTTAAACGAATTAACTGGAAGAAGAGAAGAAAAAGAAAAAGAAGAAGACCTGTCACTTGCAGGACAACAAGCAATAGCCCGAGAACTATGAGGAAAGGGATCAGAGACGACTTTCCCATGATCCAAATGAAATAGCTTAGACTTCCTGGCCCAATGCAAATGTCCAGAGAAGGTTGCCATTTATAGCAAGGGAAGTGAGGAGAATAGAGGGGCATGATTATGCACATTCAGACTCTAACTATCCAAAACAGTGGACATCTTTTTCTATGCACTATGGCCCAGAAAACATGTTGCACGGCCTCGTAATGGTTGTCCCTGCTGACATATTATATGGAAAAAAAATAGGAAATTAATTCAAAACAACCATCCGAATACCATATATTGAAGTAAAAAAGGATTGTATGTAATTTTTTTTAATGTCACTGTGGGTGTCCAACGGATCGTAGCATAATAATTCACCGATTATAATACAATGGTGATTAGGCTCTACGTATGCGAATAAATTGATACAATGAGTTGAAGGTAAGGCGTACCCACAGTTTTTGGTTTCACCCTCGAATATGTAACCGCCAGGTCCCCGTCATGGTTGTGTTGTGCAAAGGAGTGGGCAACCCATAGTAGATTCGACACTAGATTAGCTAAAACTCGCTAATATAAATGCATCATCTCGTCCACAACTAGCTAGATGTCAATCTTATTGCGACCAATTCTATTGTTTTAATGGCAACTGTATGCATGATGCAAACAATTCTATTGCAGGCAGGCTCGGCATTTTTAAATATCTTTTATGGAAACTATGAGTGTGGTGAAATTCCCTAATCTTTTTTTATTTGTAGCTGCAAATGGAACAATTCTAATCTACTAGATGAGTTAGGATTGTACATATGAATGCAAGAGAAGTCTACAGAAACCATTTGCTGATAGAGAAGTGGATGCACTCTTTGCTCTGTGAGGAGTCCTAGTTTGATTTCCATTAAATTGCAGAAAGAAAGCGTATTGCTGATGCAGGTTTCCTCCTCTACATCTTTCTGGCCCATTTACCGTAAGCTTTTGTTTCATTCAGACTTGCCAAATACCATCTTATTAAGCTGTAAAGAGTAATACATCATTGATTGTGTAGAGACTTATTTGGCTTTTCATGCTACCGCAAAATTGCGATATTCTAATACGGTTAGATTCTTTGTTTAATTTCTAGTATTGTATTATTCTTAATATAATAGCTAGATAGTTGATTATTTGATTATTTCTAGTGTGATACATGTGAAATAGAATATAAGCAATTTACACGAACTGTTACTCCTATAGAACTATATAATTACATCATATCCTATTATTATTTAAAAGTGTAAAAAATAGAAAATTATTAAAAATATAACAGTTTATTTTATGGTATTCTTTTATTTTATTCACTTGAATTACAACATTAAACCATTTCTAAAATGAAGAATATAATTAATTTTCGTTCACATGCTACATAAACACATGTATAAAAAAAAAATTGTTAATCCTATTCTCTATTAGGTGTTAAATATTCGTATATATATTGAATTTATCAGTTTATCAATATTTGGTATAAAAGTGAGGTTACTCAAATTATAAAATTACTTAAATGGAGTTATAAACTATAGGAATATGGAAATTACAGGTTGTTAAGTGATATATAAATAATTAGTAAATATATTTAAGCTATTATTTCAAAGTTTAATGGTTATTATTATCATTGGTTTATACTTATGGATAATTTTAAATTGAAGGAAATAAATGAATAAAAATTTAAATACCTACCAGTTAAATTTTTTTTTGTTTCAAAAATTATACAAAACTGTTATATAAATTATTTTGGATAAAAGTTTATCAAAATCCATATCGGATTCAATAAAACAGAAATATAAATGAAGATATAGATGAGAATGTGATCATGTAGATAAATGTATAAATGATAACTTGAATGAAATAAATAAATAAAAATTTAAAAATTTGAAGTAAAAAATTTTCTTTTTCAAGACTTTTACACAAATGTTATAGAAATTATTTTGGATAAAAGTTTTTCAAAATCCAAATATGATTCAATAAAACAGAAATATTATAGAGTAAAAGATCACAATTACAAAATTTACCAAAAAAATTTAAGATTTTGGAAATGTATAAGAATAAAAGTGTTGATTAGTATTTTTCAAGTATATTTTCTATTGTAAATAAAATGTAAGTGTATGGGGACATATTAGAACAAAAAATGCTTGTTTATTGTAAATAAAATGCAAGTGTATAAGGATATATTAGAACAAAAAATGATTGATAAGAAAGTGTTAAATACTATGACGTCTAAATATAATTATGTGATTTGTTATATCGAAAAATCAAATACTGTGGATGTATTAACTGTTAATAAGTTACAGAATAGTTTAATTGTGCATAAATAGAGAATAATTTGTTGTAAATAGGAAAAACACATATCGAATGTAAGTGATAGTGAACGAACTGTAACTTATTAAAATCATTCTAAATTTAGAAAAGTAAAACTCCCTCAATTTTTTAGATTTAGAGGAATAAGCAGAAGAATATTAGGGGGTGGTAGGAGAAGAAACGAGTAAGAGTAATGTTACCTGAAAATCAATTAAACTACAAGTATTAAATTGAATATTATAAGTATTATAAGATGGGATAATATCAATATAAATATCCACATTAGCAAATAAGTGTAAATTTTACTTAAATAAATAAAGAGAAAGATATCTTATTGATTATCTGTGAAAATAAAAATTTATCTTCAATAGAAAATATTCAATGTCTTGTTCATGTTGCTCAAATTATATGTGGATAAAAAGATAATTTTTAAAACTTAATTATAATTTTAGACAGATTGTGAAGATAAGAGATTGTGAAGATAAGAAATGATACAGACCTACATATTAGTTTAAAGATAAATTATTTGATTAAAGTAATTATAGAAGTATATTTTATTCCAAACTTATAATATAATTTTTTGAGGATAGAGTATCTTTATTTTTTTGAAAATTAAATTTAGAAAAAGAATATTTGAGATATATAATAAAATTGATTATTCAAAAGTGAATTATTTCAAATATTTGGAATGTATACAACAGAAATGAGTCTTACTACTATTTATATATCTGAAACCCATAATTACTACTCCTATATTATTAAATAATATCATTTTATCACACCAGAGTTGTACATATAAATTTTTATGTGCCTCATTTACTTTTGATACAGAAGATGATTATGATCTCCCTAATCCACACAAGGTTAATATTATTTTTCAGACAGAAGATGATTATGGACTCTCTAATTCACACATTAAGTGTACTGGATATGGCACCAGAGGTAAGAAGTATGGACACCATACGTATTCTGAGAGACGTCGCATTATTCGTCTCAAGGGCAGCATAGGCGGCGTCCAACTGAGCATCAAAAAGATTCTTGTATCCATAGGAACCATCACTGACCACCACTGAGTTTGATGTGAATAGGGAGTAGTCAAGGCCTATGCTCGCCTGGTTGTCCCTATAGGCGAAGTAAGGATAGATGTTGATCAACAAGGGAGCCTGATTGTCGAGCAAGAAGCGTAATATCGGGTCGATCACGGCCGCCTCAGCGTTGCTAAAGGCGCCTGCTGATGGAGGGTAGGACACCCCGATCATGGCGTAAGTTATAGAAGTGGAGACCTTGATCTTGCCTCCCAAGCCAGCATTGTTAATTGCAGTCTGGATATTTCGCATCGCCGGCACAAGATACTGGGCAATATTGCTGGAAGCCGTAATTTCATTCCCTACAGCAATGTACCTGAACCAATAATAAACATATTTCTTATTCACATGCAGCCACTCAGAAACACATTTCTTAGTTCAGGATATTGACCGACGAATTTGGGCGTTTAGAAGACTGACTTGAAGTTGACATTGCCATAGTTCTGGATATTGTTTTGGACCCATGTGTTGGCTTGGTCCTGGCTGCTAGCTAGGCTCTTGAGATCATCGTTGTTGACATCGACCAAGACCTCAATGTTGGACCCTCCCAGGGCTCGGAAGGCATCGTGGTTGGGACTGTACAGACGCATCCTCTGGATGTTGTACTGTTTGTACAGATTGATAACATCGTTCACGGGCGGTAAGTTGTCACCCAGCATTCCATAGCACACTCCAATCTGGGCATCTGCATCAAATCACAGAAATGAACTACTTGAACCCTAAACAACAGTAAGGTCTGATGATATAAGGAAAACATGAAAGAGATTGTGTAGATGGTTTAGAAAAAAAAATGAAACCTGCTGCTTGCAAGGTGGCCATCAATAATAGCCCGAGGAGTAAGAAGCATGGTACTAGGAAGGACTTTGCCATGATCAAGATGACTGATTTTACTAGTAGGAGATAGATAGCCTATATCAGAGATCGCTACTTCCTCCTGCAATGCACAATGCCTTGGAAGGATGCCATTAATATACACATAAGGAGATTACGGGTAGGACAAGCATTCCACGTTTTTTATTTCCGATAAATGAAAAACACTCCACATGGAAGATCCAATTTGGGCATTAATGGCTACTTGGAACCATTCTTGGCACTTACCCGTAGCTTCCGAGCTTTAAAAAATCTTGTTTTCACTGTTGTATCATGTGCAATATTAATAAGTTAGCAATATATTTGTAAATAGTGTAAATATAGCTTATATATATTATTAATACAATTTACTAGAAGTGTATTATATTTTTCAATATTTAATATGGTATTAGAGATAGGGTTTACAAGTATTTTCAAGTTTTGACGGATTTGAAGGATCGGGAGAGCTTGAGACAGCTGCAGATACGAATTAGCTGAATTGTCAAATAAGACGAAAAATTATTTCTAAAATTTGTCGTCGCCGAGAGCTGTGAACAGGAGATCCAAAAACTAGAAGGGATTCGAGACATATAGAAAATATAAATAGTAGATATCTAATCATACTGAACGATAATGAAATCAATTGTGATAATAATGTATAAATACTTGAATTTTTCATGAGTTATTGATTATGGTGTTTCAACATACGACAAGACTAATAGAAAATTTTAATATATATAATAAATATCTTTAAACTTATAAGGAAGTTTGTTCATACAACAGATTGAATATTACAATCTATTAAAGGGAATGGCTATGTTAGATTTAATGATTTTATCACATTATCATATGGTTTTAATGTTCACTCTTTTCTAGTTAATTTGTTGTCAGTTATCAGTATTATTAATCAATTGAATTGTCAAGTAATTTTTTATGGGGACACTTGTATCTTTCGAGAGAGAAACACTAAAAAAAATACTTGGAACTGGCAGTAAGCATGGAGGATTGTGGTATCTAAATAGAAGAGTTGTGGATAAAAGTTAAGTGTTGCAGTAAATAGTAAAAAAGAAGATGAAACAATATTAGAAAATTATCGGTTGGTACATCCATCTTTTAAGAGTTTTAAAAAGTTAAGACCAGAGCTCATAAGTAAAGTAGAAACACACGATAAACTTGTTTGTAATACTTGTTAGTTTGAAAAACACACAAAAATAATTTATAATTCTACTGGATTAATAAGTATAGAGTCATTTTCATTGATCCACTCGAACGTTTGGGGCCATATCCGATTACCTCTATTAGTGAATTTAGATGATTTATCACATTTATTGATTGTCACTCTCGGATGACATGATTATATTTGATGAAACACAAAGGAGAAGCACTATTATGTTTAAAGGATTTTCTAGCTCTTGTTCAAACTCAATTTAATGTCAAAGTTTATATTATTAGAACAGACAATGACACTAAGTATGTGAATCGGAAATTTTCGTCTTATTTATCTAGTAAGAAAATTATTCATTAGACTATATGTACAGATACCCCTAACAAAATGGTATTGCAGAGAGGAAAAATCATCATTAGTTTTGGAGTGAATTTGTACTAAGAGCAGCTTATTTGATTAATCGGATGCCCTCGCAAGTGTTAAACTTTAGATAACCTTGGGAAGTATTAATGGGAAAAAACAAATACATAGTCCCTACTCATGTGTTTGGATATATATGTTTTGTAAGAGATAATTGTCCTTCGATAAGTAAGCTCGATCCTCGTGCATTGAAATGTATTTATTTGAGTTATTACAGTACTTAAAAGGGATAGAAGTGTTAGAGTACAAGTGAGAAAAGACTCTTTTTGAGTATTGATGTGACTTTTTGTGAGAATGAACTATTCTATAAAAAATCAACACAGTCTGCAATCGTATTACAAGACTTGTCAATTCCTGATATACAACAAATAAATGAAGAAATTATCAATGATCGAAGTGCTGAAAATATTATTGTATGAGTGAATTCGTGTCCTATAATTTGGAGTAACAAAAATGGAAAAATGGATAAGCCTCAATTAAAAGTATATAGTAGGAGAAATAAGAACGATGCTAAAGGGGAGAAAGACGAGTCAGGTGATGGTGAGACAATCGCAAGTATTAATCAACACTCTAACGATTCATTAACGTCACCTGAAGGTAATGACTCTATACAACCTTCATCAATGTCACTAGAAGGTAATGACTCTATACAACCTTTATCAACGTCACTAGAAGGTAATGACTCGGTACAACATTCTAATGGTTTGTCCACATCATCGAATGATAATGATTCCTTACCTATTGCCATTAGTAGAGAACGTAGAGCTAATATAGGGAAACCTCCAATTAGATATGGTTTTGAGAATGATATATCTAATTATGTTTCATATGCATCTATTCCACCTGCATACAAGTCGTTTATTGCATCACTACAGTCAGTACAGATACCAAATAATTGGTAATAAACTAAACGGGATCCGAAGTGGCTTAGAGCAATGTATGAGGAGATGAAAGCACTAGAGAAGAATAAAACGTGGGAACTTGCTCAACTTCCGAAAGGATGTAAATGGGTATTCAATATGAAACATAATGCCGAAAGAGAAGTTGTGAAATACAAAACAAGGTTGGTGGCAAAAGGTTATAGTCAAACATATGTAATAGATTATGATGAAACTTTTGCACCAATAGCTAAAATGAGCACTATCCGAATGCTTATCTCATGTGCTGCTAATTTCGAATGGACATTATATCAAATGAATGTAAATAATGCATTTTTGCATGTAGACTTACAAGAGTAAGTATATATGGAGATTTCACCTAGATTTGGTACAATGAAGACTATGGAGAAGGTTTGTATATTGAAGAAATCTCTTTATAAACTCAAACAGTCACCAAGAGCAGGGTTTGATCAATTTCGACGTGCAGTGGTCAAAATGGGTTACCGACAGTGTAACGGAGACCATACAGTTTTCTATCGACACTCTAATGGTCAAGTTGCTATTATTCTCGTAGTATATTTAGATGATATCATCATCATTGAGGATGATGATGTTGAGATATTATAGTTGAAAAAATAACTAAGTAAAGAATTTGAGATAAAAGACTTGGGTCCTCTAAAGTATTTTCTAGGTATTGAAATTGCAAGATCTAGGAAATGCATAGTATTTTCTCAGAGAAAGTATACAGTAGATTTACTCACTAAGACAGAGATATTAAGCTGTCAAACTGTCTCGACACCAATAGAACCGAATCATAAGTTATGTGCTCAGTCAGGTGACCAAGTGGATAAATAATGATATTAGAGGATTGTGGGATAATTGATCTATCTATGTCATACAAGATCTGATATCACATATGCAGTTAGTATTGTGAGTAGACGATCCCAAGATAAATCATTGGGATGCTACCATGAGGATATTGAAATAATTAAAAATGAGTTCGAGTAAATGACTTTGGTTTAAGCCTCGGAGTTACAGTAGAGTAGCATGCTTTTGTTATTCAGATTGGGCTAGTTGTATTGATGATAGAAGATCTACGTCTAGCTATTGTGTGTTTGTTGGAGGTAATCTTGTATTTTTTTAGGAGTAAGAAACAAGAAGTAGTCGCTTCATTATCAACAGAAACATAGTACAGATCAATAATTCAAACTGTTTATAAGATAATTTGGATAATAAGATTACTAATGGAGTTTCGTCTCTTTAGAGAACAACCTATAAAGTTATGGTGCGATAACAAGTATGG
Source organism: Trapa incisa (assembly GCA_030064435.1). Taxonomy (NCBI): domain Eukaryota; kingdom Viridiplantae; phylum Streptophyta; class Magnoliopsida; order Myrtales; family Lythraceae; genus Trapa; species Trapa incisa. The sequence continues at coordinate 1,548,504 of CM057778.1, forward strand.
TATAAATATTGCCAACAATTCCATTTAACATGATAGGACCAAACACGTGGAAATTGATTAATTTTTTATCAAATAAAAAATTGATATAAAGATTGTCTTCCTACAATATATGAATATAAGTGGATAACTAGTAGATTTTTTAACTAAATATTTAGGTTACAAAGAATGTGATGATATTTATAAAAAGATTGGAATGGTAAATATCTGTTATATATCTTAAGTGTGAGTTTACAATATTAATAAGTTAGGGTAATTTACTATATATATTTTTAATATAATTTACTATAAATAGATTATATTTTTTAATATTCAATACATTAGTTAACTTTATTTCTTTAAGGGCGACAATAGGAGGTTCCATTTACCATAGATTGTTAGGCCAGCAAGCCTTATCTTTGCTATTTCTTATTCATAACTTCAAGTTTTATACACTTTTCCAAGGCCTTAGTAGTATCAAATTTAAAAAGGCCCCAGGACACCTGATCTCTAGTTTGTGGTGAGGGATGGATCTGGGGTGCTCAAGGGAATCGCCACCGAACTTGGCCATTTCAATGAAAGTTTCATTATGCTTTATGTTAATTCACCCTTAAATCCGTTGTCACAAACCCTTTATAATTATGCATCCTTTGAGTTAAATTCATATATTCATCATTTACTGTCAATATCATGGTCAAATTTTAGATTTATTTTCTATAATAATGAAGATAATTTAAAAGGATTAAAAAGGTAGAATTACTATTAAATAAAGATTTTTTTTCTTTTGATCATATTTCGATTGCTAATACAATATATAACAACTACTACTATTTGTTTACTTTGATGGCAAAATTATCAATTGCATCTTAAACATTGTCAAAGTAGGATACTGCACATTAGGGGTACATACAAGAGTTTTATAATGGTGGGAAAAAATGGGGAATGAAAAATTCCACTGAATTGAATTGAGTACATTAATTTAAAAAATAGTAATAATTCTTAATCTCTCAATATCTCTCTAAATTAGAAAATTCAGAATTGAAATAAATGTACTTGTATTGATTTCTCCTAATTTATTCTAAATATTTCATTTCAATAGTTATTCAACATGTACGATAATCCCGCTAAGCCTCTATGGCTGAATGGAAAAAGTACCCACCTCATAATTGGCCATTGTGTAGGTTCAATTCCTACCGGATGCACGCCAATGGACCCTCCATTCTATTGGAATTAGCTCTGTATCAATGGAATCTCATCATCCATACATAACGAATCCTGTCAAACTAGTGACAGTGGAGTGGACGAAGTCCATTTCCTCCACATACCCGTCAACCATCATCCCATGCGTCAGGAATAGACTGCTGCATACGCACTACAACATTGGGAGCTTTGGCTTGGCTTTGACTGAGATTAGCCGATTCTTAGCACCAATCTTGTTCTACACCACTAGTCACTGTCATCCACATTCCATGACAGCCTCTACAACTTATTAGACTAGAACTTCACCCAATTGATCATTTATTCATAACAAATATTTTAAAGAGTATTACATATTGCCTCCGGATTCGGGAGACTCTGCTGGCTTTGTATGCCCTTTTTATTGTACTAATAGACTCAAATTACGTAATGAGAAGTCACTATTTCTTGGCTAGTTGAAGTTCATAGAGTACTTGAGCTGTTTGTTCGGGGAGAAAAGCCCAAAATGCTTCTCCAGCTCGGGACTCTTCAGGTTCTCGTCAAAGAAGGCGAATATGTAAGTTTCGATAGGTCCGCCCGGCCTCTTTGGAGTACCACCCTTCACGTGCTGAACAAGGTTGTTGTTGTAGATCCTGGCGTTGTCCCAAGAGGCTCCAAAATCTCCATCGGAAGGCCATCCACTCTCGGACACCACGATTCGTATTGATCCGGCGTTCTTCTTCTCGAGGGCGGCATAGACCGAGTCCAACTGCGCGTCGAAGAGACTCTTGTATCCATTGGAACCATCCTGGACCACCACTGAATTTGCTGTGAAAAGGGAGTAGTCAAGGCGTATGCTCCCCTTGTTGTCTCTATAGGCAAAGTAAGGGTAGAGGTTGAGCAACAAGGGAGCCTGATTGTCGAGCAAGAAGCGAATTATGGGGTCAATCACAGGGGGCCTCCACGTTGTTGAATGCGCCTGCTGAAGGTGGGTAGGACACTCCCATCATCCCATAGGTTATGGAAGTGGAGACCTTGATCCTACCTCCCAAGCGAGCATTGTTAATCGCAGTTTGGACATTTCTCATGGCTGGCACAAGGTACTGGGCTCTACCGTCGGCAGCCACCACCTCATTCCCAACAGCAATGTACCTGAACCAAACCAGCAAACACTGTTTCTTAATGTGCATACTCAGTGACTTACAAACACGCACACGTCTGGATTTATTGGCATGAAAACATCCACAATATGCACAGTCCAATATATAATGTCTGGTTAATCTGGGTTTTTAAGAACACTGACTTGAAGTTGACATTGCCGTAGTTCTGGACATTGTTTTGGACCCATATGTTGGCTTCAGTCTGGCTGCTAGCAAGCTTCTGTAGATCATTGTTGTTGACACCGAGCATGACCTCGATGTTGGACCCTCCGAGGGCTTGGAGGGCTGCCTGGTCGGGATCATACAGCCGCATCCTCTGGATGTTGTACTGTCTGTACATATTGATGACGTCTTGCTGGGGACGGCAAGTTGTTTTCCATCAATCCATAGCGAACTCCTATCTGTGCCATGATCGAGGAGATCGATTGTAGTTGTGCTAGTAGGATGTAGCTTGGAGAGATGGATACTTCCCACTGCAGTCCAATGCAATGCGTTGGAAGGTTTCCATTTATAGGGAAGTAAGGAGCTCAAATGGGCCAATAATTAGGGCCTCGTTGATCTGCTGAGTGGAAGAGTTCAAAATGGGCCAAGAATTAGGGCCTCATTGATCTGCTCAGCGGAAGAGTGCATATAACTTCCATTCATCAGCTGCCTTGTAGGTGAGGACAGCGAGTATGGGAGACACAAAAGAGGTTTCCTACTCTGCATCTTGCTCAGCCCTTTACCATAAACTTTTGTTTCATTCAGACTTGCCAAACACGATCTTATTATACTGTAAAGGTAATACATCATTGACTGTATGGAGACTTAATTGACTTTTCATGCCATTACAATTTCCGTAATAGTCTCGAACTACTCGAAGCTCTCAGTATCCTTAACTAATTGAAGTTCATAGGGTACTTGAGCTGTTTCCATGGGAAGAAAAGCCCCAGATGCTTCTCCATCTCGGGATTCTTCTGGTTCTCGTCAAACATGGCGAATATGTAAGTTTCAGTTGGCCCACCTGGCCTCCTTGGTGTACCACTCTTCACATGCTGGACGAGATTGTTGTTGTAGATCCTCGCATTCTCCACCGAAGCCCCAGAATCGCCATCCGAAGGCCACCCACTCTCAGACACCACTATTCGCAGGGACGCGGCGTTCTTCTTCTCAAGGGCAGCATAGGCGGCGTCCAACTGAGCATCAAAAAGATTCTTGTATCCATATGAACCATCACTGACCACCACTGAGTTTGATGTGAATAGGGAGTAGTCAAGGCCTATGCTCGCCTGGTTGTCCCTATAGGCGAAGTAAGGATAGATGTTGATCAACAAGGGAGCCTGATTGTCGAGCAAGAAGTGTAATATCGGGTCGATCACGGCCGCCTCAGCGTTGCTAAAGGCGCCTGCTGATGGAGGGTAGGACACCCCGATCATGGCGTAAGTTATAGAAGTGGAGACCTTGATCTTGCCTCCCAAGCCAGCATTGTTAATTGCAGTCTGGATATTTCGCATCGCCGGCACAAGATACTGGGCAATATTGCTGGAAGCCGTAATTTCATTCCCTACAGCAATGTACCTGAACCAATAATAAACACATTTCTTATTCACATGCAGCCACTCAGAAACACATTTCTTAGTTCAGGATATTGACCGACGAATTTGGGCGTTTAGAAGACTGACTTGAAGTTGACATTGCCATAGTTCTGGATATTGTTTTGGACCCATGTGTTGGCTTGGTCCTGGCTGCTAGCTAGGCCCTGGAGATCATCGTTGTTGACATCGACCAAGACCTCAATGTTGGACCCTCCCAGGGCTCGGAAGGCATCGTGGTTGGGACTGTACAGACGCATCCTCTGGATGTTGTACTGTTTGTACAGATTGATAACATCGTTCACGGGCGGTAAGTTGTCACCCAGCATTCCATAGCACACTCCTATCTGGGCATCTGCATCAAATCACAGAAATGAACTACTTGAACCCTAAACAACAGTAAGGTCTGATGATATAAGGAAAACATGAAGGAGAGATTGTGTAGAAGGTTTAGAAAAAAAATGAAACCTGCTGCTTGCATGGTGGCCATCAATAATAGCCCGAGGAGTAAGAAGCATGGTACTAGGAAGGACTTTGCCATGATCAAGATGACTGATTTTCAGAGATGGCTACTTCCTCCTCCAATGCACAATGCCTTGGAAGGATGCCATTAATATACACATAAGGAAGGAGATCAGAGGGAGTCGGTCTTCTACGAAGTCGTTGCATATGCAATAATAGTCCACTGGTAGTACAAGCATTCCACGTTTTTTCTTTCCAGTCAACGAAAAACACTCCACATGGAAGCTCCAGTCTGGCCATTAATGGCTACTTGGAACCATTCTTGGCACTTACCCAATACGTTTCAAGCTTTGAAAAGTCATGTTTCCGCCATTGCCTTCTTAGCTATCTTTATTCATTTGTTCACGGCAACAACCAGAGGTTCCAGATCACGCGGGTGCTCATGGCAATGGCCACCCAGCTTGATCATTTCTATGAAGTTTCATCATACTTTAAGTTAATTCACCCCTTAAATCCGTTTGCACAAACCCTCTATACTTATGCATCCTTTAGAACTAAATTCACAGATTCATGGTTCATCATCATGGTCAAAATTTAGATATTTATTTTCTATGATAGTGGAGATAATTTAAAATGGCTCATTATATATAAATATATATATATATATATATTTTTTTTTTGTGTCAATAAAAGCTCACTCATTGGAGCGGACGAAGTCCATTTCCTCCACATGGCCATCAACCATCGTCAAGAATAGACTGCTGCATACGCACGACACCATTTTGCATGTGGGTCTATAATAATAGCACAAGTGGGAGTTATGGCTGAGGTTAGCCATCGGTTCTTAGCACCAATCGTTTTATACCACAATCACCATCACCCACATTCCATGACAGCCTCTACAACTTATTAGACTAGAACTTCACCCAATTGATCATTTATTCATAACAAATATTTTAAAGAGTATTACATATTGCCTCCGGATTCGGGAGACTCTGCTGGCTTTGTATGCCCTTTTTATTGTACTAATAGACTCAAATTACGTAATGAGAAGTCACTATTTCTTGGCTAGTTGAAGTTCATAGAGTACTTGAGCTGTTTGTTCGGGGAGAAAAGCCCAAAATGCTTCTCCAGCTCGGGACTCTTCAGGTTCTCGTCAAAGAAGGCGAATATGTAAGTTTCGATAGGTCCGCCCGGCCTCTTTGGAGTACCACCCTTCACGTGCTGAACAAGGTTGTTGTTGTAGATCCTGGCGTTGTCCCAAGAGGCTCCAAAATCTCCATCGGAAGGCCATCCACTCTCGGACACCACGATTCGTATTGATCCGGCGTTCTTCTTCTCGAGGGCGGCATAGACCGAGTCCAACTGCGCGTCGAAGAGACTCTTGTATCCATTGGAACCATCCTGGACCACCACTGAATTTGCTGTGAAAAGGGAGTAGTCAAGGCGTATGCTCCCCTTGTTGTCTCTATAGGCAAAGTAAGGGTAGAGGTTGAGCAACAAGGGAGCCTGATTGTCGAGCAAGAAGCGAATTATGGGGTCAATCACAGGGGGCCTCCACGTTGTTGAATGCGCCTGCTGAAGGTGGGTAGGACACTCCCATCATCCCATAGGTTATGGAAGTGGAGACCTTGATCCTACCTCCCAAGCGAGCATTGTTAATCGCAGTTTGGACATTTCTCATGGCTGGCACAAGGTACTGGGCTCTACCGTCGGCAGCCACCACCTCATTCCCAACAGCAATGTACCTGAACCAAACCAGCAAACACTGTTTCTTAATGTGCATACTCAGTGACTTACAAACACGCACACGTCTGGATTTATTGGCATGAAAACATCCACAATATGCACAGTCCAATATATAATGTCTGGTTAATCTGGGTTTTTAAGAACACTGACTTGAAGTTGACATTGCCGTAGTTCTGGACATTGTTTTGGACCCATATGTTGGCTTCAGTCTGGCTGCTAGCAAGCTTCTGTAGATCATTGTTGTTGACACCGAGCATGACCTCGATGTTGGACCCTCCGAGGGCTTGGAGGGCTGCCTGGTCGGGATCATACAGCCGCATCCTCTGGATGTTGTACTGTCTGTACATATTGATGACGTCTTGCTGGGGACGGCAAGTTGTTTTCCATCAATCCATAGCGAACTCCTATCTGTGCCATGATCGAGGAGATCGATTGTAGTTGTGCTAGTAGGATGTAGCTTGGAGAGATGGATACTTCCCACTGCAGTCCAATGCAATGCGTTGGAAGGTTTCCATTTATAGGGAAGTAAGGAGCTCAAATGGGCCAATAATTAGGGCCTCGTTGATCTGCTGAGTGGAAGAGTTCAAAATGGGCCAAGAATTAGGGCCTCATTGATCTGCTCAGCGGAAGAGTGCATATAACTTCCATTCATCAGCTGCCTTGTAGGTGAGGACAGCGAGTATGGGAGACACAAAAGAGGTTTCCTACTCTGCATCTTGCTCAGCCCTTTACCATAAACTTTTGTTTCATTCAGACTTGCCAAACACGATCTTATTATACTGTAAAGGTAATACATCATTGACTGTATGGAGACTTAATTGACTTTTCATGCCATTACAATTTCCGTAATAGTCTCGAACTACTCGAAGCTCTCAGTATCCTTAACTAATTGAAGTTCATAGGGTACTTGAGCTGTTTCCATGGGAAGAAAAGCCCCAGATGCTTCTCCATCTCGGGATTCTTCTGGTTCTCGTCAAACATGGCGAATATGTAAGTTTCAGTTGGCCCACCTGGCCTCCTTGGTGTACCACTCTTCACATGCTGGACGAGATTGTTGTTGTAGATCCTCGCATTCTCCACCGAAGCCCCAGAATCGCCATCCGAAGGCCACCCACTCTCAGACACCACTATTCGCAGGGACGCGGCGTTCTTCTTCTCAAGGGCAGCATAGGCGGCGTCCAACTGAGCATCAAAAAGATTCTTGTATCCATATGAACCATCACTGACCACCACTGAGTTTGATGTGAATAGGGAGTAGTCAAGGCCTATGCTCGCCTGGTTGTCCCTATAGGCGAAGTAAGGATAGATGTTGATCAACAAGGGAGCCTGATTGTCGAGCAAGAAGTGTAATATCGGGTCGATCACGGCCGCCTCAGCGTTGCTAAAGGCGCCTGCTGATGGAGGGTAGGACACCCCGATCATGGCGTAAGTTATAGAAGTGGAGACCTTGATCTTGCCTCCCAAGCCAGCATTGTTAATTGCAGTCTGGATATTTCGCATCGCCGGCACAAGATACTGGGCAATATTGCTGGAAGCCGTAATTTCATTCCCTACAGCAATGTACCTGAACCAATAATAAACACATTTCTTATTCACATGCAGCCACTCAGAAACACATTTCTTAGTTCAGGATATTGACCGACGAATTTGGGCGTTTAGAAGACTGACTTGAAGTTGACATTGCCATAGTTCTGGATATTGTTTTGGACCCATGTGTTGGCTTGGTCCTGGCTGCTAGCTAGGCCCTGGAGATCATCGTTGTTGACATCGACCAAGACCTCAATGTTGGACCCTCCCAGGGCTCGGAAGGCATCGTGGTTGGGACTGTACAGACGCATCCTCTGGATGTTGTACTGTTTGTACAGATTGATAACATCGTTCACGGGCGGTAAGTTGTCACCCAGCATTCCATAGCACACTCCTATCTGGGCATCTGCATCAAATCACAGAAATGAACTACTTGAACCCTAAACAACAGTAAGGTCTGATGATATAAGGAAAACATGAAGGAGAGATTGTGTAGAAGGTTTAGAAAAAAAATGAAACCTGCTGCTTGCATGGTGGCCATCAATAATAGCCCGAGGAGTAAGAAGCATGGTACTAGGAAGGACTTTGCCATGATCAAGATGACTGATTTTCAGAGATGGCTACTTCCTCCTCCAATGCACAATGCCTTGGAAGGATGCCATTAATATACACATAAGGAAGGAGATCAGAGGGAGTCGGTCTTCTACGAAGTCGTTGCATATGCAATAATAGTCCACTGGTAGTACAAGCATTCCACGTTTTTTCTTTCCAGTCAACGAAAAACACTCCACATGGAAGCTCCAGTCTGGCCATTAATGGCTACTTGGAACCATTCTTGGCACTTACCCAATACGTTTCAAGCTTTGAAAAGTCATGTTTCCGCCATTGCCTTCTTAGCTATCTTTATTCATTTGTTCACGGCAACAACCAGAGGTTCCAGATCACGCGGGTGCTCATGGCAATGGCCACCCAGCTTGATCATTTCTATGAAGTTTCATCATACTTTAAGTTAATTCACCCCTTAAATCCGTTTGCACAAACCCTCTATACTTATGCATCCTTTAGAACTAAATTCACAGATTCATGGTTCATCATCATGGTCAAAATTTAGATATTTATTTTCTATGATAGTGGAGATAATTTAAAATGGCTCATTATATATAAATATATATATATATATATATTTTTTTTTTGTGTCAATAAAAGCTCACTCATTGGAGCGGACGAAGTCCATTTCCTCCACATGGCCATCAACCATCGTCAAGAATAGACTGCTGCATACGCACGACACCATTTTGCATGTGGGTCTATAATAATAGCACAAGTGGGAGTTATGGCTGAGGTTAGCCATCGGTTCTTAGCACCAATCGTTTTATACCACAATCACCATCACCCACATTCCATGACAGCCTCTACAACTTATTAGACTAGAACTTCACCCAATTGATCATTTATTCATAACAAATATTTTAAAGAGTATTACATATTGCCTCCGGATTCGGGAGACTCTGCTGGCTTTGTATGCCCTTTTTATTGTACTAATAGACTCAAATTACGTAATGAGAAGTCACTATTTCTTGGCTAGTTGAAGTTCATAGAGTACTTGAGCTGTTTGTTCGGGGAGAAAAGCCCAAAATGCTTCTCCAGCTCGGGACTCTTCAGGTTCTCGTCAAAGAAGGCGAATATGTAAGTTTCGATAGGTCCGCCCGGCCTCTTTGGAGTACCACCCTTCACGTGCTGAACAAGGTTGTTGTTGTAGATCCTGGCGTTGTCCCAAGAGGCTCCAAAATCTCCATCGGAAGGCCATCCACTCTCGGACACCACGATTCGTATTGATCCGGCGTTCTTCTTCTCGAGGGCGGCATAGACCGAGTCCAACTGCGCGTCGAAGAGACTCTTGTATCCATTGGAACCATCCTGGACCACCACTGAATTTGCTGTGAAAAGGGAGTAGTCAAGGCGTATGCTCCCCTTGTTGTCTCTATAGGCAAAGTAAGGGTAGAGGTTGAGCAACAAGGGAGCCTGATTGTCGAGCAAGAAGCGAATTATGGGGTCAATCACAGGGGGCCTCCACGTTGTTGAATGCGCCTGCTGAAGGTGGGTAGGACACTCCCATCATCCCATAGGTTATGGAAGTGGAGACCTTGATCCTACCTCCCAAGCGAGCATTGTTAATCGCAGTTTGGACATTTCTCATGGCTGGCACAAGGTACTGGGCTCTACCGTCGGCAGCCACCACCTCATTCCCAACAGCAATGTACCTGAACCAAACCAGCAAACACTGTTTCTTAATGTGCATACTCAGTGACTTACAAACACGCACACGTCTGGATTTATTGGCATGAAAACATCCACAATATGCACAGTCCAATATATAATGTCTGGTTAATCTGGGTTTTTAAGAACACTGACTTGAAGTTGACATTGCCGTAGTTCTGGACATTGTTTTGGACCCATATGTTGGCTTCAGTCTGGCTGCTAGCAAGCTTCTGTAGATCATTGTTGTTGACACCGAGCATGACCTCGATGTTGGACCCTCCGAGGGCTTGGAGGGCTGCCTGGTCGGGATCATACAGCCGCATCCTCTGGATGTTGTACTGTCTGTACATATTGATGACGTCTTGCTGGGGACGGCAAGTTGTTTTCCATCAATCCATAGCGAACTCCTATCTGTGCCATGATCGAGGAGATCGATTGTAGTTGTGCTAGTAGGATGTAGCTTGGAGAGATGGATACTTCCCACTGCAGTCCAATGCAATGCGTTGGAAGGTTTCCATTTATAGGGAAGTAAGGAGCTCAAATGGGCCAATAATTAGGGCCTCGTTGATCTGCTGAGTGGAAGAGTTCAAAATGGGCCAAGAATTAGGGCCTCATTGATCTGCTCAGCGGAAGAGTGCATATAACTTCCATTCATCAGCTGCCTTGTAGGTGAGGACAGCGAGTATGGGAGACACAAAAGAGGTTTCCTACTCTGCATCTTGCTCAGCCCTTTACCATAAACTTTTGTTTCATTCAGACTTGCCAAACACGATCTTATTATACTGTAAAGGTAATACATCATTGACTGTATGGAGACTTAATTGACTTTTCATGCCATTACAATTTCCGTAATAGTCTCGAACTACTCGAAGCTCTCAGTATCCTTAACTAATTGAAGTTCATAGGGTACTTGAGCTGTTTCCATGGGAAGAAAAGCCCCAGATGCTTCTCCATCTCGGGATTCTTCTGGTTCTCGTCAAACATGGCGAATATGTAAGTTTCAGTTGGCCCACCTGGCCTCCTTGGTGTACCACTCTTCACATGCTGGACGAGATTGTTGTTGTAGATCCTCGCATTCTCCACCGAAGCCCCAGAATCGCCATCCGAAGGCCACCCACTCTCAGACACCACTATTCGCAGGGACGCGGCGTTCTTCTTCTCAAGGGCAGCATAGGCGGCGTCCAACTGAGCATCAAAAAGATTCTTGTATCCATATGAACCATCACTGACCACCACTGAGTTTGATGTGAATAGGGAGTAGTCAAGGCCTATGCTCGCCTGGTTGTCCCTATAGGCGAAGTAAGGATAGATGTTGATCAACAAGGGAGCCTGATTGTCGAGCAAGAAGTGTAATATCGGGTCGATCACGGCCGCCTCAGCGTTGCTAAAGGCGCCTGCTGATGGAGGGTAGGACACCCCGATCATGGCGTAAGTTATAGAAGTGGAGACCTTGATCTTGCCTCCCAAGCCAGCATTGTTAATTGCAGTCTGGATATTTCGCATCGCCGGCACAAGATACTGGGCAATATTGCTGGAAGCCGTAATTTCATTCCCTACAGCAATGTACCTGAACCAATAATAAACACATTTCTTATTCACATGCAGCCACTCAGAAACACATTTCTTAGTTCAGGATATTGACCGACGAATTTGGGCGTTTAGAAGACTGACTTGAAGTTGACATTGCCATAGTTCTGGATATTGTTTTGGACCCATGTGTTGGCTTGGTCCTGGCTGCTAGCTAGGCCCTGGAGATCATCGTTGTTGACATCGACCAAGACCTCAATGTTGGACCCTCCCAGGGCTCGGAAGGCATCGTGGTTGGGACTGTACAGACGCATCCTCTGGATGTTGTACTGTTTGTACAGATTGATAACATCGTTCACGGGCGGTAAGTTGTCACCCAGCATTCCATAGCACACTCCTATCTGGGCATCTGCATCAAATCACAGAAATGAACTACTTGAACCCTAAACAACAGTAAGGTCTGATGATATAAGGAAAACATGAAGGAGAGATTGTGTAGAAGGTTTAGAAAAAAAATGAAACCTGCTGCTTGCATGGTGGCCATCAATAATAGCCCGAGGAGTAAGAAGCATGGTACTAGGAAGGACTTTGCCATGATCAAGATGACTGATTTTCAGAGATGGCTACTTCCTCCTCCAATGCACAATGCCTTGGAAGGATGCCATTAATATACACATAAGGAAGGAGATCAGAGGGAGTCGGTCTTCTACGAAGTCGTTGCATATGCAATAATAGTCCACTGGTAGTACAAGCATTCCACGTTTTTTCTTTCCAGTCAACGAAAAACACTCCACATGGAAGCTCCAGTCTGGCCATTAATGGCTACTTGGAACCATTCTTGGCACTTACCCAATACGTTTCAAGCTTTGAAAAGTCATGTTTCCGCCATTGCCTTCTTAGCTATCTTTATTCATTTGTTCACGGCAACAACCAGAGGTTCCAGATCACGCGGGTGCTCATGGCAATGGCCACCCAGCTTGATCATTTCTATGAAGTTTCATCATACTTTAAGTTAATTCACCCCTTAAATCCGTTTGCACAAACCCTCTATACTTATGCATCCTTTAGAACTAAATTCACAGATTCATGGTTCATCATCATGGTCAAAATTTAGATATTTATTTTCTATGATAGTGGAGATAATTTAAAATGGCTCATTATATATAAATATATATATATATATATATATTTTTTTTTTGTGTCAATAAAAGCTCACTCATTGGAGCGGACGAAGTCCATTTCCTCCACATGGCCATCAACCATCGTCAAGAATAGACTGCTGCATACGCACGACACCATTTTGCATGTGGGTCTATAATAATAGCACAAGTGGGAGTTATGGCTGAGGTTAGCCATCGGTTCTTAGCACCAATCGTTTTATACCACAATCACCATCACCCACATTCCATGACAGCCTCTACAACTTATTAGACTAGAACTTCACCCAATTGATCATTTATTCATAACAAATATTTTAAAGAGTATTACATATTGCCTCCGGATTCGGGAGACTCTGCTGGCTTTGTATGCCCTTTTTATTGTACTAATAGACTCAAATTACGTAATGAGAAGTCACTATTTCTTGGCTAGTTGAAGTTCATAGAGTACTTGAGCTGTTTGTTCGGGGAGAAAAGCCCAAAATGCTTCTCCAGCTCGGGACTCTTCAGGTTCTCGTCAAAGAAGGCGAATATGTAAGTTTCGATAGGTCCGCCCGGCCTCTTTGGAGTACCACCCTTCACGTGCTGAACAAGGTTGTTGTTGTAGATCCTGGCGTTGTCCCAAGAGGCTCCAAAATCTCCATCGGAAGGCCATCCACTCTCGGACACCACGATTCGTATTGATCCGGCGTTCTTCTTCTCGAGGGCGGCATAGACCGAGTCCAACTGGGCGTCGAAGAGACTCCTGTATCCATTGGAACCATCCTGGACCACCACTGAATTTGCTGTGAAAAGGGAGTAGTCAAGGCGTATGCTCCCCCTGTTGTCTCTATAGGCAAAGTAAGGGTAGAGGTTGAGCAACAAGGGAGCCTGATTGTCGAGCAAGAAGCGAATTATGGGGTCAATCACAGGGGCCTCTACGTTGCTGAATGCGCCTGCTGAAGGTGGATAGGACACTCCAATCATCCCATAAGTTATGGAAGTGGAGACCTTGATCCTGCCTCCCAAGCCAGCATTGTTAATCGCAGTTTGGACATTTCTCATGGCTGGCACAAGGTACTGGGCTCTACCGTCGGCAGCCACCACCTCATTCCCAACAGCAATGTACCTGAACCAAACCAGCAATCAGACGTCTGGATTTATGGGCATGAAAACATCCACAATATGCACAGTCCAATATGTAATGTCTGGTTAATCTGGGTTTTTAAGAACACTGACTTGAAGTTGACATTGCCGTAGTTCCGGACATTGTTTTGGACCCATATGTTGGCTTCAGTCTGGCTGCTAGCAAGCTTCTGTAGATCATTGTTGTTGACACCGAGCATGACCTCGATGTTGGACCCTCCAAGGGCTTGGAGGGCTGCCTGGTCGGGATCATACAGCCGCATCCTCTTGATGTTGTACTGTCTGTACATATTGATGACGTCTTGCCGGGACGGCAAGTTGTTTCCCATCAACCCATAGCACACTCCTATCTGTGCCTCTGCATTAAACCATAAAATGACCAAGTTAGAATCTTTCTTGCATGAATGTGTATCCAGCATGTGAACTCATCAAGTACACTTCAATTTATGCTTTCAACAGGAGATCATATTCTCAAAAGCTACAAAGAATGAAACCTGCTGCTTGGAGGGTGGCCAGCAATAGCCCGAGAAAAAGAAAGCACGAAACAAGCTGAAGAGCCTTTGCCATGATCGAGGTGATCGATTGTACTTGTTAGTAGGATGTAGCTTAGAGAGATGGATACTTCCTACTGCAATGCAATGTAATGCATTGGAAGGCTTCCATTTATAGGGGAAGTAAGGAGCTCAAATGGGGGTTTTGTCAAGTTTTTTGCATAGCAATAATCCACTGATAGGATAAAAAATCACGGAATTTGGCATTAGTGACCACTTGGGAGTTGGGACACCATTCATTACATATCTAATCAATTTCCTGCTTTGAAAAGTCTTGATTTCACCATCCCATTTCTAATATAGTTAATCCGTTTGTCCTGTTAAACAGGTCGAAGTTCTAGACTCCCATGCCCCCTTCAATTCTTCTTCTACTTCTTCTTCTTCATGCTGTACAGTCTTAACTAGACACAAAGATGGAACGCAAGCATCCCATTAAAATCGCCGGACCACCTTCAACAGTGATATGGTAAACCTGGGCGGCCTCCATGACACTTTGTTCACGAGAGTGTAGGGTTGATATCATCAATGCAGGACTTGTTCTATTCAGCTAGACGTAGCCTGTTATTGCCTGTTCATGGCGGATTGACGAGGCAATCAGCTATTGCATCAAGAGTTTGGCAGATCAAATTCGTCGCCATTTCAAAGTGGAGAGAGCCTTGGCGTAAGGGTTACTCCCACATACGTATCCATATGGGAGACGATAAGTGCATAATTAATTATTTGTGGGGGCGATTTGCGCTTGACCTTGACCGGCGGACTCAGCCGGCGGCTCCAATTGTCAACCTGACCATATCCCATCCCACCAATCACGCACTGTTTGGTTGTCAGTTTCGCTGGCCGCCTTATCATCTTAAACATTACCGTCTATGCACGCACATGGGTGGAATCAAAATAGTGTTCTCATTTACAATTTAGTCTCAATGATAAATGACTAAATATGTACTAATACTATTATGGAAATTACTCACATCATGGCTTCAAAGTTGTTTACTGAACTGGCCGAAGGAAGTCAGAATGGGCCAGAGAATTAGGGCCTCATTGATCCGCTGAGGGGAAGAGTGCATATATCTTCCATGGACTACAGACCAGCCCTAAAACCATCAAGATTCGAGGACATGATCTGCTGAGTAATGGTAGTCCCACACAGGCATTTATCAGCTGCCTATTGGGCTGCGGCTTGTAGGTGAGGACGGTGAGTATAAAGAAAGTTAAGGCATTGAGGTCTCTCAAGCGCAATGCAAGTGAGAAAAATGAAATAAGATGCTTCATGATGCTTGTCATTCACATTCTCTGGTCTCTATTGATAAATAGTAGATGGGAATTTAACAACCATACCCATATATAGTGATCAATCAAACCACATACCCTGGTACCACACTATCCGAAGTATAATAGCCCAGTTGTGGAATTGGAAATGGAGAAAAGCTTGTTTAGGCAATAAGGAAGGGAAGAACAGTGAGCATGAAGGCCTCATAGGTGAAAGTTGCAGAGCCTGAGTACATGGTGTCCTTCTCCTTGAACTTTTCAGTCAGCCCCTTCACTGTAAGGCAACATCTGCATCCAAATCACAATGATATTGAGTATGATGTAACACCTTATGATCGTTTCCAAGTAATTTAAGCACTTGACATACTCGATGAAGTTGTCGTATTCAATGGCCCTATTTTTGCCTCCGGTCTTGTCAAACTTGGAGACAAGCAAATCCAGGACTACTGGTGACACAACAAATCCCAGGCTGAGGAGTGCTTCTCTGAGTTCATTCGTGTCAATCTTGCCACTTCTATCCCTGTCGAACCTCTCAAATATGGCCTGCACATATGTGAATTGAACATTAAAAACTAAAGAAGGAATTGAAGTTTGCACCATTTGCACAAAGCAATAATTGTTCGATTTCACATACCCTCCAATTCTGGAGACTGTAAAAGACTGCAGTGAACTCCTTGGGTCCTGGATGGGGGGTGGGGGGCGGTGTAAGAAAGATTCAGTAATCTTCAAAGAACATGTATGAAGAGCAAATGTATCACTATGCCAATCGATAGAGAAATGCTACAATAATCAAACATAGAGTAAACTGTTCATCGAGTTTGAGTATAACTCTAGAAGAAGAATATTTTTTATCAAAAAAATAAGTAACAAGATAGAATGATAGCCAACAGATGCAATATGATTATTCAGGATGTGAGCTTCCACCGGCTCCACCAAAGAAAGCACCTGCTACACAAACCCTTTATCAACTAGTAGTCAGGCTCAACCAAAATGTCCAACAACATTAGAGAAAATTATAAAAAAAAATGAACTCCAATTGACTCATTATCTGAATCTGCCAATGAATTACGCATATGACAGATAAACCAATCAGCTGATGCAGCTAGATCTGTCATACTATGACATATACCTTCTGGTATGAAACTTCACGGAAGAAAAAAGTAAACTAGTTAAAGAAATCCAGCCTGCAAAAGCAAAAAAAAAGACACCTTCCCCGTGGAAAGATCTATAGCAACCAATGAGTAGAGAGAATCTACACTAATTACTGGAAAAACACAGTTGAAGTTCTCCTTTTGAAAGAAGTTGAGAAGACCTTCCACTTAAACAGAACACAACCACAAGCAAGCAGCATGCGATTGTCACTAATATGAAATTGCCATCTTAGTCAAATTCTTGCGTGATTTATCCATCTATGACCAATGCGTGTTCCACCAACACAAAAGCTTGTGGTTAAACAAGCTACCGTTTTTCTGCTACAAGACATTATTGTAGGTCTTGGCTTCTTGCTCTTGCCATTTATCCCTAATAATATTATGAAACATTATAATATAGAGATACCTATCTGATTCCACTGTCTATTATCAAACCAAAGCAATAGTCTTCGCTAAGAAACAGGGCAAAGCCTGGAAACCCCACTTGATATTTCTTGAGTCGTTTTTGCCAAAAACATTTCCTGAGCCCGACAACAGAACAGGAATGGGGAAACACAGTAAAATTGAACAGTTTGATATATTTTCCCCTAACAATGGGTCTGTTTACTACTAGCCACGAAAGCTTCCCAACTCGCTGATCCAAAGCAAGGGTGTTCAGATATTAGATGATCTTAATTAACAGCAGAAAAACTGGCCCTGATCTTTGCTTCAGAATAAAAATTTGCAGAACAATTGGTCTTTTACGAAGAGTCAAAAGCCATATAACTCGTCGGATCTCTATAAATCTCACATGCAGTAATCCTAACGCTTACAGTTCTTAGGACTATTTCTAGTATGGAGTGATTTTTTTTGGTACACGGGGAAAAAGATTTGAGATTAAGGTTGAGAATCGACTGGATATCTCACCGATTTTCCGAGTGTTTGTGTTGGTGAAGTTGTACATGAGAAGGTGAACAGTCCTCATGCTGAAAGATTGATTATAGGAAGAGAGAGCGCTCTGCAGCTCCTTATCGTCTATGAATCCGCTCCCGTCGCGATCCGCCATCTGAAAGCACGCCACCACGCTCGGATCCGTCCCCGGGGGAAACTGCGATGGCAACAGCGACGCGAACGGGCTCCCGTACGGAGGAGGAGGCGTCGCGGAGGGGTAACCACTGGGAGCAGATGGTGGAGCTCCGACGCCGTATCCCCCGCTCACATGCGGTGGGTGAGGACCGGCTCCGTAAGCTCCAGGAGCCGTGGGAGGAGGAGCTCCATAGGAGCTGGGCTTGTCCTTGGGGGGTTTCTCCCCTTGCGCGTAGGGCGCGGATGGTGCAGCGTAAGGAGTGCCATACGGTTGCGGTGGACCCTGGGAATTCGGCGGCGGAACGCCGTAAGGAGGCTGTCCCGGGGCGTAAGGGTACTCCGGCTGTGGCGGCCCGTAGCCGTAGTTCGGTGGCGCGTGGGGGTAGCCTGACATTTTCTCTCTCAATAGATCTGCGATCTGCGTTCTAATTAATCATTCTCTAGCTCAGTGGAGCCCCCTCATAAATACAGAACCTCCACTACCATCTTGGGGCTGGAGTTACCGATAATTACGTCGTTGCCACCACCGCCTAACCCGTAGAACGATACTCTCTCTCTCTTCGTCCTCGACCTCTCCCCCCCTCGCCCCAGCACCTGCCATCTGCTTCCCCAACAGTCCATGCATAACCCGGTAAGGGTAATCCCTTTCTTTGAAGCGCCGCCGTCTCTCCGCCGCGTTTACATTATCGCTTCCAAAAAACCAGAAACAAAAAACATAGCGTAGGAAGATATGGCGTGATCGACTATATGATCCCATGAACCTTCACATAAAGAGTTAAATCTTTTGACATAAGATTACCAAGTCCATGCACCGAAGGACTTCATATCTATGCATGGCACACGCATAGGAGAAGGCAAAAAGTCTTGAGACCAGAACGCATGGGATTGGGAATGGAAAATCATACTATTGAGGCAGACAGCTTAAAGCCTAAGGGCTTGAGCATGGTGGCTGATGTGGTCGTCTATGAAGGTTGAGATGAAGTAGTAGGAGTGGTCATAACCGGGATGCAGCCTCAGAAGCAGCGGCACATTGTACTTCTTACAGGCTTCCTGGAAATTTCCAGGCAACAGCTGATCTTTGAGGAATTTGTCATCCTCCCCCTGCATGGAGAGTCAGTTAAATCCGGAAGAAGAATATTGATACCACACTGATGACTTCAAATCACTATAGAGTAAAAAATGAAGTCAACAGCAGAGGACGGCTGTCCGGTAATGTAAAGATAACACAGCTACAACCCTGAAACTCAGAAATGTTTTCACGTCTTCCATGAGCATAAAGGGGCCTAACCTGATCGATGAGAATGGAAGCAGGGACATTGTTGAACTTGGAAACTAAGCATGTTGCATCATATTCCTGCAATTACATTAAGTTAATTTTACATGAAAACAATAAATCAAATAGAACTTCATAATGTTTGTTCCTTTCAGTTCATAGAAACTCACCTCCCACTCGGCTCTGTTTTCACCCAGATAATTTGTGAATGCCTTCTGTCCCCAGGGGCAGTTGATAGGATTGGCAATCGGTGCAAAGGCAGAAACAGACTGCACATAGAGACAAATAAAATAATGAGCCGCAGAAGCACCGCAGAAATAGATCAAAGGGCTTCCAAGGATCATATAGAGAAGTAAAGCTCATAGCCTTATAAGTCAAGGAACTATTCAACCTTATATTTGTCCAGGTTTTTTAGGTAGATTGTCAGAGCTCCATGACCGCCCATGGAATGACCAGATATAGATGCCTTAGAGGTATCAAGCTGCGGGAAATTCTCGGCCAGAAATGCCGGAAGTTCCTTGACGACGTAATCGTACATAGGCCAGTTCTTCCACTTGTCTTGTGTGGCATTAAGGTAAAATCCAGCACCTAGGGGAAAGCAAGAGATGGGAAAACTTGCAGAAACCATCGAGCCTAAATCCACAGACAATCAATCATGCAGACATCATGAGCTAATCAAATATAACTAGCTTTCTATCAGAAACTGCATGATCTCATTTCTCCACCATCCCAATAGTCACAAGCACATGACTAGTTGTATGGATAGAATGTAATTTGATTCTGCATGGTCAAGCAGAAGGCACCAAACTTCTCCGAGAAATATGCCAATGGGAGTGGTTCTACAACGACTAAGAGTAGCACTTCCACAGAATCAGGCTGTACCAATGCAACATGGAAACTATAATTTAAATAGGCCACCTGCCGAGACTATACCACCTAAAAATATAAAAAGCATGCTAAAAGGAGGCTCTGCAAAGCATACCAACGCCAAAATCCCAGCTGTCTGCTTCCCCTTCCACGTTCAGGCCTCCTACAGTTGGAAAGAATACAATAGTGGCTCAACAGAACTGCCGAATATGCACACAATCATTTCCAAGCCTAGTAGCTTGCCAGACGCATACGCATAATGTCATTAAATTTATAATAAGTTTGACAAATGGAATTTTGCGAAAACTGGCGCATAGTTCATTTCATTCCCAAATGGAACCGATTGATCAGCAATTGAAAAGAGGGTTACTCACTCGGAGATGTATCAGGAGCAATTAGAGCAATGCCGAAATTGGATGCAGCACGCTGAGCTCCAGATTTGATTATGAAATTCTCGTCGGAGCACGTAAGTCCCGATAGCCTGTAAAGCACCTGCTCAAGTCACATGGCCTGCGAAACCACCACCAATCTCAGCATCGACGACGGAAAATCATCAACATTAATCGGAGGAAAGCGCCGCTGATCACAGTGATCAGGACGGAAAAAATGACCTGCTTACAGGGAACTTGTGGGAAGGAGAAGAAGGAGAGGGAGGGAAGTAGATGTGGAAGGTCATGGAGCAGCCCAGCTTCGGGCTGAAGTGCTTGTACCGCTTGTTGTATCCCCCGAACATATACGAGCTGCTTATCTCCGTCGGCTTCGTATCCATCCTCTCTCTCTCACACACACACACTTTCGCCCTCTATGCGACGTTCGCTTCCCCGGAGGTGGAAGAAACTCAGGACAGTGGAGTGGGAGAAACCGGTTTGATTCACCGGAGAAATTCAGATCGATGAGAGATGACGAACGTCACCATCAATTACTTTCAGCGGGCTGGGCCTATAAGATGGCTTCGTAGATGGGCCAGGCCTTGTACTTGTCAAATAGTAGTCAGCATCAATTACTTTCATTCAATACCACGTCCTCAAATTTTATGAAATAATTCATCGAAAAAATAAATTTCCAACTTCTCAAATTCTCGCATTATTCTCCTCGTTCCTGAATCCTGCTCTCGGAAAATACAAAAAAAAACATCGGAAAATTAAAAAAGAAAAAGAAAAACATACATTCTTGAAAATCTCCCCAACAGAAGTGGGAAAAAGAATCGGGAAACCTGAAAGCTCCATTTTTTGGGCAATTTGGGATTTCTTCTACTTGCGGAGACAGTAACACGGCACCCAATACGCATAGATGAGATCTCAGCAGCGGCAGAAGTGATCGAGTTTTGTTTTTTTTAATCTTCACTGTCTTTGTGGGTTTTGGAGGTTGAAGAACAATGTCCTCGTCCTCGCCGTCGCCGACGAGGAAGCGGGCGCTGTTGATAGCTTCCCTGATAACGCTGTGGTACTCGTCAAACATAGGGGTGATACTGTTGAACAAGTACCTGCTCTCTAATTATGGATTCCGATTCCCTATCTTCCTCACAATGTGCCACATGACCGCCTGCGCCCTCCTTAGCTACGCTTCCATCATCTTCCTCAAGCTCGTCCCCCTTCAGGTAAGCAAAAATTCCTCTCCATCTGCAGAGATCTCTGTCTGATGGTTTGCTTAGTTATGAGACAATTAAATGATTTCTTTAGCAAAAACAATAGTCTCAATTAACGTTTGAGCTTCTTAACGAATGAGTCTAACTAGCTACCAATTTTGCAGACACTTAAGCCGTATTTGTCTATAGACATTCTCCAGATTAGCAAAAATCAATATCTTCTTATGACAATTTCAGCATTTGCATTATACACTGGCTTGAGCTGTTATAGCAATAGATTGCTACCCTTGTTGTGAATAGTTTGTCATATTTATACTTGAGTTATCGATGTGGGTTGCAGGTGATTAAATCAAGGCCTCAGTTCCTCAAGATCGGAACCCTGAGCGTAGTCTTCTGTGCATCGGTTGTGGGAGGGAACGTCTCTCTCCGGTACCTTCCTGTCTCATTTAATCAAGCTGTTGGGGCCACCACGCCCTTCTTCACGGCCATGTTTGCTTACCTCGTGACATTCAAGAGGGAAGCTTGGATAACATATGCTGCTCTTATCCCTGTTGTAACAGGTGTTATAATCGCCAGTGGGGTAATGCTCATATTTCTAGAAATTTTTTTAGTTATTATCATCCATAACTGATTATAATCCACGTAGGGAGACTTCAATCTTGAATCTTTTTTTTGAAATCCCTTCATGGGGCATGAGATTTGATTCTTTTGGGGGGCAGGGTGAGCCTAGTTTCCACTTGTTCGGGTTCATCATGTGCATCAGTGCAACTGCTGCAAGAGCATTCAAGTCGGTTCTTCAGGGCGTGCTCCTTTCTTCCGAAGGGTAAAATTTCTTTCCATATTGAGCTTTTTGACAGTGTGTTGGTATGAGCTTTTGCTGTTTAGGAGAGCTGTAGTTATATGGGAACTGTGTAGGTGCTATCTCAGTCTTTGCTTTCCCTACTTTGGACTTAATTGTGTTTTGCAATACCAAGTTCTGAACCCGAACAATATGTTCATATGCAGAGAGAAGCTGAACTCGATGAATCTATTGCTGTACATGTCCCCCATAGCAGTGGTTGTTTTGCTACCCTCAACCCTAGTGATGGAACCCGGGGTTTTGGATGTGATTATAGAGCTCGGCAAGGAGCACAAGTTCATGTGGCTTCTTCTCATCCTCAACTCTGCCACAGCTTACGTGGCCAACTTATCGAACTTCCTTGTGACTAAACACACCAGTGCACTCACCCTCCAGGTTTGAATATTCATCCATTACCTCCAAATCACCAGACTCACTTGAATTGCATCAAAACCTGATGAACTTGTGGGGGTTGATTATTTTGAGCAGGTGTTGGGCAATGCAAAGGGGGCAGTGGCCGTTGTGATCTCCATCATGCTGTTCCGTAATCCGGTGACTGTGATGGGCATTGGAGGGTACACCATTACAGTGCTTGGCGTGATTGCTTATGGAGAAGCAAAGCGAAGATTCAAATGAGACCCCAATGGCTATTCTTCCCTGCTAGGATGAGGACGATGATGATGATTTTTGTACAAGTGGATGGAAAAAATGAGTCTGTACATCCATTCTTAGCTTAGGGAGAGAGGGACATTGTAGTTTCACTGGAGAGGAGGCTTTAATTTTTTATTCCAATACCAGAATGAATGGCCATTGATGAACTTTGCTAAGAGAAGGCAGTTGTCTTATTGTAGCTTACTGAGCTGTTGCCATTTCTGGCTCTGCTCAGAAATGGAAAAAACTCAAAATCTCTTTAACTATAAGTGAACGTGGAAGATTTATTTGTCCAAGGGTTTCAGAGATGTCGGTAATACCAGAATGGCACTTCATTTGGGCTCGGTCAAGTTATCGGGTCGGATTTTTCTCCGGATCTGGGCTCTTGGGCTGGCGTGAAGCGGACGTCGGCAATTTTTAGGGCTTAGAAGCGCTAAAACCCCTCTAATCTCATTCGTTCTCCTCCATTTCGAACGCAGAGAGGAGAATCCATGGCGGGAGATCAGGACATGGGTGGCTGGACAGATCTGCTTCACTCGTCGACGAAGCTCCTCGAGCAGGCTGCTCCGTCTGCTCAATTCCCTCCTCTTCAGGTCCGTTCCGTCTCGTTCTTCTGCTATGCGCTTGGAAATTGCGTCAGTGAGATTGTCTTCGCACGTCTGTGTACTCACCGTTACTGATGATTTATCGGTGCGGCCGTTTGTTATGTGTACGTCAGAGGAACCTAGATCAGTTGGAAGCATTGTCGAAGAAACTAAAGGCGAGAACTCTCAGAGCCGAAGCACCTTCACAGTCTGTTGCTGCAACGAGGTATTGTGCGGGTTCCTCTTTTTGTCTCTCCTATCTATCTGGTTATACGAGTGAATGCTTATTTCATTGTTCTGACGATGATACTCTGGTAGGCTACTTGCTCGGGAGGGTTTAAATGCGGATCAGCTTGCGAGAGATTTGAAGTCGTTTGAGCTGAAGGTCGAAAATGTTCTTTCATCACCTTCTATTTTGCAATGGGGTAGCTTATGAGTTGCTTGGACTGAAAATGTCTGCTATAGCTAATTTGCGTTGCTACATACACTTCTGTTTGTCATTAAGATTGACTTATTCCATGGTAGTAGGATATCAATCTCCGCGTTTGTGATATCTACACCTTCATACATAGTTTTTATTTGTGATTTTTACCTGTTCTCAACTAGTTATCTATGTAATTTATTTTTCTTCCTTCGATCTTCCCTTTCTATTCATATTTATGTGCTTAGTTATAGTGTTTAAGAAGGCACGAGTAATGTCTATTCTCATTGATGCAGACAACTTTTGAGGATGTATTCCCTGCTGAGGCAACAAGTCTTGAAGAATATCTTCAACAGGTAAGCCTTTCTCTGTAGGTTCCAACAAGGCAGATAATAATATCCTATTTGGGTAACTAGCATAGCATGATTAAATTTTCATTGAAAGTTTTATGGCAGGATTGTTTTCTTTCTGCACTAAATATAAAAGGTGCATGCTGAGATGGATATTTTTATATCCCTTCATCTAGATGAAAAATATATATGTCAATTTGTTCATTCTGTGGATTGTTTTATTTACAGCCATACTCATACTATCTGTAATTCATGTATCTTACTATAGGTTCATGAAATGGCAATCGTCTCAGCTATCCAAGAAGCACAAAAGGATAATATCAGAAGTTTTAGTGATCACATGGTGAAAGTTTTAGAGGTCAGTGTGCATTGTTTTTATGGACTGGGTTTTTGTTTTGGTTTTCTACGACCTGTCTTGAAAATAGATTTGGATAGCCTTCTTTCTAGTTGATACTTCTGGGTACCAGTTATGCTAAATGGGTAAATGTTAAATCTAGTACTTCTGGATATCAAATATGCTGCATCTCCTACATTTTTTGGCTGACATCACCTTCTACATTTCTACTTGTTTCCATTGTTGGATATTTATGGTTGAACAGGATGACTGGCAAAAAGAAAAACATGATTTTATGCAAAGCTTAAGTAGAATATCTTCATTGCCAAGGAGTAAAGTTATGGATACAGTCGCTAGTGGTAGCCATGTTGCTCGAATAGCATCTGGAGTGTCAAGCCCTCAGCTTTCATCAGGTCCTGCAGGCATGGACATTGTATCTGTATCAAATAAGCCCATCATGGAGAAGAAAGCCTCAGCATATGGAGAAGTTGTGAAGAGTTTGAACAGTGCAAGAGAGCACGGTTTATCATTTAAAGTAATGAACCTTTCATCTTTGATCTTTATTCCCTGAAAGTATAGTGGCTTCTATTAGTTTCTTTTCAATGTCATGTGTGTGCAATGAAGGTTCAACGGAGCTACTGTCCTTGTGTGGGTTATTGAAGGTTGACCTGACAATTGAAAACATTTTAATTTGAAAAGCTATTTGGTTCCAAAATTTTGAAAACCAGTGTTGGTTGTTTGATTAATATAGGCTGCTTCAGCTTTCAAGGGAGCCTACGAGTGTTTGAGTATTGACACATCTGGAGGGAAGTCAGTTAGTATGCAAAAGATATGGCACCTCATTCAGGTATTGTGCTTATTTGTGAGGGTCTTCTTGTAACATATTCATAATAGGAGTATTTCATACTTTTTACAGTGCTTGACGGGCGAGAATTTGACTATGCAACGTAATCTCTCAAAGAAAACATCACTAGTCATTGGTGCAAGAAACCACCTTCAATGGGGCCATGAGAAATACATTGTGGACACAATTCAAAGTCATCCTGCACAGGTATTTATACTTTTGGCAGTTTTTGCTGGTATTATTATTGTTTATTGAAGGCTCGTACACAACTTTGTGCTTATATGGCATTGTATCTGAATTGTTCTTGATGCTTTTGTAAATATATACCTTCATAGTGAACTTTTTAAAATTGATTTATCTTCATGACAAAGGGCCTGCCATTTGTGTTTTCTCTGGTGTTTATGGCCTGAGTATTTGCCTTTTATTTTGTAGGCTGCTCTTGGTGGTATTGTTGGGAATCTCCAAAAAATCCATGCCTTTCTTAGGGTATGTTGGAATTTTTTTTTCTATTTTGAGGATTTTGTTTTTTGATTCTCTTTGTCAAAAGTTTTTTTAGATGTAACTGTATTATTTTTGCAGATACGTCTGAGGGACTATGGAGTCCTAGATTTTGATGCTGTTGATGCTCGGAGGCAGCCACCCATTGACACTACTTGGCAGCAGGTTGGTGAAACTTCTAAACATTGACTAGATATCTACTGTTTCAGATGATATTAAATTGATCGAGCCATTAACCTTTCCTAAAATTTTGGACATCTATTTATTATAATTACCACGTTAAAATTCTGCATTTCCATCAAATTTATGATGATCTTCTGTTAATATCATGCTTTATAATCACAAAATTTATTTGTATAAATATGCCATGCAGTTTACATTACTTATTGTAGAAAAATAAAGTTTGAATTATATAAATGATCATTGAGATGGGAGATAGATTTTTATGATATTAGGCTCTATAATGAATCACTTATTTTCTTTTCTCCTGATTTTGTGTCTTATGGTATGCTTGATAGAGATTTTTCTACATGAAAGTTGCTTTTATAGGTGCAAGAGTCTTTCCCTTAATTTTCAGTAAGATTATTATTAGTAACTGCACTCTTTCATTTCATTTGCATTTATTATGCTGGAACCTAGTATTGTATCACTTTTCTACCCAGTTAATGGGTTTAGGCAATATCTAATGTTTTTCCTTTCATTTGCTCCACTCACTATAATATTATTTTGCAAGTAACAGATCTATTTTTGCTTGAGAACTGGGTACTATGAAGAGGCAAGACAAGTTGCAATGTCATCACGTGCTTCACATCACTTTGCACCCTTGGTATGTTATCCTTTTTATATGTTTTTAGCTTAACTGAATTTGGTCAACCTTAGTCATTTCTTCTCTCTGGTAGCTTATAGAATGGATCAACACTGGAGGAACGGTTTCTGTGGAGACATCTGCAACTGCTTCAGAAGAGTGTGAAAAGCTACTGAGGATGGGTGATCGGGTGGGCCGTGCTGCCTATGACAAGAAAAAACTACTTCTTTATGCTATGGTTTCTGGTTCTCGCAGGCTTATTGAACGACTTCTGAGAGAGTTGTCAACTCTTTTCACTACAATAGAGGATTTTTTGTGGTTCAAACTGTCTGCAATACGGGACACTCCAGGAGGGTCATCACCTGCCCTTGTGAATGAGGCATCAATACCATACAGTTTAGATGATTTGCAGGCTTACCTAAATAAATTTGAGCCATCATATTATACCAAAAATGGGAAGGATCCTCTGGTCTACCCATATATCTTGCTTTTGAGCATCCAATTTCTGCCAGCAATTGTTTATTTGTCTAAGGAAGCTGGTGATGAAGGATACAACATTGACGCAATCCACATCTCAATTACACTTGTTGATCATGGTGTCTTGGGTGAAGGCACTGGAACAGGACAAAAAATGGGCCCAATGGATGCTTATGCTGAAGCATCTAGCATGATTCGTCAATATGGATCTGCTTATTTACGCATAGGTAATCTTCCAATGACATTGGAGTATTATGCACAAGCTGCTGTAGCAGTGGGTGGTGGGCAGTTCTCTTTTGGCGGGAGAGAGAATTCAGATCAACAGAGACAGAAAATGTTGATGCAGAAGCAACTCCTAACTGAGATCTTGTTACGGGATGGTGGGATTTACTTTTTGCTTGGTCCCAGAGGTTGTGGAGAAGAAGGTGAATTGGTGCGGTTTTTCCCTGATTTAAATACCAGGCAGCAGTTTCTGCTTGAAGCTGCTGGACAGTGCTTGGAGTCAGGGTTGTATAACCAAGTATGTTTGCTTCAAAATCTTTTCATTCTTATTCCATTTGTTGATTTGCATAGATGATAACTTGAAACATGTCCCCCAATTCTTTTGTTTCAATTTCTTAATCAAGATTTGTAGATTCCTATATCTGTTATCTACTATTATACCAGTAGACCTGAATCTATTGACAGTATTCACATTCTTTTTATTTAAGATATTCTAGCTAATTTATCAAGAAGCTATCAAAATTTGCATTGTTTATGAATCAAGAAGCTATCACCAGTGTGTTGGTATGAACTTACATGATTTAATTAAGTATTATTATGCGATAACATGAAGTTCCCCACATAAACTGTTGAGTGAAGTGTTTCCTGTGCATACTATTTTCTTTTTGTTTTTCAGTCCATGGAAATGCAGAAGAGAGTTGGAGCTTTCTCAATGGCACTGGATACTATCAACAAATGCCTGTCTGAAATGGTATGTGCCCTTGCACGTGGCCGGTTGGATGGGGAAAGTCAGACTGCTGGGTTAGTTCATTCAGCCAACGAGATAATGGAAACCTATAAATATAGCTCTGAAGTCAGGTAAACTTGACCCCTAGTATTTATGGTGTCTTGCTATATACATTGTTTCCCTTCTTGCTTCTATATTCCAATTTATGTTTATGTCAATGATCTACTAACCACCATAGTGTCATCAGAACATCTGAAAGCTGAGCAATAGGGCTCTGTTCTAGCTACAGTTAATCCACTAAGCACGTAGGATAATTGTTACTGACTTTTATTTTGGGCAGATTTGTTATTGAACTAATATAGGTGAAACCATGTAAGCTTGCATCTTATGTCTCCACTTATAGTTGAAGTGTAAAATGACTTGAGATCCATTATATATAGCATCAGCCTATTTTGATTTGAAGGCTCAGAGAAATATTTAAATCAGTTATTCTGAAACCTTGAAGCAGCCCACTGGAGAGAGAAAACATTATGCAGCAACAGACTGTTTTAAGGCAGCTCGAGGCAATCTTAATTGTACATAAATTGGCAAGGTCAGGTCAACAATTGGATGCTCTGAGGGAAGTTGCTAAACTCCCTTTCCTCCCATTAGATCCGCGAGCACCAGATATTACCAGTGACTTGTTCCAGAGCTTATCACCTTATGTTCAAGCCTGTGTGCCTGACCTCCTGAGGGTTGCTCTCACTTCCATGGACAATGTGTCGGACACTGATGGGTCCCTACGTGCTTTGCGGGCGAAGGTATATGCAAGAGTTAAAATCTACTTAAATAAACTAGAAATACATTCCTTCTATTTCCCTAACTGTGATCTTTCTGCCCTGTAAACACTCAGATTGCAAGTTTTCTGGCGAACAACATGCGGAGAAACTGGCCTCGTGATCTATATGAAAAGGTTGCAAGAAGCTTATGAAGAACAATAAGGTAGCAATTTGATCAACCCATCTCCCACTGAACAAAGATCAGCACAATCTTTCCCATCTTTAGCCCCTGGAAGAATGCTCTTATGATATCTGCAATTGAATTGATTCTCAAACAACTAAAACCTTCTGGTGTTGATCACATATTTAATTCATTTTCAGCTACTACTGAATTTAGGGAGGATGGGGATGATCAGATGTCTCTCAAGGACCAATAGGCTGGAGAGCTTAATTGGGAGAACTCATGGGATGGAGAGGATTCTTGCAGGGGTCAGATTGCTATGTACTTTAGTAATGTCATTGATTCGCGCTGGGGAGAAAATGGCTTGGATATGATCCATATATAGATGAAATTTGTGGTGTAACATTATTTTTTTTTGCCTCAGAAGAAGAACCATTCTGGTAATGCAAGCAGGTTTCAGCTGACAAAGAAAGACTTGGTAGACATTTTTGTTAGTGAGGGACACATCATGTGTGGTAGGAGAATGATAGGATATGCCATGATGCTGTCTACTAAAGGGAGAGAGCCATTCCAATCTCAGTCACTTGGAGGAATCTAATCACAGTTCCCTTGCATCATTTCCTTCCCCTATAATAAATTTGACTTATTTTCTACGCCAACATTTGATCATTTTCTTCAACATGCCACTGGGCCCATCCATCGATTTGAAACCAGGTCTCTCCTGCTACCTGGCTTTAAGTAAATGCCAAAGTGCCCCGGGTAGAGTGAGGGGTCCTGGAATCAGTTTCTGTGCACAAGTTGAACATGTGTGATGACTCAAATGGGATCTATATCCATCTATCTGTCCTATCATTACAATCATCCAAAGTGGCGTCCCATACCATCACTCATTCACATGCCATGCTCTTTTTTTCATTTTTTTATGTTTCCTTTCTTCCCTTTCCCATTTTAGGAATGGTTGGGACAGTTGGCATCATGTCCTTGGAAAAAAAATTGTCATTCTCCCAAAAAAAATCAAATAAAATATGCACAAAAGATTGGGCATTCCCCCCACAACCCTTTGCAGTTGTTTTTTTATATCATTTGCTTTGGTAAGATATGATCTTAAAAAAAGAACTCAACACTTTCCTCCAATTTGTATTACATTTCTAGTGGAAATTGTGCTCATTATCCCAAATATCTATCATAGGCTCTCCAAAATAAAATCTATATTGATATTCTGAATTGAAGCATACATGAGTGTCAAAATTGGAGACTTAAGACTGATATTTTGTCAAAATAATATGTGTGGCGTTTTGCTTTTTAAAACCCGTGCTCAAGGGGACCAGTCTCCAATCCAGAGGGACAGCATCAAGCACCAAAACACGATGTTGTCTTGGCCCCCCTTGCTTTGCCTCCCCTTCTTTTTCCTTCTCACAAGCTAATAACACTGCATGTTATGTTGTTCAATTTCAATTTACATTGGCCAATTGTGGCCTTGATTTGACTTCAACTTTGACTTTTAAACCTGTCTCGGCCATCGCATTTTGGGCACTTTTTTCATGATGATTGTATTTTCCATGTTTCATAGGCCAATTTGCTGGCAGTAACCTTTTGGCTCAGGTGGAGAGAGACAGCCTAATGCACCACTTAGTGGATTATTTGGTTATTATATCTCTCTCCTTTCCTTTCTTTCTGTCTCATCTTCTTCTCTGTTGTTGTGGCAAGTGTTGGGGAAGGGGGAGAGCTCAAGGGCAAGACCAGCTGATCAGTGAAAACCTCAAAGAGGAGGAGACTTTTCCATCCTCTACAGCACCAATGCACTCCTCTGTTTAGTTTAGCGCCTGGTTCACTTCTCTCTCCTTTGCTTCCTCGTCTGTCTCTCCTCTCTCTACCATCGCTTTCACTTGCCCGACTTGATTGGTCACTCCCCTCTCCCTTCCATCACCTCCGCCGCCCGTTTCCTTCCTTCCCTTTCATGGGAGCATCACTCTTTTCATGTTCCCACATCCATGCATCCCATGTTCCCACTTATTAGTCTTTTCGTACTCTTCCCCTTGTTTTTTGTGCTGTCACTCGCTGCCTTGCCGGGCCTCCCTCGTCCCCCATCTCATTTCTATTCGATTTGATTTGGATTGATCATGTGGGGGAGAGATGTTTCCCCTTTCGATTCTTTGGGCGAAGGGTCTTGTCTTCAAATGCCGCCATATCCCACGGAAGCTTCTAAGTTGCCTTCCTTGCTGAACCCTTTCCCTTAAGGTGTCTTTGAGAGAGACTGTGAGATGCCATTTAGAAGTATCTATCGATGAACTTCTGAGTGATTTTGAGAGGGAAGACAAAAAGGTTCAGTTCCTTTTGCTTGTAATTGACCGTATGTCTTCTTCCATGTTGCTTCAGCTATGTGCAGCAGCATTAGCCGGGTTTATGATTACGATTCCGTTGAAGTTTGAGCTCGTCAATGGCGCTCAAGCTCGACTCAATACCGACAAGACAAGGGCCACATTGGTGTCTATTGGCCAGGAGCTTGGAGTTTCAGGGTGGGGGCTCCAAAGCTCTTATGACTTCTGCTCATGGCCTGGCATAACCTGTGATGTTGAGAGTGGCAACTCAACTGTCCAGAAGCTCGACCTCTCCAATCGTTCGCTCAGAGGTAACCTCACTGTCATTGCAGAACTTGAGTCTCTCAAGAGCCTTGATCTCTCGAGCAATGGCTTCCACGGCCCTGTCCCTCCAGAGCTTGGCAACTTGTCCGCGCTTGAGTTTCTTGATCTCTCATTCAATTATTTTGACGGCTCCATTCCAAGAGAACTCGGAAACCTCATCAACCTTAGGTTCCTGAACCTCTCTAGCAATCTACTTGTCGGAGAGATACCCCATGAGCTCCGGAACCTTGAGAAGCTTCTAGAGTTCCAAGTTTCCAGCAATAACTTGAGCGGTCCTATCCCCTTATGGCTTGGAAAACTGAGTAGCTTGCGAGTATTTTCAGCTTATAAGAATGAGTTCGATAGTATGATTCCTGAGAATATAGGTCTGTTTTCTGAGCTAGAGATGCTCAACCTCCACTCAAACCACCTCCAAGGGCCGATTCCGAAGAGCATCTTTGCTTCGGGGAAGTTGGAGGTTCTGATCTTGACTCAAAATAGGCTGACAGGAGAGATTCCTGAAGATATCGGGCACTGTACTAGTCTCTCCAGTGTCCGGATCGGGAACAACAAGCTCGTCGGTAATCTTCCGATCGCGATAGGGAATTGCAGCAGCCTCACCTACTTTGAGGCTGACAACAACATTCTTTCCGGTGAGATTGCTTCTGATATTGCTCGGTGCTCCAACATTACTCTTCTAAACTTGGCCTCAAATAGTTTTACCGGAACCATTCCTTCAGAGTTTGGTAATCTATTGAACTTGCAGGAGCTCATACTTTCCAGTAATGATCTATCTGGGGACATTCCCCTGTCTATTATCATGTGCAAGAATCTCAGCAAGCTTGACTTAAGCGATAACCGCTTCAATAGTTCGATACCGAAAGAGATCTGTGAGATGCCCAGGCTTCAGTTTCTTTATCTGGATCAGAATTCCATGAGAGGAGAGATCCCTCGTGAGATCGGTAACTGCGTGAAGCTGCTAGAACTACAGATTAGCCGCAATTATCTCACTGGAAATATTCCTTCCGAGATTGGCCATCTCAAGAACTTGCAGATATCTCTTAATCTGAGCTTCAATAATCTTCACGGGCCCCTTCCTCCTGATCTAGGAAGACTTGACAAGCTAGTCTCTCTAGATGTCTCCAACAATCAGCTCTCTGGCAGCATCCCTTCTGAGTTCAGGGGAATGTTAAGCTTGATTGAAGTAAACTTCTCAAACAATCTTCTTGTTGGCCCAGTCCCCAGATTTGGACCTTTTCAGAAATGTCCCAACTCAAGCTTTTCGGGTAATAGAGGACTCTGTGGAGAACCACTTCTGACTTCTTGCCAAGGCTCCTTTGGAAATGACCATGAAAACCGTCACGGGGCTTCATATAGAACTATAGCAGCAATCGTTGGCTCTGGTTTGGCAGTTTTTGCTTCCATAACCATTGTAGTCTTTCTCTTTATGATGAGGGAGAGACAAGAAATGGTAGCAAACAGTAAATCTGAAGGGGCCATTGAAGAGGAAAAGGCTGATACTCGACCTACCATCGAGGCAGGAAATGTCTTCATTGATAATCTTAAACAGGCTATAGACCTAGAGGCTGTAGTAAAGGCCACCTTGAAGGACTCAAATAAGCTGATGACAGGAACCTTCAGCACGGTTTACAGGGCTATGATGCCTTCAGGGTTGATTATATTGGTGAAGAAACTAAGGTGCATGGATAGAACTGTTATTCACCATCGTAACAAGATGATTCGGGAGCTTGAGAGGCTCAGTAGACTCTCCCATGATAATCTTATGCAGCCCATTGGGTTTGTAATCTACGAGGATGTTGCTCTTCTGCTTCATCATTATCTGCCAAATGGGACATTAGCTCAGCTTCTGCATAAGTCGAGCGGGGAAACCGAGTACAAGCCTGAGTGGCCTCTTAGACTGTCTATTGCCATTGGAGTGGCCCAGGGACTGGCTTTTCTCCACCATGTTGCAGTCATACATTTGGACATTTCTTCAGCAAATGTTCTGTTGGACTTGAACTTTAAGCCTCTACTGGGGGAGATTGAGATCTCCAAGCTTCTTGACCCTTCAAGAGGAACTGCAAGCATCAGTGCAGTTGCTGGATCCTTTGGCTACATACCCCCAGGTAATAGGCAGTCCAAGTCAAGGAGTTCTTTACACTAATTGCACACAGCTTTTGTTTTGAGAGAACTGTTTTTCGTTCTGTAGCTCCTAAAATGGAGCTTTCCATTTTCTTATCTCAAGGGAAAGCAATAAAAGTAAAGGAAAATTGTGTTTGATTACTAATAGGTATGCTGTGACTTAAAATCTGACCAATTTCAACTGTCTGTGAAGATAGAAAAGAAATGAAAGCTGTAAAAGTGATCAATTCCCACAATTAGCATATTTAATCTTTGGTTCCTGAAAAATTGCAGAGTATGCCTACACAATGCAAGTTACAGCACCAGGAAACGTGTACAGCTATGGAGTGATCTTGCTTGAGATCCTCACAACAAGACTCCCAGTTGACGAAGGGTTGGGGGAAGATGTGGACTTGGTAAAGTGGGTTCACAGTGCTCCAACCAGAGGTGATACACCAGAACAGATACTTGATGCCAGGCTAAGCACAGTGAGCTTCAGTTGGAGGAAGGAGATGCTTGCAGCTCTCAAGGTGGCATTGCTTTGTACTGACAGCGTTCCAGCTAAGCGGCCAAAGATGAAGAAAGTGGTGGAGATGCTTCAAGAAATCGAGCAGAGCTGAGTGGTTACTTGCTCATTCTTGTGGAACTTGCTGTTTGAGATCTATAGACTCTGACACTCTTCTACTCAAGGAACTAAATCTCATCAGGGTCTTATTGATAGATTCTGGGCACGCTCTCTTGCTCGCCCTGGTGACATTCTCATGCCATCTCCCTCTGGCTTTGAGGCAAGGTGTGTCGTGGAAGTCCCTAGTTGAGGAAAATGGGCTTCTGTGGCATGTTATTAAGAAGCTGCATTAGCAATTTCTTGCTATGTATCATAAATGTAGATGGTAATGCTATGCTATGGACCATTTTGTTAAGCTTTTGATGTCAGCAGTGAATACAAATACCAGGACAAGGGCATACATATTCACCTTCAGACCTATACAGGGACTAAATCTCCATTCATAAAAACTCTGACAGATTTATCACAAATTTGCAGGGTTCATTTCCTTGATAGTCCCATTCATTTCATCAGTAAATAAGCTAAAGCAAGTGAATGAAGTATGCTTAATGGAAATTTCATTTCATTGCCTCAACAACAATTTACAAAGATCTAAAAACATCAGCAGAAAGACATAAAAGCAGTTAGTTAGCTAACACCTCCTCAAATCTTGGCCTTGCCAAGCAGCCATCTGATGCACTTCAGCACAGTTAGTGCCTACTGTACAAGAACCAGTCTGACCCAAAAAAAATCGAAGCCTGGAACTCATGGTTGATGACTCCAATTAGACTCACTCCGAATCTGATGATGAGCTGCTGCCATCTTCTACTCCTGTGGGTGGCCTATGCTGGCCTGGAAATGGCGGAGGAGGAGGATCAACACTCAGGGTCCCTTCGAGGACCTTGACCACTTCCCCCATCGAAGGCTTCAGCCTCTCGTCAACTTGAAGGCACCAGAATGCAATTCTTATAGCCCTCTCCAGCTCCCCGGGATCCACTTCCTCAATCCCCTTGCACACCAAATCTCCTGCCATTCCATCTCTCCACTGCTCATAGAACGACACCAGTAACATCCCAACATCTCTGCATCCGCTTACCAGCTCCATCACTAAGGTCCCGAAATCCTCAACATCTTTCTCTGCTGCTGACAATGCACTGCTTGCTGATTCAGCAGATTCAGCACGAAGCCCTGTCAGTCCATATTCACTGACCTTTGCCTCAAAATACTCGTCAAGGACAACATTCGTGGACTTCAAGTTTCCATGGCCCATGAATTCCCTACACTCTGTATGCAAGTAGCACACAGCTCTTGCCACACTTACACATACATCCATTCTCTTCCTCCAAGTCAGCCGCTTGGCCAGCTCGGGATCTTCTATATATGCTGCCACAGAGCCATTCTTGGCATACTCGTAAATTAAGTACCTTTGAGAAGATTCACAGCAGTAGCCTTCCAACTTAACAAGGTTCCTGTGATGGATGTTCCCTATCTTTAATATTGCAGCTCGAGATTTTCTATTCTCAACGACTGATCCAAGGTCTTTGACTGCCACTGCTTGCCGATTCGAAAGCATTCCCTTGTACATCTTGGGTCCAATTCGATGCTTGAAATCTCCTGTAATTTCATTAATCTCTGCAAGTGTAAACACCACCAAGCCTTTAGAATTACCATTCTTGAGAACTGATATGGTCTTCATCCAAATAGATTTCCTTCTTTTGTAGATAAAGATAACAGCTCCCAACTGAATCAGAAGGAAACTGATGAAAGTTACGGTGGAAGCCCCCACAACACATGGGATGCAAATTTTGTAAGAAGATTCCTCTACCGAAGAAGCCGCCTCAGTTTTAGGGGAAGGTCTTGGTAGATTTGGATCAACGGCAGTCGGATCCGAACACTTCTTAACAAAGGACACAGCTGCTATGGAGTTATCAGTATAGCCGGTAAGATAGCGAGTGGTCTCTGTGAAGCACTGACCGCTGCCATCGTTAGTGAATGTTGCTGCTGTGCAAGCAGGATTTTTGGCACACGAATCTTTACAGCTCTGTAAGCTTGATGTGATATCTGAGTCATTGGGAGGGTACATCCCGTGAAGAAAAGTGTTCTCATACTTGAGCATTACTGAACCCCATCGACAACCTTCTTGATAAGGAACTAAACAGCGAGACTTGGAGGAAGGCTGGAAATTGTAGGGACAGAGACAGTGGACGGAGCCAGACGCATTCAGAGAACATATTCCTTGTCCACCGCAAGTTGCAAAGACATTACACTGATTCTCCACTGCCTGCCACACAGGTCGCCATGTGACCATGATTTGATCCCACGAGTACATCCTCAGGTTCCCATCAACATCAAGCCTAAGTAACCGAAACTTGACAGTATCATTGTGATCATCTCCAAACAATGCCATCACAGGCTGATCGGACCCTGTTTCCAGGATCTGCAGGGACCCGTCTGTTGTCAGCACCACACTTCTGTTTGACTGATCTGAGCTGGGGTTCCCACCCGTCCAATAGGTAACATTACTTTCCCATCTCAGTTGTAATACTCCAGAAGCATTCATGTAGAGACTGTAGTAGCTTGACAAAGAGTCTACTCTTGCTGCTCGGAGAGGGCGGAACATGGGCAATCTCTGTCCAGGAAGAAGAGTGTCAGAAGGACTATCAAAGCTTTGCCACACAATTTCTTTCCCTTGATTTAAAAGGACGAAGTTCCCATCATCCTGGAGAACAGCCGAAGAAACTGATTGTTGACTTGTTTTACTACTCCATGCAACAACTCCAATAGTGGAATCAAATATGATGAACTCACCACCTTCAGTTATCTGAAAGTAAGACATGTTTCCAACTGCAAGATCACCTCCGGCGACCCAAACCACAGTCCTCCCGGATTCGGGGATCGAATCTGAGTTAAAGCGTATCCCAACACTATACTGATACGGCTGACTGGTAGTGTTGAAAAAACCAATTGCAAAATCGCCATTGGAGGAGACCCACCGCTTGTTATCAAAAACAGATATTTTTAAGCCTAAGGGTATCTCGGCAATGGCCAAGATCAACACGGACAGCCCAATGTAGATAAGAAGCCAGAAATGCAATATCAGCAGAAAATTGTCATGTGAGGCCATGTCCATGGGCACTAGACAAGGAGCTACAATGGATGGGTCCCCGCAAACTACACATTCAGGGAAAGTGTATCCAAAGACAATTAAGAGAGGTAGCAGATATATTAGGTGAAAAGGTGAAAATTCTCTAAATAGCATTCATTTTTGGGATTATACATCAGAATAATATGATTTAACATCACAAAAGCAAGAGCTTTGAAGAATTTATTAAACACAGAGCAAGTACGGATCTACGGATCTAAATTTGAAAAAGAAATCATTAGTTTCACTGTATGTGCGGAATAAAGCATCAGTATAACAGAGTTGACTGGTAACTTCATGGGTATAAGGGTCTCTAGCTGGAGAGTTGAAACTCGGCATTTGGCGGGACCCGAGTTACGCCTCGAAGGGTGCTTTCGTCAATGGAGTCACCATCAAGGGAACGGAAGGTGGACTTTTAATTTTAAGTGTGAGGATGGAAGAAGAAAGCCTACCGCTGTAAAGGCAAAAAAGGGCTGAAAAGGAATGGGGTTTCAAAGCACAAAGATGGAAAATTGATGCCAAGTTGAAGAACCCACAGCTTTAGAACCTACACCCACAGTACTCTGAGAATCAGATGGAGATAGATCTGGGTAGGAAGGGATTCAACCTATCAGAAACAAGCAGGCCTGAAAAAATGTAATGCAGTGGGCCTGTACGGGCAACATGAGAAAGAGGGGAGCTAATCTGAGAGGCCAAGACGGAAAATGGAACACATTGGCTCCGGCAGAGAAAACGGAGCAGAGCAGAGATGTAACAATAGAAGAACTAGCTCAGCTCAAGTCTAGCTAATCGGAGCAGAGCAGAGATGGGCATCAGAAAGAGCTCGCATGCTTAAAAGGAAGTACCTTTTCATGACAATGTGGACGGACGGAGGAGCCGCAGAGCAGCCGGAGGGAGACGGTCGGAGGGAGCTGCAGAGATTCTGTGAGAGAAAGAGAGAGATGGAGACAGAGCTGTGAGAGGTGACTGGTGAGCACAGAGTGAGAAGTGAACAGAGGATAGGTGAGGTCAAGGACAAAGGGTTTCTTTTTTTTTCAATTTTCTTTCTTTATTAAATTAATTAATAAAAACTAGACAATATTAGGAATAGGGATGTTGGTAGTTCCGGTTGGATTCGACAAGCGTTTCAACCGAAATCGACCTAATTTCCGGTTCGATTATAATTAAAACCGGGTTCATTTTTAATATTTATATTTAAATTAAATTAAATTAAAGATGAGTCAGAGGGACGATGGTGACTGGTGAGTGAGCCTACCCATCCACTGCAAAAGTAGAATTTTTCTGTTCATATATACTTTTAATATATATTTGTGTGGCGTTTCTGAAAAGGGGAGAAGATTCTCTTTTCCCTCTCCCTCTATAGTACAAAATGGTAATTAAATACATGTCAGTTTAGGTTTTAGTCCTCCAAGACCTCCATTATTATATAAATGGCCACACACTTTGTCAATTTGAATTCTCAACTAACAGCCGACATAGGTCCATTTTTTGGTCGACTCGGGTAGTTCAACTGCCCTCCCGGAGGCTCGAATTGATGGTAAGAAGGTTTGGATTTGCCCCTTTTGTTAATTTGTGTTGTCTCCAAGGGGATGGATGGGTGAAAGAAAGCCAATATAAGAAGTGCACTGTGAAATTGTATGGCTGCATGCTGCCTAAATCATGGGTACAGCTAAAAGATGAAGATGACGAGCCCTTTCCTTTCCATAGGGGGTTTGACTTTGCACAGAAAAGGACACTCCTACTCACTTTTAGGCAATATGCAAGAATTTATTATAAAATGCAAATAGAAAATGAGGAAATAGGCAATATTCAAGCTATGATTAATAGTGAATATGAGAACTTAACCTGCCAAACTGTGGATTTAGAGCCAATGGCATCACAGGGGCAGAGTGTTCATTCTGTATAAAGACAGGATGAGGATGGCTCAAAGTAGTTAATACCAGCATAACTATACACAAGAATGAGGTTGTTTGACATCAGAATGGCCAACGGAGCGCACACATAATCAGTGGTGGCTAACTGTTTATCTTCTCTAGTCAAAGAGGGAATGGGGCTTCCACACTGCTAGTTAATGGGGATACTCGGGCTCGATAAAATGGAGGACGGGGAAACCTGGGCGGGATATCTCTCTTGTCCATCTGGTTAAACTCGTAACTTAAAGCTGTATATATGTAGATCTATACACACACATAGAGCAAGTTACTAACCACCAGTAGTAGTATATATCATTCTGTCCTCACATTTCCATCTTCAGTTGACGGGAATCCAGTGGCACTGCACCAAATAGGAAGCGTCCGGTCAGTTTTCAGGAAGGGATAAATCAGATAAATCAGATATTTCAAAGATCGTGAACAGGCAATGTCCTATTTATACCGCCATTTGCAGAGCTAATGGATGTAATATGTGAGGCTTCTGGCATAACAAAGCTGGAACCTTCTTCCTTTACCCAGACTGAATGCTGGAAGGAAGGAAAGTGCCCTTGCTGCTGATAAATTTCCATGCTTCCACCGATCTGGATGTCCGACCACGTCATGGGCACCGGAAAGTTACCATCTGATAGAGAGGCGTTCTGCAGGTTGAAAGAAAAACAAATAAATGAGCTATCCACTGCAAGTAAGACAAAATTTTTCCATAGGCGGTGCTAAAAGAATTACATTATTTGAGGTGAACATATACTATAGCAAATTAGGCTACTTTTTACTGCGTTCCTTTGAACCCAAATTGGACTGAATCAGCAACAAGATGGACGTGCGTTCCTTACTGATTTCCATTAGATACAAGATTGCTCAAAAAACGATAAGTAATGTTACACTGCAATTGTTTAGAATAGAATTCTGACAGCTATATTGAAAAGCACATTTATGTCAGTTTGTCATCATTCATCTCATAAAGTTTCAGGAATCTCAGCGATCTATCAGGACTAAATGAATAAACAAAGCTTATATCAACCTTTCTTGTTTTGTGTTTTATAGCAATATATATATATATATATCAATGCTTGGAGTTATAGAATAAAAGAATTGGTCCATGGCATCATTTTCAGTAGAACAGTATGGTCCAGAATGAGAAGGACGTGGCCCATATATGATACAAAATAATGGAAAGAAATGGCCACATATAGGTCCTGGGTAGAGTTGAAATTGTGGGCTATAAGAGAATCTGTGGTGCATATATGAATAAAAATAATGTTAAGGAATAGCTACATGTAGATCTTGTATAGAGTTAAAATTATAAGCTATAAGAGAATCAAGATATCTTTTAGAATTTTCAAACTGAAGAAGGAACTCAAACAAGCAACACCACAATAATAGTTGTTTTCCTTTCCTATCAAACTGGGCAAAAGAACTAAGAAATGGTTCTTACTTCTGGAGTAAATATACTGTCAAGGTTGAAATCAATCTGAGGGTTGACGGCAGCAAGTTTCATTGACAGGAGCTGAAGAACAAAAATACAGATCCTTCGTAATAAGATCGAAAATAATTGAGAAATCTCAATTGAAACCAAACAAAAGTTCAAAGTGTGGTAAATCTATAGCAGTTGGTTCAGCTACAACGTGATCTTACCTCAACTTGGCGCTGTAAAGATTGCACATGATTGATGATCTCATCCAGCACCAGCGCAGTTCCTGTTATCTGCAAAACAGTAGACTTGTCATCCTTTCTTACATAAGAAAGTGAAGATTAAGCCAAAATGATACGAAAAGTTAAAATTCCCTTTTTTAACCCTTCCTGTCCCTTAACATAAAATGGAAAGGTTCAACTCGTAAAACCTTATCTGTATGCAAATAAAAATCTCCATCACCATCATCACT
This sequence comes from Trapa incisa, assembly GCA_030064435.1. Classification (NCBI taxonomy): domain Eukaryota; kingdom Viridiplantae; phylum Streptophyta; class Magnoliopsida; order Myrtales; family Lythraceae; genus Trapa; species Trapa incisa. The sequence continues at coordinate 1,589,880 of CM057778.1, forward strand.
AGATGGCTAAATTCATGCCTACAAACCACAACGAATGATCCACTTTTGATGATTGAGAGATATAGAAGCTGTTTAAAAGTGACTAAAAGATTTTATTTATGAAGGAAAAGACGAATTATTTCTCATGTCCTGCTGATGATTCTAAACAATGTAACTAGCTTTTGTGGCACAAATATATAGTTGAAATAACTTCAAAATTCCTCAAAACAAAATATGCTAAAGAGAAGATATTGACAAGGTAGTCATATTGGCTAAAATCGATCTGGCACTAGCATATTTTGTAACAAGTTGATTCTCCAACAACCATGACAATAGGTAGGATATCAAGTCACTTCCTGTAAAGATGGAGACTGGCCTTGCTACAGTGGCCCACAGTCATCATTCTAAACAGCAAGGCATCATGTAAACTTGGGGTGTTTGGTCCCTGTCTGAACTAAAGATAAATCTATTTGCCTTTTTCCACCGTCACATCATGCCTTCGTACAGTTAGGTCTGCAGGTTTGGTATGCACATATGAGAAGTGTTCCTTTGTTTGTCCTTCATTTCATCATCTCAATGCCGATGGATACCAAACACGTTAGAGATGTCTGCTGCACCATCCACCTCATGGGGATATAATTCCAGGACTCTCGGTCCCATATACTAACTATTCACCTCTGTTTTACTCATATCCACACCAGAGTTACAGTTGACCTCAGAAGAAATCTCGAGAAAGCCCATGCCTTTCTAAAACCATATTAACCAAAATTAATCAATAGAAAGCAGCCTCCTAAAATAATAATCAACTTAACGAGGACACAGTCCACAAATCTAAAATGAAAGCGATGAGACTTCACTCGTGGCTGCTAATAAGAGCGACCAAAATTTCCCGTCAAATGGAAGGGCGGATGTGCAGTGCAGGAGGAAGAGTAGAAAGAGACCCTTTAAACAAATAACCAAAACAGTATCAGGGTAGATATCACGGATCACGAGCATTTTACTGTTGATGAAACCCTCGCAGTAGCAACAGACGACCATTTTCAAAGTGCAGGAAGCTCTAGTGTGACAGAATGACATCAGATGGCAGAACCATTACGTAACCCACATGATCCAAAGGGGGAAATGGCGCTTTTCAGCGACAAGTCGCAACAAACCAAGGCCCACACATTTATTTAAAATCACAATCTTGATTTCGATGATCTTTTAATCTGATTGCCTGTCAATCCAATCAATCACAGAGGGAAATAGGAATAACTAACCATATTGCAGCCTGGGACGAGCTCCTGTAGCAGCTTCATCCGAGCGTTGATCTTCTCTCTCCTCGCCTGCAGACAGATGGCATGATATCATTGGATAATGACCAGTAATACAATTAATTAGCTTTAAATCAAACAGGTAAACATAATTAAGAGCTCACCCTCTCTGCTAGGCTATGACTGTCAGTGGCCTGTCCCCGGCGAGCTCGGACATGGACGTAAGGAAGCGCCTCCGCATCTTGTGAACTCTCGTTCTTCTTCTTCTTCTCCGATCCTTTATCCTGCAAGTTGGATTCGGCCAATGGTCAACAGAGACATGGGAGGTAGCACATAGACCCCCCAATTTCACAGCAGTTTACAATTACAGTACTGTACCAGCTGGTCCCGCACTTTCCTCTTCGTTGAACCTGGAACCTTGCTCTCTGGCGCCGTATCGGAGACGCCCGGATGTTTCCAAGTGCTCCATTCCGACGCACTGTATGGCACGATCTCTTTCTTCACTTTCGGAGAGCTGGCGGAGCTCGCGCCCGGCGAGGAACCGTTCTCTCCGGCGGAGAACGCGAGGCAGTTGGCACCGTAACCTGTGTTAGCAGAGCTCGTCGGCGCGAACAGAACGGCACCATCGTCAACCGAGTTAACGTAGGGGTTCGAGGACTCGGACGGCTCGGGCCAGTGCAGGAGCTCCATGGCCTGAGTAGGGCCGAGCTCGAGAATCGCTGTGAAGGAGGAGGCATTCCCCACCGGCGCCGGTGGCAGGGCGATCAGACGCTGGATCTCTTCGTTGAACATGAGGCTCTCAAACGGCGGCTCGTCCGGTCTATTGCCAGTCAGAGACATCGGCTCCATCACGGAATACGCACAACGACCTTGACAAATATCAAGATGATGCGATCGGAGCAAAATTAACGCGGTGGAAGAGTAGTAGCAGAGCACCACCAGATGGATTGCTCTTCAACGGCGCAGAGCAGTTGGTCAATGAGCAGTCAGTGACTGAAATAAGGAAGAGTTACTATCCTTCACTCTCACTCCGCGAGGAGGGAGGCGGGCAGAGTGGACTGGAGAGACAGAGACCCGTCCACAGCACCATTACAAGCAAGGAAGAAAGCAACGTCGCTTCGAGTTTGCAGCTCAAAAATATACTGGTGAGGAAAATGTACACAGACAAGCAGAGAGAAGCCAGAGCAGTACCGCCATTTGTACACTTGGTTCGCTGATCTGGTGCTCCTGAAAATAGGCAATAAAGAGAAACGCGTATTCTATTATTAATTATTAATTATTAATTAATAATTTAAATTATTATTAGTATATTATAATTTCTAACAAATTTGTTAGGGTAGCTTGTGTTGCCACATGTGTATACCGTACGTGCTTAACATCATTTTAGAAGTTTGGGAAGGGTACGAGTCCCTGCTATATAATATATACCATGGGTGTGGTCCTATCCTGCATTCTTTCCATCTAGGCCAGCCATATTATTGTTAATGGCTCGACCAAATACGGCCACCACTTGCAATGGGGGCCGGTTAGGTTGGACCACAAATAATATCCTCTTTCGACCAGGGCAAATTTTGCTCAGTGGTCTAGGCTAGGCTAGGGCTAGGGCTAGCTAGTGTGCTGGTCATTCATGTTATAGACTAATTAAACAAGCTTTTCTCTTTAATGCTGTCAACAAATTCTCCTGCTCAAAGCGTCATGCTGTCACCCATGTCTATGATGCTTGCTGATACAATTAATGCCCGCGAACCAAGTATATCGGTGGTCCGTCGACCAACAATCAATAGCACTGAGCTCCATATTAGATTATTATTGGTTGAAATTGAAGAGCATAATAGGGTTGCAAAAGACCACCTCAAGTTGTGGGCCCGGTGATAATCCAACCCCTGACCTTATTGCCGTCGGATCAATTATCACTACGGATAACCGGTTTAATCGGACGGTTAGTAACTTACTACTCGAATCGAAAAGGAGGCCCCGCTTTAGCAGGACCCGATCACACGTGGCAAGAGGAGAATGGCGCCTCAGTCAAGTCCCCCGGAAGCGAAAACGACCCGACACGATTACGAAGGCCTGGACCACTGAGGTGGGCCTAAGACACGTTCAAAATCACGCGTCAGGTCACGAGACCACATGGAAAATCTGGTCCATGGGCCTTGATGTGCCCGCATTCGTGACCCACTTGAATAATTATAATCCTAGGGTTATTTTATTTTATTTTTGTTGAGAGAATTGATGAAATTTTGACTCAAATAAATAATTATGTTAAGTTTATAAAGATGAGAGAATTATATTTTTTTACCATATTTATAAACTAATTAACAATATTATCTAATATGATTTTATACACAATTTCATCCTCAACTAAAAATTTGGAGAGTGATTTGTTTAATAATAAAAAATGCTCAAATTATTTTATCTTTTGAAATGGAAATAATTATATTCAATTTATATAATAAGTGTATTTGCAATCAATTAAGTAAAATATAAAAATATGGTATATTTATAATATTCAAAAGAGTTCTAATATTTAAAAGTGATATTCGTTAATTATAAATAATTATGAAATTATTTAAAGTAAATGTAATTAAAACATAAAAATAATTATGAAAAGTATATCTAAAATCACCCGCCCATAGTTTCTCCCAACCTCTGGTCCGGAGGAAGAAATTCTCGGGTCCGTCTTTGGTCGTGCAGCACCTGATCTTCTCCTCCCCTCAAATCCAATCCACCTGCTCCGCCCGCTTCAAAAAATGCAGGTGGGTATTCCCTTGTGATTCTCACCCTCGACGTCTGACGACAGTCGTCCTGTGATTCAGTCGATCTATCTTGACCTCCGACCCGATCCAGTCTTATTCCGTCTTGTTAGCTCAATCCGTCCAGTGAGAGCCGGGCGCGTGTCTCTCAATCGGAAATATCAGATTCTTGCCCCAATTCACCGACAAAACCTGTCGATTCAAGAATTGGGTATCGACTTTCTTTAGCAAAAGTTCAGTTTTTTTGGGTGGAAGAAATGGTTACTGTGAATTTGGGGATGCTCCATTACGTCCTCGATCATGTCTACGGGGCTTTTGTGCACAGGACGAAACTGAGCCCGCCGTTCTTTTCGAGGGGTTGGGGTGGAGCGAAGCTCGATCTTCTGGAGAAGATGATCAGGCAGCTGTTCCCCGATGTGGCAGGTCAAAACTGGCCGCCGTCATTGATTCAGCCCATCTGGAGGACCGTCTGGGAGACGAGGACAGCGTGTCTCAGGGAAGGGGTCTTCCGGACGCCCTGCGATGACCAGATTATAGGTGCTCTTCCCCCCGAGAGTCACGCGGCTAGAGTTGCTTTCCTTGTACCCAAGTCTGTCCCCCCTCAGAAGATGGCCTGTGTTGTTCACCTCGCAGGTATGAGAAACTTGTAAGTAGACCTTGGGGAAATGAAAAGGCTAATTCTTTACTCTATTTTCCCGCAGTTAAATTTTGTTGTTTCAGCAGTAATGATTCATTACTTTCATCTTTATCCTATTTTCATTGGCAGATATCACATAAATGCTGCTTATACTATGCCTTTTTACCCTGCAATTTGTGCCCGAATTCCTTTTGTATCTGCCTGGTCCTCGGTTGATTCAATGCCTTTTTCATTACTTTTCAAAACGAATTTCTGTTGTTTCATTTTTTAGCTACAAGTTCAGAATCCATTATTATTTGCTCCACAATACTTGCTTTCTTTTAGGCTCACTCTGTGACTATGCTTTGAACTTGGATTCTCCTTTAACCATGTCTGAATTGGCTTCTGGTATTTACCATACCATCAATTGTACTTACTAACGAACTTTTCTGGCATGAAGTTTATTTTATCTTCCTACTAAAATATCCACTAGTTTCTTCCCTATTTTTCAATCATGATTCAGCTTCTTTTAGTCAATACCGTTTTCATGGATTTGAGGTTGGGGCTGATGATGCAATGTCTTGTTCTATACCAGGATTTTACCTCATTAGTTCAATTATTTTGTCCTGTTTGATCTTTATTGGACCCATGCAGTGTTAAATGATGTGTCTTGTAAGCCTAAATTTGTACTAGTTCAAATTTGACATAGAATCAGCAGAAAAGTGGGATTGATGCGGCTTTTCATTGGAGTTTGAATCAATTGGTGTAGGAACTGGTGACCATTCATTTGAAAGAAGATTACGTCTTGGTGGACCATTGTTGAAGGAGAACGTAGCCACAATGGTACTTGAGAGGTAAATTTTCTACTGATTCTCTTTTGGTATTGAGAAATAAAGTGTTCTTTGACTGTCTAGACGATAGTGACATGGACCATGCTATCATATAAAGTGCAGTCCCTTTTATGGGCAGAGACGTCCTCTGCTTCAGCGCGGAGCGAAACTATTGTGTGTGAGTGACCTGCTGTTGCTAGGAAGAGTCACCATTGAAGAGGCCCGGAGTCTCTTGTATTGGCTAGAACACAATGAAGGGTTTGGGAAGATGGGTGTTTGTGGCCTTAGCATGGGTAAGGGCTCATCTGATATTAGTTTAATCGTGTAGTTTGTGGCAAAAGATGCACCCATTAAACATTGTCACGATAGAATTCTAAATGATCGATAGAAGATATCTTCCAGAGTACAAATAACTAACATTAAAAGCTTCTTCTCTACCAGTATGATGCCAATTGCTCTTTTTTTCTAACCTTCATTGGAACAGGAGTACTCGATTTTCCTCTATTATCACGCTGCAGCCTTTTTCAGATGCCTTGACACATGGATCTTTGGGAGGATTAATTAGCCTTTGTTTTATTCATCAAGGCTTGAAAACGAAGAATATAAGGGTTAAGAAAGGAGAACACTGCATGATTTATATGTTTCCTTCTGTGTGGCTGGGAATATCTTCCTGTGACAATGTAGAACAAAAAAGGTGAAGTCATCAATAAACTATCACAGAAATCTGATCTTGTACATGGCTGAATGTAGGTGGGGTGCATGCTGCCATGGTCGGATCTCTCCACCCAACTCCAGTGGCAACCCTTCCCTTTCTGTCTCCACACTCTGCGGTTGTGGCATTCTGTGAGGGCATACTGAAGCATGGGACTGCCTGGGAGGTCCTGAGGGAGGACCTTCAAGTTCAGTGTGCCTCCATGACTCTGGAAGAAGTGAAGGAAAGGATGCGAAACGTGCTCTCCCTCACTGATGTCACCCGTTTCCCTATCCCGAAGAACCCAAAGGCCGTGATATTCGTCGCGGCCACTGTAAGTAATGCACTGTATAGTTACTATCCCATTTGGTCCCATGTTCTGTGCTTATGGTGGTGTTGGGTATGTACTTAGTGTGTCATTGGGTATATTGCTTGCTACCTTGAAAATTTGAATGATATCAATTTACTTTCACAGGATGATGGCTATATCCCAAAGCACTCGGTTCTAGAGCTACAAAAGGCTTGGCCAGGTTCTGAAGTCCGATGGGTGACTGGGGGGCATGTATCATCCTTCATCCTCCACAACGGAGAGTTCCGAAGGGCAATAGTTGATGGACTGAATCGATTACAGTGGAGGGAGAATCCCTTGTGACCGCTGAATTCATCTCCTACCTGCGCCAAGAGGAAGGCTTAACCTTAACAATTTCTTTTCATCTACTGCAGTTGTCCAGACCCGGACATTATTAACTGCCTACTAAATGACCAGTTTCCCCCTGATTTCAGTGTGGGTGAACTTGGGCAAACCTGTGAATATATCTCTGGCTGACCTTTGACTTTCCCTAATTTGCATGGAAAGATGGATCTTGGGCAAACCCGGGCATTTTTATTGCTTATTGGTGGCTGATTATTTACTCAGTGTGGGTCACCCCTAGACATCGACCCATAAGGTGAAAGATTCCTCTGTGACACACTCTACATTAATGTCAGGATACAACAACCTTAGGACTTGTCACTTTTTCCGACGAGTTCCGACGAGAGACTGCAGGTCGTGTCAGATTGACACCCCCCTTGATACTTTCATCACTCACAAGACATCTCAGTGGGGTCATTCATTAAATTGCAAGCAAGAAGATGTAAATCATAGTGATGTCTATGAACAACAGAGCTGCTATAAATGCAGAAGCATGAAGCAGCAGCATGCATGAACAGATTCAGATTGATATAAATCATAAGTGCTTTCTAAGTTCAGCATAGAATCAAAATTAGCCCAAGGATCACGGACAACAAAGAGAGATATTCCACCATAGACATGCAAGAAAAAAGGATTAAGCAAAGAAACCCGGCGAAGATCATGCCGGATTTTAGCAAAATATGACCCACTACCACCACATCCTGGCAGAACAATATTAACTGAAAATCTTCGGATTTCTATAGCTAGATCTCACAACATACAGTCCGTCCTTGCAGGCAGCCGGCGGAAGAAATTCAGCGGCACAGACGGTAATTTGTGCCTAAACCTCGGATGCCTCAGGACATAGAATCCTGTCAGGAGAGCGACAACTTGGAAAGGTGTCACGTAGAGGACAACGGCAGCGACAAGGCAGAAGATCACAAACAGGGCAGTGGCACGCGGGTCACGCCAGCTCAGCAGGGACTGGAGCCGCTCCCCCTGAGTAGCCAGGTCACCCACCACCGTCTGGATCCTGCCAGCGATGCTCCTGAGGCGATCATACCTCATCCTGACAATGTCAGCAGCACGGGAGGTGGGGAAGGTGTCGAACTCCTCGTCCAGCTCATCCGGGTAGGCCGAGTCAGCATGGGACAGCCTGGTGTCCATGTGGGGAGGGTGCCTCGGCCTCCACCTGTAGTACCAAACTCCAATCAGGAAGAGGTAGAGGAAGACGGTCGGAAAGATGAGCTCCGGGTACACCACGAGGATGATGTAGAGGATGTGGATCAAGACCGTTGTGATCGGGTTCTTCCAGTTGCAGATCTGATCAAACCACTTGCCTACTGCAATGAGACCGCCTAGTACCCCCATGATTCGGAAAAAGTTGGCCTTGCTCCTCCTCATGCTCCACATATGGGACCCCACATCGAGCATATACTCAACAACCTCCTTCCTCAGCGGTGGCTCCGCACGGCTCAGTCTCATCGATACAATCTGAGTCGCCTGGTGCCGGAGGCTGTCTAGTTGGCTCACCGTCAAGGGGTGGAGGTAGTGCATTTTGGGCAGCAGCGGGTGAGAGTACATGTGCATCATGTTGAGGAGTGACGAGCAAGTAAACCGAACAGCAAGGTGGATTTCACCCATCTTTTTGACACCATTTGGATGGAGGACTAGGAGGGGGTATGAATGAGTGTACACACGGTCAGTCTCGAGCGTAGATAGACGGATTCTGACTTTCCCGATTCTCGAATCTCTGGTGCCTCCGCCATTCTTATCTCCTCCTCCATGGAGGTGGCAGTTATCAAAGACACCAATGGTGACCACTGTGCAGGGATCAAACACCTCCCAAGTGTACTGCTCGTTCCACCTTGGCATAAAACTGTCGATGATAGTCCTTGTTCGCACCCACTTCTGACCATACTTGGCCACGCAGTAAGCATCCGTGGTCCCGCGTCCATCCTTTGCCTTCATAGGCATCAGACCCTGGGCGCTCAAGATACCGAGCTCCAAAACTCCGATGCTCGGCTTCCAGAGCGGTTTGGCTGTGGGCCTGAGGTCACTGCTGTAGTGAGTCGACTCGTCCAGTACATGATACCCTCCTTCCAAACAGATCCTCATGTGGATCCTACTTGCAAACTTGATTTCCTTCTTCTTCTGGTCTCCCTCTACTATGACATGCTTTTCGAGGTTATACCACCTCGTGTTAATGGGCTTATGGTCCAGCCTTCGTTCCACATACTGAAGAGGGATTGCACACCGACCTAACACTTCATCTTTGTTGGGGACAACTCGATCCTCCACGCTCAGAATCAATGGCTCCTCAAAGGGTTCTGCTGCTACAAACATTAGATCCTCATTCCACATGGGATTGATGCTCCTGCTGGGAGAAATCCTCGTTCTCAATGCCTGATTCCCAAGAATAGCCTTCACAAAAACCTCAGGGTACCTTCCCTTATCACCAGGCTGCAAATCCTGGGCTTCGATCACATTAACTCGAAAATACCAAAGCTTGGGAGAGAGGTAGACCTTCGACCGGATGTTTGCTACCCCGTCAGTACCACTCACGGCTGCAGCATCGGAGTGCCAAGCATCTGGGAAGGCCTCATCAGCTTGTGTTCCCATCCAGACAGCCAGCATAAGCTCTCCCTTGAGCTTATCCCTTTTCCTGTCCTCGAGCATGTACCACTGAGGTGCAAGCGGGCTATCAGGAGGGACTCGCTTAGGGACCTCGTGCAGGTCGAAGAGGACCCTACCCATGAAGTCATCCTTGACAAAGTCCTTGTCCTTCACAGTCACCTCAAGGACCGAGGCCTGGATCCGGTCCTTGGAGAAGGCAAAGACCTGGTTCCACTCCGGATTGGACTTCTTCTCGAAGTGACGAGTGGTGCCCTTGTAGTTCCCTAGCTTGACCTCCACATAAGGGTCACAGCTTCCGGTTACATCTTTACCGGGCAAGTCCCTGGCCTTCACGACCCGAACATAGAGATACTGCATCTGCTCAACCAGATCATAGGTGCTTGTAAGCTTGTCACCGCCTATCTTTCCACCACCAAGGTGGGGTCTCGTCTCCTTCAAGGAGAAGTCTTCAGGGACCGGCCTCGGCTGCATCGCTCTACCTCAGTATTTGAAACTTTTTTTTTTTCTGAATCACAGGCTCTATCTATTTCCACCTCAGGATATGTATAAGCTGCACTTGCAATTCAAAATCTCCGAGAAACCTAAAAGACAGGGATTTGTAGCCGTTACAGTACAAGAGCATCCAAAGGAAAATAACTAAGATGCCTTGAATCTCGGAAATAGCAACTAATAAAATTCAAAGCAAGCAAAACGACCATCTCGATATTAAAAACTACTGCTGGCTATGCACTACTGTCAAATAAAAAGGCAATATTTTTCTTCCATCTGCCTTCAGATCTAAATCCCAGAGCCTAGCAAAAACTCATATCGAAGCGCCAGGTATTGTACAATCGCACGTCCATACGTTTTCCAATTCTCAGATGTCAGCAAAACCCACAAAGAAAGACATAGAAATACACAAAAACAAGGCAAGTCATACCCATTAAAAACATTATCGTGTTTTGAAACGGAGGGTCTTCACCAAGCATTAAAAAATGGAGAACAAAATAAAGCATTTAATGCTAGGCGTCCTGTTTTCCCCTTTTCTTCTCCAACTTTTGAGTTTTTTGACTTTCTTATGGTCCAAAACACAGACCACATAGCCTAAAAACCGTGAGCTAGGTGGACAGGAACAATGCAGGTCGAAGACTCACAGATCTAAACAGGAAAAGGGTGGGGAAGAAACCAGGAAAATTAAGTGCTTGGTATTATTGGAGAGAGAAATGGAGTGGAAGAAGAAGAAGAAGAAGAAACGGAGTGAGGTGTACCTTCTGAGAAAAATTGCAGATGAAATGAACTCAGAGACGAGGAGCAAGAGAAAGAGAAGAACCCATCGGCGGAAGGAGACACTGACCAACTGCAGAGAGGAAAGTTTGGACTTTGGAAGGGAAGCACAGACGATGGAGAGAGAGGACGGAGGAGTGCAGAGACTCCTGCTTTTTGGTGGGACAAAAGAATCAAATGAATCCCTTTAGAATAAACCTGTCGCATAAAAAATAATTAAATCAATTATAAATTTTGATATTTCATGAATAAATAATTACCTTAAATATATCAGTCTTTTTTTGCTCAATATAAATATATCACATGGGACAATTGCAGGTAGACCTTTTTTATTGGATTGAGGAACCAAAAACTGGTTGTGCAAATAAAAAAGAACCAAAAACTGGTTGTGCAAATAAAAAAGAACCAAAAACTGGTTCGGTCGGATTGGCGCGTGCTGTCAAAGTTGCGCGTTTCCATGCGGCTTTGGACAGTGCTGCTTGCAGACGATGGTGGTCGATATTTTTTTCTTGCATTTTTTTAATTAGTTTTTTTTTATAATATCCCTATTTTCTCGGTAATTTCCATTAATTAACGTGTAAATTATTTTTTTGCGTTCGTCAGGGCCACGTGGAGATTTCACTGGTCAACTTGGATCCTCAATCCCCGTTCAGCTCCTCCACTCCAGCCAATGGTAAATTGCCATTTACACCAATGCAGTAGATCAGACCGCACTGAATCACTACCGCATCGTCCGCACTCCCGCTCATTTCTCCTTCACATTTCGTTGTAGCAGCCCATCAATGATCCGTAACTCTCTCAATTCTCTAGGCATCGGAGCTCGACGAGAAACCGACGGTGATCGATATGTCCGACCCGCCGGCAGCACCTTCCATGGATACGGGTCTTCCGTGCGACCCGGCTGCAAGCTTACTCCTCCGTCCTAGGCGGGAGGCCTTCGAGTACGGCCTCCTCCCCATCCCCAAGCTCGTCTCCACCGACCCGATGCAAACCATCGCGTCGCTGAGGCAGAAACTCTCCGCTCGGTCCTCGAACAACCGGATCGACTCGGCCTCGCTAGCAGACGCTCTCCAGCTTCCGATCGATCATGCAAAGCTCATCCTCGACACCCTCTCGTCGGTGCTGTATTCCGACGAACACCACTCCGTCAGCACCAGGGCAGACCACGTCGACTCTGTCGGAGCAGATGTTCGTGATGTGATCCTGTTTCTGTACATTCAATCTTATAAGAAGTTGCTCCCGAGGCCGCACAAGGATCCGGCCGCGGTTGCGGATGTTTGGCCTTCCATGTCGGCCTTCGATGGCTACTTATCGGATTTGTCGCCTTTGAAGGTACTTTTATTTTCTCGGTATTGATCCCTGCCTCGCTTCAGATTTGACATGAAACTTCGTATGTGGGGAATATGTGTTGTGGCAGTGGCCTGTAGGGCTTTCTTTATCATGGCGGGTTGGTGAATTCAGCTGGGCAGTGAGTAAATGAGCACTTATTGAAGCTAGGGACTGACTAGGATTGTACATTCTTGTTGGAGTAAATTTGGTACCTTTACTTGACTTATATAAGCTATGGACTTTCATTGTTTTATCCTTTTTTTTGCATTTCATCCCGTGACTCCCAGAAATAACTACTGCACGCAGCTTGCCTTCATGTTCACATTTCATGGTTCATACTTTTTATAGACCAGGTCCCGAATGCAAACTATAGACAATAGCATTATTGGAGCTGCTTTCCATTTTTTTTAAATTTTCATGCTGAGTGGATCCATGCTTTCTTTTGTTAAAATAGAGTATTCCAGTGACGTTACTTAGATAAGGCCATTCTTTAGTGTTAATGATGAGATGAATGTATTGGACCATCTTACAGTTGGTAAGAAGCAACAGCAGGCGCTTTATACCGTATCAAGCTGATGAAGAGGCTCATCAGTTATCTTATCTGCAGAAGCATTTGGGGAACATGATTTCCCTCTTGGCAGAGCCATCAGAGGGAGAAGGCGAAGAATCACAGGTACATCTACTTGATTATATTACTTATGGATGTTCACTTCTGCCTCTTTCTAGAAAAGGGGAATTATGGTGTAAGAGATAGATTGGCATCTCGGTATCCTACTTGATTAATTTTATGAAGATATTTGCTGGGTTATGACTACTGCTGGCTGTCTACCTTCCTCTTATTATTTAGTTGCTGCTCTTCAAAGTGGAGTAATTGGGCTTGATAAAGATCAGGACATATGTCAATGTATCCTGTAGTTAACTGAGACTATATCGTATTGTATGTAGTTTTGATCTTTCTGGACCTAGTACAACGCTCATTCAGCCCATTCTATTTGACGCTGATGCATTATGCAGTGGATGATGCTTCTTATAGTTTTTTTGTGGCTTAGCTTTTATGGTTATTGGTGTAATTTATATGTATGTAGTTAAGTCTGATTTGCAACGCACACCTATTCTTTTCTTATAATCAGTTCTGATTGGCAGGTCTTGACAATTGAAAATTTTGAGCACCTTGGATTGTTGATTCAAATTGATTGCAAAGAATCTGATGGAATTTCATTAGGTCAAGCAGCCCCCTTTTTAACAAATTCTGATCGGGATATGCTTGCAGTCTCTGTTCCGGTTGCACAAGTTCATGATTGGCTTCAACAGAACATCATATCTGCTCAGGAACATATTTTGGGGAGAGTTTCTGGTAAAGAGAGTGAGCCATCAAATAATTCTGATCAGGATATTACCATGTCTAATGCCTCTATAACTTCAGCTAAAACTGCAAAAGGCTTTAAAGATCCATGTTTCATTGAGGGCATTTCAAAATCATCTTTGGTGAAGCAATCAACAGATCTTAAAGGATCTTCTGTCAAAGTAAGCTTCCTATGTTTTTGTATTTGATTTATAGTAACAAAACTTCTCTTCTCTAGATGTATAAAAAACAGATTGTTCTAGGAATAAGGGTCTAATAAATGATTGAGAACAAATGTTTTTGCATTAATGATGCAGCGTTCTAAAGAGCAAATTGATTGTTAACATAAAAGCAATCAAAGAATTTATGAGATATTTTACTCAAAAAAACATTTTTGAAATCTTTTGGGAGCCATGCCCTCCACAACCCAACCACTATTATTTAAAGAAAGGAACAAAAAGAAATGTTCGCAGGAGCTACTAAAATGAATTCAATTTTTTTTCATATATTCTGAATATTTCCTCCAATACTCTAGTTTGTATCCCATCCAGTTATATCTTGGCTTGATATTAGTTCTATGACAATCAACTTTAGCAAGCACTACTGTATCTCTATTGTTATCCGAATTGTCGGTCATTATTTCAGATGCAATGTAGAATATCTGTCAAGTTTCTAGCTGATTGTGTACTTTTTTCGGCTACTTAATTTACTTAGGTTGTTTCTTTTTATAATTTTAATGATTCAGGTTCTGAATTGCCATGATTCTCTCATCTACATATTAGCCCCCATGAGTTATGCTACAATATATGGATGCTCTGATGCCACTATTGTTCTTGGAGCAGTTGGTAAGGTAGGACTGGATATGTTACAATTGCTCTCAATGAGATACTATGAAATATATTTGGGCTGGTTGTGAAATTCAGAGGTTCCATTCTCACAGCATATTAAAAGTGCATTTCTACAATTTTGGGGATGAGTGTTAAGATCTTCATGGCAAACATTACGGCTTAATCTTTTTTTGGGTAATTGTGTTAGGGACTAGAGACTCTTTTTCAAATGTTCTAGTTAGATATAAATTTGACTCTCTCAGTTTTTCCATTGGCCCATAATAGATGTCTTGATATTTTGTCCATCTTCATCTGTTATAGAAAATCTTTTGTGAGAAAATTTTCATATATATGCCTTGAGAGCTTCTATTCTATGATTTGCTCTCAGGCTGTCCGAGTTGAACATTGTGAGAGAGTTCATGTTGTAGTAGCTGCAAAACGGATATGCATTGCCAATTGTCGCGAATGTATTTTCTTTTTGGGAGTGAATCAGCGACCACTCTTTGTTGGTGATAATCATAAGCTTCAGGTGAATGTTCTTTCTTTGTGCCAGTCTTTCTAGTTCAGTAAATAGATTAAGAGATTCTAGAGTTATCCCATCTTGATGAACCAATGAAGCAACATAAACTTTAACAGTTCATTACTAGAGAAGTTTGCTAATGCTTGGGGTGGATTTCCTAATGAACATGGACACCTCCATATTTGATGGTTATGTGATGAATAATCTTAACAATTTAGTTTAGATAATGTGTTTATTGTTAAAATTGATTTTTCTATCTTTAAAACTATCAGGTGGCACCATACAATACTTTTTACTCTCGATTAGAGGAGCACTTGGCTGAAGTGGGCATTGAGGCGAACATCAACAAATGGGACGAGCCCCTCGTTCTTGGAGTGGTTGATCCACATGATTCATTGTCCCACCCAGTTGGTGTTTCTGATTTTCAAGCTGAATCAGCTGCACATGTAGATCCAGACCAGTTCACAAACTTCCTGGTATTCTCATCAATGAATCATTTTCTCTCTATTGATGATATATACACTTTTTCTCTCTATCACTTGTTGTTCTGTAACCATTTCTATCCAGATACCAAATTGCTTTGGAGGTGAACCCACTGGATCAACAAAAGGAAACCCTTTCCCTTTACCAGATGCTTATATGAAATCTCAGCAAAGAAATGTAAGCACCCTGGACCATCTCATTTCCATTCTGGCAGGCCATTTTTTTCTCTCATTATTATTTGCTTACAATTTTCTATGAAATTTGACTTTGGAATTAAATGTTTGTTCTTCCACAGATACACAATTTGGAGGAGATAAAACAGACATTAAGGAGTGCTCCACTTGTTGAAAATAAAAAACGGGAACTTTCTGGTGCTCTTCATGTCTACTTCAAGGATTGGTTATGCTGTAAAGAATCCACCTTTGCCTTGTGATGTTATCTATTACTGTCATTAAAACCCTGTACAACACGCCATTATAATTCCACTTGCTAAAAAGTTTATTAGATTGATCTGGAAAAAGGAAAGACAGTATGTGATTGGGGTCCAAAAGAAAGGAGTGAAGGCCTAACATGCTATTTTCAACACTGCAGCATCTGGGAATGTCCGCCAGCTCTACTGTCTACAGGGAGATTGACATACACACACCATTGTGGGTTTGTCAACATGCTGAGGTACCAGTGGACCATGTGGCGTGCAGCAATTTCTGCTATTACTACATGCAGCAATAATCTTTTATAACCACTGATTTGCTTGATAAGAGCAGGTCTGATTGTACCCCGTCAATTTCACTAACTTTCAAGAGACCATTCAGTTATTACTTAATGCACACTGCTCAGTAAATTATAAGCTTCTTTGCTGGTGACAGTAATCTGGTAATGGTTCCTCCTTTGATAACCTGTCATAGTGAAAAAAAAATAGTCAATATTTACTTACAATCTTTTGTTTTGTGTCCTTAGATTGGTTATCTATTCACCTACCATGATTCACCTCAATGTTTTCTCATGCAGTTCATCCCAATGAGACAGGTTGTTCTGTGTCATCTGATACTGCTCAAGCCCACAAGCTGCACCCAGTGCTGCGACTTGTGATGTTCACGTCCTCATTGGAAGATCAAATTCTGTAGATCAGATCTATCATGAGATAAAGGAACAAGAGACCGTATCAATAAAATTTTTATTTATGGCCATTTGCCTTGTAAGGTTGTGCAAAGCTCATTGCTTCACCTATTCTTGAAAGATGCTAAAAGGAAGTTCCTAAAATAAGAATCATCAGTCCTGTTGATGATCATTATCCACCTACTATCTGGCTTTGAAATGTCCATATTCCTTACATCAATATTCTTGAAATTGATTTTCCCTTTTCTCAGAAACTGCATCAAATTGTTCCTTTGTGTAATCCAAGCTTCTTCCAAACGATTAGGGATTCAGAATCAATCTCAAATTGTTCATAAATAATGTACAGTGCCAAACAACTTTCATTTCTCTAACGGTAGTCCCATTGGCCTACCCATGGTGTACATTGGTTCTTCAAAAGGTCTGAGATAGTAAATTAGTGCAGAGTCCCACATGAAGTTCTTGTTCATTTCAACTGAGATTCAATGCCTCTAAAAGGGAAAGCCTGAAGGACTGGAAGCCATACATTATTCAGACAATCCCTCAAAGGCTCAACGGAAAGAAAAAGGCAGAACACCGGCCAAAGAAGATTGCAGCTGAAAGAAATGTAAAGAAAATTCTTTCATATGCAAAAAGGGGCATTGCTGCATTGAAAAAGTCCCTCTTCGTCCTGTAGTGCTGCACCAGCTGCTCTACACCGATTTACACACCTCCAACAGCAGCCCAGGGAGGGTGAAATTCCACTCAACCCAAGGAACGTCGTGCCAGATGGCGACAATCATTCCCCAGATAGTCCCAGCAACTAAACTAGTAGTCCCGCCCTTGATTGTCTTCATAAGTGGAGTGTCCTCCTTCTCCAGGTACCTGCGCTCAGCAAGGTCCACGGATTTGAGGGGGGAGGGGACAGAAACCACCGGCAAGGAGACGTAAAATCAACCCCTGAATGAACACAAGCTGAAATATCAACGGAGATATGGGACTAGGCGAGACCAATGTTCCTCAGCTAATTGAGCGAGAAATGCAAGAGATTACGAGTCTTGTACCTGAAAATCGGCCACTTCTGTCTGAACTTTGGAGGAGCTGTTACAGAGGAGGAATAATTCGTGCAGCAGACCGGAGATCGCCTTTGACGGTGGTGGGAAAAGAGAGAAGGAAGCACTCCGACGACTGTGACAATAGCGGAGCAAGCTCAGGTGTTAAAAAAAAAGTGAGAGAGATTGCAAGCATAATAATGGGCCGGCCCTATGATTCAAGAACAATTGGGCCTTCTCAGTATTGAAATTATAACCCATTAAGGTTAACCCAATTCTCCAGGCCCATCTTTATTTCCCCGGTATCATTTGCATGAACCGAGTGCACAGAGACTTCTTGAATTTGGGGATCCATTTAGTATCCAGTGGCCTTTGGGCTCTCGTAAGCCAGGTCTAGGGAAAAGTCCTTCTGTCATTCTACGAGTAAATCATTTCTCCTCGCTTTTGAGTAGTAACAGTGAAATCAGCGATCTAAGAAGAACGACGGCATCGGACCTCATCAGAAGCTGTCACGGCCTTCGTCAGCTGAGAATCCGGAAAATTACGTCGGGATCATGCAGACTCCAGAGGACATCCGAAACCTCCCGATCGACATCGCTTTCTCTCGTCTCGGAGGTGAGCTTTCCAATTATGGCTGGTTCTTGCTTGCGTCATCTAGTTTCACTTATGCCCTGGTCTCTCTTTGGCCAAATTTACAAGGCGGAGCCTTAAATTGATAACATGCACCGTAGGGATTTCTTCTTTCCGTTATTTTCTGATCTCATGTATTGCCTTTTTTTTTTTATAATTCGGACTTTTATTTCTGTGATGAAGAGTGGCTGGTTGATCGAAAGAGAATACCGTCTGATTGGAGAAAGCGGTTGGCAGCAATAAGGGCTCGGATAACCAAGGAGTTCCCTTCCCTTCCAAGGGACATCGATCCCTACTTGCAAACTATAGACCCTGATGGTTCGTTTTTATCATTCCTCGTGCTCTAAGCATCGGTAATCTTCCGTTTTATTGGGTGATTTTGCGTTGAGGATGGGAAACTACAATAAATTTGATTTTATAACTAGAGTCTCTCATTCTACGCCAGGAAAATCAAACAACACTGAAATACTTGAGAATAAAGGACAGTTTGTCTACTGTTGAACCAAAAGATTCAAACCATTGAAGTTTTTTTTAAAGAGCACGATGTGAATTTATTCTGTGAGCTAAAATCGTAACCAAGGTGCAAATATTTGCATGATGACTCAATTTAGGTGTAAATCTTTTATTTGGCTCAATTAAAAAATAATGGTTTCATTGACGACTCATTTCATGCATAACTTTTTTTAATTGATTGATCAATGAAATGCATGTAAATTGAGCCTAATAAAAGTATGTACCTAAATTGAGTCATGGCATAATGGTTTTCAGCTTTATATGGGGTTTTAGTCCAATCTATGAGGTTCTTTCTTTCTCCGGCAGTTATAAATAAATGAGATTGATCAAGATGGCCCCATCATTTGGTTATGGGATGTAAAGAACAAATGATTGTATTATGGAATATCTATAATCTTCTTTCTTTTGGTCAAGTTATCTTTCTTTTTTGAGTAATCTAGTTTTACGATAATATCTGTCAATTTCACAGGAGTTGGCTACTTAGAGGCCAAGAAAATATATGACATTCTTTTGAGGTCAACCCCAGAAAGCAGGAACATATTTGGTCGATTGTCAGGCGCCGCGGTATGAAAATCTACACCGCAATCCTGCCTCAAATGGCAGAGACAAAATCATAGAGGCATGGTTTTTTTATTGTGCATAAGAATGCATTGAAATTATTGATGATATTATGGGTTTTTAATGGTAGGGTTCTTGGGAGGCCATTGTTCGTTCCTATGAGAAGGATCATATATTCCTTGGTGAGGCTGCTCAGATAATGGTCCAAAATGTCAACTATGAAATGTAAACCCTTTTTATATACCTTTTGATTACTAGTAAAAGTAACAATTTCAGTCATATTGCGAACTAGATTTTCTTACGGAAATTGTCATATAACAGACCATATCAGAAGAAACAGGTACAGAAAGTCCAGCAGCAATTGACAGAACTTGAACGCAAAGAAACTGATATAAAAAGGAATGCAGCTGTTTCAGCTGTCAAATATGCAGAAGCTTGTCAAGAACTTGGATTACAGGTGTTATTTCAGAAACTATGTACTGATAGTCATCCCTTTCCCATTCTCTGTATGGTGTTGAAGGATTTTTAAACTTTCATGTTCTTGAAACTTTTTAAGTGAATTTTATTTTTATTTTTATTTTTCAGGGATTAAATGTGAGATTAGAGCTCGTGGAGACTGCAAAAACACTTCCTGGTACTTTTAGCAAAATCCTAGAAGTGATCAACAGTGAATCCCTATCACAAGCAATCGAGTATTACTCAAACTTTGTGAGAGATGCTCATACAGAGAAGGATGTAAGGATTTACCCCTATTTCTGATTTGATTTTTCAAACTGGTATCCTTCTGGGCGTGGTTATGTGGCCGTGATCTTATTTAATTTGAAATTTTATTTGCAGAAAGCTCCATGGACTGTGTTGCCAAACTTGATAGGTGTTCGTAAAAATCCTCCATCTCTGATGGTTTCTGCTGTCTCTGATATCAACGAATCTACCTTGCACCAAACAGACTACACTGAAGCAGCAAGAGGCAATGCTGATCCTGCAGTATATAATATTGACTGGGACATATCAGTTGACAATTCTGCCATTGACTGGGATATTGGGACTATAGAAGAAACTGAGGATAGTGCTAATGGTCTGGGTCCATATGAAATCGTCAATGCAAGCGAAGTTTTACAGAGTTCTTCAAATGAAGCTATTAAAACTAATCCCTCAACAGGAGGAGAAAACCTACAACAGGAGATGACTGCCTCAGAAATTTCTTGGGACATAAGTGTTGAAACACCCCAAGTTGATGTCATGGATGATATTAGCTTGTCTAATGTTGGCCCGGATAATCCTAAATTGGCTGCACATCCCTCAACTGAGACGTCAGAATCTAAAGAAAGTCGCAGTCAGTTTCTGGAGACAGACTATAGGAATGCTATTCTCGATGATCTCAATGAGGTTTATTGTTTCCCCCATCTTTGTGTGTTGAAAAGTATTCAATTTCTTTTTCATATTCACTTATTTCTTTTGTTTCCATATTGTGATCAAGACCTCACCATTCTATGCCTATGCTCTCATCAGATCAAAGCATTTCTTCACCATCGATTGTCAGAGTTGATGAATGAAGAAACGCTCTCCTTGCAACATCAAGTTCAGGCAGTTGCTCCCTTTGTCCTTCAGCAGTATCCCCCTGATGCTATTGAGTTGATGCTGAGTGATGTCTCATCGGCAATCACTTTGCTTACTGATAGGAAAACACGCGACTTGATTATGATTCTCAACTCCAGAAGGTGAAAAAACTAATTCTGTCTGAATGAATCCATATTATCCTCTCCTACTATATCTTTCCTCTTACAAGTTTCTATACTAGTGAGAGAAATTGGCTTTCGTTGAACTTGAGGAATCCTTTTTTTTTCTTATTTGTGATTTCAGATTCTTAGATAGATTGGTAAGTACAATAGAGGAGAAAAAGCATCATGAAGCGAAGCTGAAAGAAGGATTGAAAGACATAGCTGGTAAACGAATGGAGCTACAGAACTCACTATCTTCATCATGGCCAAAACAAGTAAATCTTTTTATATGCTGAACTGCTAGTATTAACAAATTTATGTAATATATGTACACTCTGATATCTGATGTTCTCCAAACATGAACCTTTTTGGAACTCCAGGAAGCTGCTCTTAAGAAAAGCAGAGAGCTGAAGAAGCTGTGCGAGAGCGTGCTTTCATCAATTTTCGATGGAAGGCCCGTCAATATCATTGGAGAGATTAATACGCTGCTGAATGCCAGTATTGGTGCCTAAAATACTACCTTTTTTACTTGTATATTGACCTTGAACAATCAACCGCCGGAGCCAATATTTTTTAATGGACTATGCGTTATATTATATCCGGGTCCTAGATCTTTCTCAATAAGATGCATGGGCAACCGTTGATTGTTGCATTAACATTCATAGAATGATGTTGTGATGTGAATTGAAGCTTATGCTTTCTTCTTGATCTCGTTTTCTTTTGTTAATTTCATGGATGGACATTAATTTTGGCCATTAGCCTCAAAAGGAGTTGGCAGGTATAATCTAATCGAAGAATGGTAAAAAATAATGCAAGGCAAATCAGGAAGAAGATCAAAATTCTGATGTACTCACCAAGCAAAAATTGCAGCAGATTCCAACAAAATAAATGCAGAAATTCTCCATTTCACAGCTATCCATTTGCAGGAAATGAAATAAAGAGATTGGAAAACTGAAAGAAATGCTCGCAAAACAATTACTGGAAGAAAGGCAATGTTACCGGCGCTATTAACTGATCTATGAATTTGAGTAGTGTGTGCGGTAGGTGGTCTAGTGCCATAGGTAAACCATGAACTCACTTGCACTCAACACCAACTTCAGCAGCACGGCGAGGCTTGTTCTTCCGTCTACTCCCAATTTGCCGGAATCCGACCGCTTTCACTGCCGCATCATTGACACCAGGCTTAGATCCAGCCCCGTTTTCCTCTTTGGCAGCATCAATGTTCTCTTTGGCCAAGGCAGGCCTAATCCTCTTCCTTCCACTATCAGCGGTCATCTCATTATTTGCATCCTTGGTTGATGAGGAATCCTTCAATGCTTCGCCGTTTTCTTCCGCCTTGTCTGCATTGTCTTCAGTGTAGCCCTTCACAATCTTCTGTGGCCTTCCTCTTTTCCTGTGTGTTAAAATTTTCTCTTCTTCACCACTACCTTGGTCTTCACGAGCAGCAACAGTCTGTTTCTTCCCTTTTCCTCTTACTCTACCCATTTGTTTAGATGCACTGACTTGAAAGTCGGACAGCTGAAAATCTCTGCAACCAAACAAGATGATGATGAACATGAAAAGGGCAGAATCATAACTAAAAACCTCGAGGGTATGTATTTAGGCTATGAATAGGGAAAGAAGACACTGTGCGTCTGTGCCACATATCTCTGAGCTTCGGATCATCAGGAGCTTATTCACATAAAGTTTGAACACGACCACAAAACATAGCAAGTGAAGAGGCGAAAGCTATTTAGAGATATGTTCCTCTATCAAACCATATGTTCGGGCCCAGCAAAAAGACACTAAATCCACCATCTACAGAAAGCTTCCCAAGGCTTCTGAAAAACATCCATTTCAACAGCTCGAGCTGATAATGGAGTTCCTGACTTCCTTTTTCCCATTCCACCATACCAGAGAGACTAAAAGAACAAAGATCTAACCATTTAGAAACTGAATAAAAGCACCCAGTTACATCTTACACAAACAAACTAGTCACAGTACATGAAAAAGGCTGTCATTTTGCCAGCAAAAGAAACTTCATGGAGCTTCGATCTTCTACTCAATTGTTTCTCAAACGAACTATTGATACATAAACTACTGGTCCTAAAATCGAACCTTTTATATGTCGTCTGCAACAAAATAAGCAGCGATCTTCACATCTCATGTCTCAATAAGATGACAGCAACAAGTTCTACCACCATTTATATCGGGAAGCAGACAGAACCACGAGATTCGCAAGGGAAATCTTGGAATAGCATGTTTATGAATGGGTGGATAGAGATTAAGGATGGAGCTAAAGCCTGACCTTAGAAGCAAGAACCGATTACTGCATCTTCAGAGCAAAACACAGAACCCTGGGATTCCACTAATCGGAAAAGAAGCAGCACGTAATCTTCAGAACCTAGGAAAGATTGAAGAAATGCAAGAGCCAAAATGAAGTAACAGTAAACATGGAGAGAATTGACCCAGTGACTGAACAGATCAAAGGGAATTGAAGATTTAGAAATGACCCAGTGCCAGAAGATGCAATCAATCTGTGGAGACTTACTTGCTGGGTGTCAAGCACACGTGAAGGATGCCAAGGAGGATATACAGTGAGAGAGAGAGAGAGGCCTCTTACCCGATGTAGAGAGAGACAGAGAAGAGAATAGCCCTCTCCTCTACTGTACTGTACTGAGTTGAAGTGAGGAGACAGTAAAATGGTGGATGGGGAGGGGGAGAGAGAATCAAGCAAAGGTAAGATTTTGAAGGTGGTCTTATCTTTACATGGGTGGGACCCACACGAGTGACCACCCTAAGGTTTCACTATCATGAGGTCGGTCCACTCCATTTTTTCCATTCCTCTATAATGCCAAAGATACCCTTCAAATTTCTTGTAAAAGCCAATAAGATTTTGGTGGGTACTCATTAGGATGAAATTTGAAATGCACATAACCTTTTTCAGACACATTATAAGTTGGGTAATTATTCTAATGATATAAATGTACAAGAGATAAAAATTACTTAAATATTTTTTTCATATTTAATAATATTAAAAGTGAAATTTGTGATCACATGTTAAATATAAAAAGAACATGGTAAATAGATAATAAATAATAAAAATTTATAATCTTATAAATTTATAATCTTTTTTATTTTAATAATAATAATTTGTTAATAAAAATTAAATAAATCAAAATTAATAAAGGAAATTAAGCATTACGAGATTCCGACATGCAAATGTACGGAAAAGAATGAACAAATAATTGCTATTGCATGCGAGATATCCTAACCCGGACAATTTCCTCACGCGATCCACGTGTAGAATGGACAACTAGCCGGACAGAACAAGAACATAAGCAGCAGAATATCATTGTCTCGACTCCCAACATCAGATGCACTTGCATATCACTTTGTTACATCACATATATCTTTCAATTTTTATTTATCATATTCATTTATTATATTAAAATTATGGTCGGATATGAACATGGGTACTGTCTTTTGCACTCGATATGATGTTTATACCCATTCCTCTAACCATTTAGAATAAAAGCACTAAGTTACATTTTACACAAACAAACTATTCATAGTACATGAAAAAGACTATCATTTTGCCATAAAAAGAAACTTCATGGAGATTCCATCTTCTACTCAATTGTTTCTCAAACGAACTATTGATACATGTTTATGAATGGGTGGATAGAGATTAAGGATGAAGCTAAGTCTGACCTGAGAAGTAAGAACCGATCACTGTATATTCAGAGCAAAACACGAACCCTGGGATTCCACTAACCGGAAAAGAAGCAGCACGTAATCTTCAGAACCTAGGAAAGATTGAAGAAAGGCAAGAGTCAAAATGAAGTAACAGTAAACATGGAGAGAATTGACTCAGATACTGAACATATCAAAGAGGATTGAAGATTTAGAAATGAGTGAGTGCCAGGAGATGCAATCAATCCGTGGAGACTTACCCGATTTAGAGAGAGAAGAGAATAGGTTGGTGTACTGAGTTTTTTAGGGTGGGACCCACATGAGTGGCCACAAAAAGATTTCATCGTGTGAGGTCGGTCCACTCCATTTTTCCATTCCGCTAAAGATACTCTTCAAATTTTTTGAAAAAGCGAAATGATTTTAGGGGAAAACTCGTTACGGTGAAAATTGAAATGCTTATGAAAATTTTCATATATATGATTTCATAGATCGTTATTGTATTCAATAAAATAAATTAAGAAAAATAAAACTATTGTTAATAAATTTAATTAGAAACAATGGTTTCGAATTTATAACCATACAAATTCCTTAAAATCGGAATTGGATGGTTAGATATTTAATTATTGAATTCGTTCGCCTTCACTCGTAAAGTTAGCACTAATAAGTTAATAAAATTTTAAATTAATTCTGAGAGGTTAACTTAAAAAAAAATTAGTATAAATCGTATCTCATGTCTGGTTATCGATTAATTAGTTATATGAATGGGATTTGTAAAAATTAAACTATAAAACCGTAAAAAAATAAAGTACGCTAGGTCAAATTATTAATTTTTATTAGTGAAACTAATTATATTATTGTTAAATTTTATTTAAAATGTAGGCAATACTAAACAAAATCGAGAGAGTGTTTTAGCAATCGAGCGAACAATTTTCGTGTATTGTGTTGAGTGGGCTCTTACGGGAACTTGTTCAATCTACGTGCTTTCCGAAATTAGCTCTATTTTCGTTCAAGTATTTTCTATAATGTTTAATAATAATCAACTTAATTTCACTTCTAAACATTAGTAATTTAACCTATCGCTACAATTTTACGGGTTAGTATTTCTAGATCTCGATCGTTCAACTCATTAACCAATAACTCGACCCTCGATTTAATATTATCTAAAGTTAACATTTTGGGAATAAGCTCAATTTCTATTTCCTTAGCAATTATTGAGGTGCTCAAGTCATTATTAAGAGCCCCTGGTTTATTTTCACTCATTTGAAATAGAGTTTTCATTTTTCCAACTTTTCCCTATTATAATGTTAGGTTATACTTGATCTCCCTTTTTTGGATATTAATACCTTTAATTCATTTAATGACAACATGGGACATGGTCCCACACAACAACACAACAACTTAGGCTCCCGTGACATTTCCTGGGTTACACATGACACATAGCCGGGCCCAACAACTTAGGTATAAATATAAAATAATGGTCAACTCATAGTACTAAACACACATTCACATTTACGTCCCCAATAGATTGTCACTAGTGTGGGAGGCCTATGACTCTCTTCCCATATTAAACACCTCACATATCATGCTCCATCTCTAACCTAGTTTGGTTGAAACCCCATGATCAATATGTCACTATTCCCGTTATGAATTAATAATCATTGTGGTACTTGTAGGAGTTAGTCGTAACCTGAAAATAATTTACAAAATTAAACTTTTTCCATAATACATACTAGAATATAATTATGGCATAAGGCTTAGCAAGTGAAGTATTCTTCACCGGCATTACTATTTATATTTTTCTTAAATATTTAAGGTAGTGAGGTGAGTTATACAACTTAGTAAGTGGGCAAAAAGGTAATCAATTAAAAAGTTATCCTTATTGTATCATTATCATTTATATGATTTAACAATCAAGAACACGACATTTATCGTCAAAGGTATAATACATTCCCAGAACAGTCCCCTACCATTCTACTTGTGGTCCGGAGTGACTTTACCGACCACCCCAGTAGAATATTATACCTTCTACCACAAGTTTGAATGAGCTCTACTGCTCATCCCCTAAACTTAAATCGAGCCTTCATTTCTGCTATAATGGTACGATACCTCTTCTCATTTTTCATTGATCTCAATGCATATGAAACTCATAGAGTTTATTTACTTACTAGACACAAACCTTCCCTTATGCTCCATAGATCGTCCAACAGTCATTTGAACTAACACTACTCTAGACCAAACACTTCGATAGTTCTCTATCTTAGCATGCACAAGCAAAATTCTTTTAATTAAGACTGTTATCTTTGGTGTTACCAACCCAACGAGATCGACAACTGGTTTGTTAGCTAAATCACACAAATTAACTATTTATGAAGGTTTTCCAAAAGCTTATAATTATAAATTTGTCTACTGGTTTAAACCCATTCTTATTGGTCTACTTCACAAGTTTTTTTTAAAACATGGCATTGTGCCCACTTTAGTTCAAAACCAAGGCATTTGACCCACTAGAGCAACTCTATCTAAGTAGTACGTATTTCATACTTGAGTCTGAAATATCTCCAAAAAAGTTTGAATAGGTTCACTCAGTCAAGTGAGAGTATTTCTAGAAAACGGTTTTTTTAACTTTGAGAAATGCGAAACTACATTCATCATCCCAAACAGGCATTATGCCGAAAATTCCACTCACCTGTAACTCATTTGTCACAGGTGTATTTTCGATGTCTCCGGGCCTTTTCACGGTTGTAGGTAGAAGTCTCTTGGTATGTAACTACATTATCACATATAATAATTTATTAAATTATCTTAATATTTTCACTTAGCTCCCTAGGTTTTCTCCTAATTACATATAAGTACTTATTTTTATTTTATTGGTAATTAACTTCCAATTTAATAAATGCATGGTTTAATTTTAGGGACAAAACTCGAGGGGAGTAGCTCGAATACCGAGAATCCCAAATAGAAAATCAAGTTGAACCAAACCGAAAAACTTAGGCAAAGCCAAGAAGGAAAGCCTGAATTAGGAAAAATAAGACAATCAAAATGGTCACGAAATACACTTGGAGAATATCATGTGATCGAAAATCAAGAATTAGGAAAAACCTAAGAAACAACTGATTCAAATCGAGTTTGAACCGGCTTAGGTTAAAACCCCTCCCCTCCCCTAAACAAATTGGAATTTAGTTATTTTTGAGTCAATTTAATAGTAAATTGAATAAATAATTTTTAAATTTTTTATTAGGTAAATAACCAATCGAATTGGGGTGAATTAGCCAAGAAACGACTGAAGTGGCCAAAAAAATCGATGAAAACTAGTTTAAAATTGTGTCGAATCGACTATCTCATCGAGGGGTCAAAACACATGCTTATCTCCTCCGCTCAACTGAATGCACCATATATGGATTAAAACTTAAAATTTCTCCAACCAAATTCTAAAACCCGTCACTTGGTAATTATTTAAATCAAAAAGTTACGAGCTATGAAATTATGAAAGTGTACTATTATTATATAACCAATTAAGTATAGAATTTGACCATATTCGACGATTAAACTTGAATAGAGTACTATTTTTTTTCCTACTACTAAACTTAACATTTTATATGTTACTGAAAAGGATTTTCAACTCGATCTCCCACATTAATCCTACTATCATCGGCTAGATCAAATAGTATCAAATTTTTCACTCGATTGGTTATTTTCAATTGCTTAAACGACCAACATTTACTACAAAAAATTCAATAAACTACTTTAATTACAAGATATGATAATAAAATTTAGTTATTACAAATTTTAGTGAAACAAACTTTGCACATTTGTTTATACTTCCGTTGAACCAAATTTTACCTAATAAATTTTTAATTTATAATTAATTATAATAGTAAGTGTTTTAATAAATATTGAACAAATATATAAAAATATATATTCAGAAATATAGTAATATAATAAATTTTTAACTTATAATTTATTATAATAGTAAGTGTTTTAATAAATACCGAACAAACATATAAAAATATATATTTAGAAATATAGTAATATAATAAATTTTTAACTTATAATTAATTATAATAGTAAGTGTTTTAATAAATACAGAATAAATATATAAAAATACCTATTCAGAAATATAGTAATATAATAAATTTTTAACAATTATAATAGTAAGTGTTTTAATAAATACCGACCAAATATATAAAAATGCCTGTTCAGAAATATAGTAATATAATATGTGAGTTTGAGTTGTTTTGAAAATTATTTTTTGAAGAGTAAAATCGGATAAACTTGCTTGAAGTGTCTGGATGCCTCGATCAAATTATAGAGATGGAGTTGTTATGGGGCGTGAAAAGCAGCGTCTAGCACGAGCTAAAGGATAAAGAGACAATAAAGATTTTGTTTTAGGGGAAAATATTGTTGGGATTTTGGGAGGGACTTTCTCTTTACTTATTACGAATTATGTAAGGAAAATAAGGTAATTATTATAAGAATTTGGCACTCTATTAGTTGACCACAAGATAATACAAGACAATAGTGGTGACGTCAACCGGAAATACGAGTAGGATAGTACATATGGAAAAAATGCAGTTACAATCTTTTTTTAACGAAAAAAAAAAGTGTAATAATTTTAGGTTTAGCGGTGACTCGAGAGAATTGTTATACTAATAAGAGATTTTTCAAATGTTAAATATTATATAATCTTATAATAGAGAGCAATTGAGAAATTGATAAATTGCTTTATTGATGAACGATGGTATATTTATATTAAAATATAAAAAAATGTGTATTTATAACTAGTAATATAAGGTAATTGTGTATTTAGATATAGTAATATAGTTGTCGTACATCTGGACGCACTTAACCTTTTTTAATATATCATTATTATTGTATGAATGAGAAACTCAATAAAATATATTTAAAAAGTTATAAGAGAATAATATCGATGGGTTAGAATCCTATATTTAATAATTTACAATATATATAATTATTTTAATATTATAAATTAATTCATATTTATTTACTTTATTTAAGTTTTATAATTTTAATTAACAGTATAATTGTAAATTTATACTAAACTACTATATACATCATATAAATATTATGAAATGTATTTTTTTGCTCAAATTATGAGGCACGTATCTTTCCATTGCTATTTAAAATAATTATTTACTATATTAAATTATGATTAGATATGAATATGTTTGTTGTCTTTTGCACTCAATGTGATGTTAATGTTAATGACCATATACTCGTGTATTCAACACAGTGTATATACTGTGCCGGTGTCTACCCAAATGTCCTTTCCTTTCGGGTTGATTGAGATGAAAGTGAGTAGAACGTTCTTATATATAAATATATATGGCATATGGCATGCATGATTTTCCATTCCTTATTTCCCAAGTAATATTAAACAAAATTTATTAGATTATAAGTGATACGATAATTTATTATAATAATATATCATTAATACATAAAATTTTATAACCTTCACGTCTTATCACTAATAAGTATGACATATATTAATATTAAAAAATTATATTGAGTTATTATTAATATATTTTGAAACATATTGTATACGTTAGAAAAAAATATATACATGTAAGTGATAAAATATATATTTTTTTAAAATTATAAACTGGATAATTGATAATTATGTATATTATTTTTTATAATAAATTATTTTTTTATATAATATAATTTTCTAAAGGTCACACGCTGAATTAAGTTTATCATCAATAATTTAATTTATTTTGAACGATATAACACAACAACAACCACTACTTGTGAGGTCTTTTTAGTATAACTTGATTACAATACCATCTTATTATCTATAATAGTAAATAAGAAAATAAATAATATAATAATATATTAAATATATATTCACTTAAATTAAATATTTAAATAGATAAATAGGAGTGTATCATCTTATTATAAAATAATGATATTTTTATTTTTATTTATTTTGTAATTTTTTTACAATATTTAATTTATGATATGTAAATATGCACAAAATTTTTGAAATGTAACATTTTTTTATTAATATGAATTATATAAACTACCAACTTCATATTATGTTGATTATAAGATAGAGAAAATCTCGAAATCCGCTTGAGATTGTTGATTACTGTTAATAGGGTTTATCGGGAAAATGTGACAAATGAAATGACGTAAGTACCCGCACTCAATATTAATATGGGAAGGGAGTATTTCGAAAATTTAAACCATTACTGCACTTGACCTTGGATTTAAGATATAGGCATGCAATGTGATTATTCACCCACGAAGATATGAGATAACGAATAAAGAAAACTTTATTTATTAGAATAAGTATATATAATTTATTTATATTTTGGTCATGTAAATAAATTATAAATATTTGATAATTTAATACACCATGACACGTGAAACCTTATGTAAGATTTTTTTTTATTTATAGAATAAAAATCAAATTTATTACTTCAATAAAAACGCACATCATCTTCTTCGAGGAATCTTTTAGTTAGTCCGACTTTTGACCATTGACAGCGTACGAACTCCGACTGTTCAAAATCCATATAATAATACCACTATTCTATTTTTAAAAAAATACTAATTTGAATTTTCCCATTTTCTTCATACATAAATAATTATTTTAAAAAATAATATTTTTCATTTTCTGAATATATATATATATACATACTACAATTTATTTCATTAATTATGTTTTTAAATAGTTCTACTATTTAAAGTGTTAAAGTTGGTATATCTTTATTAAAATATAAATTAATTTGATATCAATATAAATATATTATTTAAAAAGCAAAAAAACTGCCACTTCATTAAAATTTAAAAATTATAAGCATACTTTTACTGAAACCAAGGAAGTTATGGGACATTTTTTTCCGGAAAAAAATTTGGCCTCCTATACATTTTTCTAAATTTGAATCCTAAAAGGGAGACACATCAGCTCATATTCCTCCAACGTACAATATGAGAGTGTCCATTTGGGTCCATATTATACTATGCAGACCCTTTATAGAAAGAATAAGTCCAATCTTGACTCTCTTCCATTGCACACAAAGTAACCCTAGTCCTGCTTGCTGGTGATGATGATGGTGAAAAAAGTAACCATACTGCAATCACTTCTACTTAGTCAATTGAGGTAAAGTCTGGAATCAATGTTATGTCTACAATTTTAGTCCTACGTGGATGGATAGAAGAAAAGACAAATCAAATCAAATCTAAATTTAAGATATTTTAATCTAACACGCTTTTGCAACAAAGTCCTGCTATTCCATGTGTGTAATATATATATATATATATATATGTATAAAGGTTGTTATATGCTCTATCGACCCACCACCTGAAAAAGGCTTTCAAGTCTCCATTCTCATCCAAAACCATCTCCTTTCAAGATGTCCTCTCCTCCTCCTCCTCCTCCCTCCTGCAGAAAAACCCTAATACGTACCATGTTCCTCTCACAGATACGACGTAGTCTCGCGCGTGTGCTTTCGAGGGCAAAGTCCTTCCTGGTGGAGGCCTTCCCCAGGCGGTCGTCGAGCTCCGTCACTCACTTCTTCATCTACTTAACCTCCTGCAGGAACAGCATGAGAAACGACAGGATGTTCTTTGGCTCCTTCCGGCTTCATTACAACATGTGCTCCTCCCGCTACTGGTCCGCGCCCACGTCGTCAATCAAGGACAGCCTCCCCGCCTCCGCCACCACCAGCCAAGCCTCGTACAACGACACAAGCTCCACGTGGAGGTACGATGATGCCGGAAACGGTATTTACAACCACCCTGAACCGGCAGGGTTGTCGGGTTACCTCTGCTGGTTGGAGGAGGAGAATGTACGTGAAGGTGTTAAAGACGACGAGGGCGACCAAGCCGAGGGGAACGAGATCGACCGGCTCGCCGACGTGTTCATCGCCAACTGCCACGAGAAGTTCATCTTGGAGAAGCAAGAGTCCGACAGGAGGTTCCAAGAAATGCTAGCCAGGAGCATGTGAAAAAAAAAAGAACAAGAGCGACTTAGCCTTTTCATTGTCACTTCTTTAAATCTATCTTCTTGGGTAGATGCTTAAATCTCTTACAAGCAAAGTAACTATTGATAAAAGTAAGCTCAAATACACTGAGATATGTACCAGCAATATGATGTTATATGGTTGAATATGGATTATATATATGATACGTGGGACTTACCCATTACACATGGACATAATTATTTAGATCACGCACTATCAGTATATAATTAGAGCTAGCTAGGCTGTCGATCCAAAAAAAGAAGATAGAGCTAGGGCTGCTTATTTCATTAGCTTAGAAAGATAGAATTAGCATCACCCATGAATTAGCCACTGTGATAGACGGATGACATTCTGGTTACAATGGCTGGCCGTCATCACATCTATATGAAGTGGGTCAGTACTGAGATCGAATGGCACGCAGAATAGAACAGAAAACAGCGTTCTTGCCATCTCAGATTTTGAAGTATGCCACTCTTTGATTAATTACGTTAGGTTTGACCATCCAAGTTTCAAGCAAACCTATCCTATTCATAGTCATAGGCTTTATCCATTAGTTTGATAATATATTGGCTTATCCTAATCTGTACTGGTATTTTTTTTGTGGGCAAATGGAGCTATTGTTGAAGGGGAAGAGATATAGGCCATCCACACAAATACATACATACATATATATATATATATATATGCTTACATTAGAAAAAGTAATCTCCTTGGGAGCTTTTTATGGCAGGTAATTCGGCGGTAAATAGGCGTAAAAGTCTTTTTTTTCTCTAGGAGACACGTACACAATTTTCAAGCATCAAAATTGAGGTCAACAAGTCAATTTATAGTTGCATGGGTAATGTAATTAGAATGACGCATTCTGACAATTCGTATGGATCCACTCCATGAAATTTAAACCCCCGCCCCTCTAGAACGGTAGAGTTAGAGAGAGAGTGTGTCAGTCTATCTAGCACAAGTCCACATGTCTGTCTTTTGTTTAATGCCGCCCAGACGCGAGTCTCACTGGGTCGTGCTGGTGTGTGTCCCGGTCACCCCAGTCGCGTGAGTTCCACCGGGTGGCCAGTGAAGGCGGCCTGCTCCCGGGTGGCCGTATTCTTTCTGGTCGTACGCCGCCTGCTTCCGGAGCTCATCTTCGTCCATCCTCTCCTTCATACTCTCAGTCGCCTGATCCTTCTCCAGTTGCCCATGAGCCGTCACCCTGTCCGCCTGAATAAAATCATCGACAGTTCAGAAATATCACTAAATCTATATCTGTTCTATATATGGAAAGAAGAGACGAGGAAATTAAACATGGTATTACCTTGTCTTGGGCAGCAGCTTTGGTCTTCTCCATGCCCGACCTGGCGGCTGCGCCGGCATCGGCCACCTTCTCCTTGGCGGATGCTGCCGCTTCCTTTACAGACTGCGTCTCACCAAAAATAAGATAGCTCGAGTGCACTGATATCGATGGCGAAAAAGGAAGCAGCTTCCCCGGCTTATAAATCGTTCGTGGAGCTCCAACATGAGCAGCAGTGGCCACTTGGGGCCGTCGACAAAAGGCTTACAGTGGGATACAAGTGGTGGCTGATGGGATGGATGACGAGGAAGGCTCTATCATGATGTGCCACATCGGCCCAATCCAGTGGAGCCCATGAGACTACAATCATCCCATCCATTTCCAAATCTAATTTTGGGTCCCGATTCACGTATTCGTACCCGTTTATCGGGTCCATTAAACTCCGTATGAACCCAAACCCAATCTCTAGAATATCCTAGTAGGGACCGGGTGCCATTGACTAGCTCAAAGGTCGGTTGGTCCAAATCATGCAAGTGTGGGTCCGACGATGTGGCCATGGTACTTCCATTTCCATTCACTTGTACTCTGGTCTACTTCTGACCATTGTTATCACTTGACCCATTTCAACTGTAATGCAGAAAAAAATTGCATTCAAATTGTCTGTAGTCGCCTCCTTAAAGTCCAAATTGTTTTTTTTCATTTTTATTTATATATATATTCCCTCAATTTGAACTAACGCGTACAAGTGACATGGATACAGCTAGCAATTTTGCCCAATCGTGCGCCCCAAAACACCTTCTCCCACCTGCTCCCAACCGCGTAAATCTCCCTTTTCCCATCGACGTACGATGATGAGGATACACAGTTTGTTTTTCTGGGCCCCACCCGTGAAACCCAACAGCGCCTCTCCACGTGGCACGGTGGCAGTTAGGCTCGTGCGGCCGTAGGGGTAAGGGACCGGGGGCAGGGCCGGCACGAGACTCGTGTGGGATGATCTCCCCGACGACAATACAATTACATCTACGTCGGTGTGTGCAGTGACTGCAAGTAAGCCAGCCATCTGCTTTCACGTGCAGATCCGGCGGTTACTCTGGCAGCGCCTCAGAGTACTCCCCGTACCCCGTACCTGATACCATCCTTTATATTTAAATTGTATAATACACCGGACTACTAATACAAATATTCTCAATCCATAGTTACTTAGGAATAATAGTATTGCCAAGATGGGTATTAAAATTTCATAATAGTAAATATTAAAACCTTTTAAATTTTATAAATAAACGATAAATTTGTACTTAACAATTTAATATTAAAGTAGTTAACAATAATATTAAAATAAATATAAGTATGAACTCAAATATTTATATTAGATGTGAACAAAGAGGATACATACTATTAGCCAATGGGTAAAAAAATAGCTGATGCCTTGAGCATCTTCCTGTAATTGACTTCATTTATATAATATGTCACGGCAAATTCCTCTTCTCTAATGTAATGCCCTTAATGATCTTCCCCTCATCAGTTCTCATCTCTTGTATAAAAACCATCTGATTCCTTCTTCTCCATGGGAAAAAAAGGAAAACCTCTCACACCAACCCTCTTCCATATCTTTGTCTCTCTTTTTCTCTCTTTGTATCTGTGTATCAATCCTTCTGAATCATGGAGGAGATGATCTCGAGGAAGCAGAAATATGTGGCCGCTCCCTCCTCTTCTTACCCTCTGTCAATTCACCGAGACTCGAGACTGATTGCCAAGGTCAAGCCCAAAATCCGCATAATTCATATCTTTGCTCCCGAGATCATCAAGACAGACGCCGAGAACTTCCGGGAGCTAGTCCAGAGGCTCACGGGGAAGCCCGCCAGCGCCACCGATCATCACCAGCAGCCGGCTGGCTGCGGTACCAGGAGGAAGCATGGAAAGGCGCTTCCTAGGAAATCATCGGTCGAGAAGTACGGGACAAGTACGATGATGAGCGTCCAAAACAAGCCGGCATCAATGGAAACGACGAAGATGGAGCCGCTAAACGGTCTCATCAGCAGTGCGCCCCATCAGGAGGATTACTTGTCGCAGTTCTCCGATATAGACTGCTTCATTCCTGACATCAGTGAGCTGCCCTTGTGGCCTACTGATCCCTCTCATCACATCCATTCGTCCTTCGTAGCGACTCAACTTACCTAGAAGAAGAATGAATTAGACGTTCCTGAACAGCTGGCTTTTCAGGTTTGTTTTCAGTCGCTGATCAAGTGTTTGGCGAATAATCGTTCTTTATGGGATTTCAAACGTGAATGATTCGTCACTATCAGATCGACCGGCTGAATCATTCTATTTGGTGCCAAGAATATGGAATGCCTTTCTTTACTTTGTGTAGGTGAGATGAGAGCATGCTATAGAGGTCGTTAATGGCGGGCAACGCCCGTGGTTAATTATTTAACTTATTCTAGAGTGCTTCCATATATATATATATATATATATATATATCTATTGGTAGGCCGGAGCTCAGCACGTCCTTTTTCATGTTTTTTTTTTCTCTTTTTTGAGGTTGAACTTTGAGGGTTTAGTTTGCTGAATGATCTTAGCGTTTCCTTGAAGAGATGAATGAATGCTACCTTTCCGGGCTGTTGAAAAGTATCCAATTTCCCATCATATTCTTCTCCCATGCGGAACATCTTCCTTCTGTTGTACCTAGCAGAAACAAATAAAAGCAAAACCCTAATCTGGTCGTTCTCCGTATACAAACACACACGCATACACCCACTGATGGCATTCCCTTAAACATCGTTGCTTGAAATCATGAAAAACGCAAGCAAGCCAAATGAGCTGATCTACGCTTAGGGCTTACAACATAATGAGTATAAGCCTGCGAGTCCAGGGACGCCGGAGCATTCCTCGAATTGGCCGGCGACGGTAGCAATTGGTTGGTCACCCTCAGAAAATCTGTGATTTTTATGTGCTACCGGGGACGAGACAGATAGACCGGGTTGGTGTCTGTACGAAATGTCAAAGAGCTATTGGCATATGAATGGTATGAATCTGAATTTTTCTAGATCAAGTGGATAACACATAAGCAAATAATCCTTTTTGTGGGCACTCTCAATAGTTTAATGTGTTATATTAAGACATTTTGTCTTTTTTACTTGAAGCATAAGACAAGCCCAAAGCTAGGAATTAGGGTTATGTACTTATTATTATATCGACTCCATCCTTTAGGTCAATAGCTGTGTTGGGTAAACTTTATCCACATCGTAGATATTATATCTATATTTTTGTTCTTCATAGTTGAAGTAAATTAGCTGCTTAAAGAGGTTAATATAAACCATATGTCTCGATATTGTGTTATAAGTTTGATGTCACAATCAGATATCATATTAATCGACAATTTCTTTTACGGGCAAATGCAAAAGTCAAGCCGGTGTGCGACGTGCAAGGGCATGTCAGTCCTTTCGTGCTCAGCAATGGCATGTCAGCCTTACCGGTTCACATTGCCCACCTCCTCCCAATTGACTACCTAATTAATTAATCAACTAATCTGTTTTATTTATTAGATAATAATCTATAGTTTATTGTGCTTTAGGAGATCATCATTTACTTTTTAAAACTATTAGTGATGATTTTTAAAAGGCATGCTCGCATTAAAAATGATGGAAAAAGTTTATACTATAATCATTTATATTTTGATAAGAACCATTTGGTTTAAATATATATATTTTAAGCCTTTTTTTGGTTGTATAATGATTTTATATTTTATGTTTTTACAATATATATTTATTTAAAATAATTATGTATAACCATCATATATTTATGAATATTATAAATTAGTTGTGACTGTGAGTAATTTATCTAATAAGATTTGAGTTTATAGATGAAAAAAATATATTTTTTTGTTTTTTATAATATATAATTATATTGGAAATAACAATTAAGCTTATATTTGATAAAAATTAAGTGAATAAATAAATAAATATTAAACACATTAATTGAGATATATGATATACTTCCTGATTATAAGCCAGTAGCCTCATATTCCCCTAGCCATTCCCTCTCTCTCTAACAGAATTTGATTCGATTTCCCGCCATGACAGCTATAAGGGAATTAACTGCTCGACCAAAACCCCATGGAAGTAGCGTCCTTTCAACCTACCATCCGCCGGTGAGTCATCTGCATCTCTAGCTCTTTCTCATGATTTTCGATTCAATGTACAAACTACATTCTCAGATTTGTGCAGTGTCCAATCACCGAATGGACATTGAAACTCACAGTCGATGCTGGAATCTGTCGCTCTTTTCCTTCGATCTCTCGCAAAATGTTACCAGTTTTTTTATCTGAGATCAGCTGCGAGTCTCCGATCGATATACCTGAACGCTTTGCGTACCAGGTAAAGTCCTCGTTTATGTTTCTCTACACTTCAGTGTTCGGATGTTCCATTGATTGTCTAGCTTCGGTTTTGCAATTTACTCATTTGACCTGGTCTCTCCTAGGGTGTTCTCACTGATTATGTCCTACATTTTCAGAACAATACGGTATATTAAGCTTCTGTAATCGATTACATTGCATTGTATTAAACCATGGTTATTTCTACTTCTGGTCGCTAATGAGGCACTGTTAAACTCTTGCCTATCTAGAACCTGTCCTTGCACTAAATATTGCTCTGATTCTTCGTGTTTTAGAACTCAATTCTGAGACTGTCAGTGCAAGAGTATGAATTGTGGTTGTATGGATACAAAATGCGATGCCAAATATCCCGCTAAACTATGCATATTTCTACTCCTGGTAGCTAACGATGCGTAGTGAAATTCTTGCCTACAATCCGTCCTTAAGCTGAATGTTGCTTTAATCCCTATGCCGAATGATTATGTGGAAGAGCTGCTCGTTTCACTTACATACAAATATTTACTTCCTTTTTTTCTTAGTAATGACAGTATGAACTCATGTTTGTTGGTTTCCAAAAGGCAAGCACAATATATGTGACTTTTGCACCAGGACTTAATGTCGGAAGAAGCTCTTTTCATCCTCTGTATACTGTGTTGGCTTTTCAGTTGTCATATTACAGGACTTTTTCTTTAGCCTTTTTCTTTAGGCCATATTCTTTCATTTATCAGCTCGCCTTCCTTGTTCATCCGTTTACAGACACAAGGGATGGCAGCAGGAATAGAGTGCTTGATCATTGCCAGGGATTTCTTATGAGGCTTAGATAAACTTTATAGATCAAACACAGGTTTTTCATTCATTCATTTTTCTACAATTAATTAAGTGTTGTCTAATGACCACGCTTTTCAATCCACTTTTAGTTTTTTTTAAAGGGGAAATTGGACTCTATCCAATTTGTTTTCATTTTACATTTTCCCACACATTACCGTATCTTTTTATTTAATCTAACAAATTCTACTATGAATTTGTTTTATAACCGTTTGGTGTAATCTAATATCTATTATTATTAACAGTTTCTTTTGCATATTTTCAAATATCATAGTTGCACTTAATTTAATTTATAATTGATTACATACAATAGAATGATCAATTTATATTTTGATAAGATTAAGTTATTACTTTTTATTCATAACTTGCCAACCCAATATTCTCTCCTGACACATTACCTATCATTATAATTACAATTTATTATTTCCTTAAGTTCAATTATATTCGTGTGACTTGTAAATATATAAAGTCTTAATCAATCCAAGCAGATAAGAAATTGACCAAATTTTATGTTATCTGGAAATTTCTATTTTGCCGTCTCAGGAGACTGCGGTACGAGCATGGCTGGCATATTCTCCCAGCCTCGTATGGATCCAATCTTGCGCCGTGGCAACCATAGGAACTAACTGCTCGACCAAAACCCCATGGAAGCAGCGCCCTATCAACGTACCATTCTCTGGTTTGTCATCTACACCTCTCGCTCCCTCTCCTTCTGGATTCTGTCTTCATGTACAACATAATCTGTGGCTCTGTTCCTTCGATGTCTCTCCGGCCTAGCATAGCGTTCCTGCCGATCACTCGTTCGTCCGTCACATTTAGCCAGACTTTGATCTGAGAGCTGCTGCCGGTATTTCGTTCTTGAAGGATGTGCCTTTCAACATACAGGAGGAGGCTCAGGGAGGTCATTAGTACAGTACGCTCCACCTTGCGAGTCTCCACTCGGTATAGCTGAACAATTGATTTTCCGGTAAAGTCCTGTTTCTAGTTTCTTTTCTCTTATTTTGATCCCGCTCTTTGATCGTTAGCCTTGAGTTCGCTATTTTCTCTAACTTGGTCTCTCCAGTGGTGTTCTTCTTGCGTGTTCTTTTTTGGAGCGGAATGGTGTATTAAACTTTGGTCCTCGACCGCAGTGCAGTAATTAAGATTTTACTTTCGGCTTGCTAGTGATGCGTGATAAAACTGTCCTTATCCTGAATTTTGGTGATTGTTCATGTTTTATCACCTAAGTCTGAGAATGTTATGGACGATCCCCCAGTAGTATGAACCTGTGTTCATTGGCTTCAAAAAGAGAGGACAAATATGGGTATGTGGTCTACCTGTCTTTTTGTCTGTATATTTTTTTGTGGAAGTGTAGCTGTTGACTTCTATAGCGGTAGGCTCAACTTGTGTTTGTTGGCTCCAAAAGGAAGAGGACAAATGTAGCTTTTGTTGTTTTAGGACATTATGTGGGTAGAAGCTTATTTCCTCTATAGTGTAGGCTTTTCATTTTCCTAAAGGTTGTAGTACAGGGCTCTTCATTTTCTGAAAGGTTAGAGTCAAGCTTTTCATTTACAATGTTACAGAAGCGTACGGGGCATCATCATGTTTATAGCCCATCTTCTATCTCTGCAAAGTACTTCAGTTTTGTACAGCATAATGAACATGCAGTTTCAGCTCGCTTTTCTTATTCATCCATTTGTACGGTCAAGGATGACTGCAGAAATAAAATGCTTGTTCCTTGTAGGAAATTCTCATGGAGTCAATTGAACCTAGGCTGAAAATGAGCCACTCATTGAATCGGGCAGAAAGTGGTCATTCAGCTCGTTCATCTAATTACGTGCCATCGGACTGAGTGCTGGAATTGGACCAATTGGGCCGTATGATGAGCCACGCTTGGCATGAGTTCTACTCGACTGGCCCTAATTAAAGTAAATAGAGCTGTGACAAAATTTATCAGGTAAAAAAATCATTGCCCTCGGATTTAATGTAAGTGGTAGATTACAAATAAAATTACATAGGACTTCCTCCAAACAAAGGTTTTCGGTGAGCATTTGACTTTCCTCGTCATATTCATCTCAGAGGTGGAAGAAAACGCACTTTTACTATGATGGTATTACACTTTTGATCAGAGAGATCACAATAATATCCGATACAGGCCTGACTTGCTTTGACCCAAACTATTGGAATTTTGTGATTCGTGAAGTATCCGATTGCCATTCACGATTCAATTTCTGAGTTATAGTTGAAGTTGAATTTTTTTACCATATATACTAGGCTAGAATTGAAACCAACGAATAACAAAGATGAGCCCCTTGTTAAACAAATTTATTGATCCAGACTAACGTGTTTTACAATATGTTAGATAAAATAAAATTATATTTAATGTAGTTAATATCAGGAATTCATATTCAAATTCAAGATTGAGTTTATGACGTAATAATCAAGTTAAATATTTGACGATCGCATTTTTGCTTCCGTTATTTAACCTTTCTATAAAATTATATTTGGTGTAGTAATATCTGAAATGCACATATTATAATTCAGGATTGAATTTCTGATTTACAAATCATGCGTTAAACATGTTATTTAACATGTCCACCGGTCCACGTAAGCATGATCACTTAGTAGTACTTTCTCGAGTTTTCTAAACAAAGGTGTTAGCAAATGGTCTGTGATTAGCGTTGATGTTAATAAAAGAGCAAATAAGAGGACGGCAAGGGGAAGGACATTATTAAGAGATGGGAACTATGCGACTCATATCCATCTTGGGACCACGGTGGTAACTGACTACCTAAGAATAGATAGAGATATGCAAAATGCGGAGTTATTTTGATGTGCTTTTGCATCAAATACAGGGTTATTTTGATGTAGCATAAACCATATAAAAACACAAGGATATACCACGCAAAACCCAGCTTCCTTCCCTTATGCCTAATTACCATTCATATCTTTCTAAACCTAGAAATTTAACACTTAAATATCTGCCAGAAAATCAATCAAATGCGCATCAGTGGAAGAAAAATTCAATGGACTACTTGCAAGAAGTTATTGAACGTTTTTTGGGCCATCTCATACCGACCATCACTCCCCTAAATCCAGTCTGAGTGGTGAACAAATGCCGGCTATTTCATATCAGTGAATTAATCATTGATTAAAAAAGGTTAAATATGTATTCCAATCACTTTGTCACAATGTCACTCAGGGTAAATCTACGATTTGTGTGAACTGACAGCTATGCCAGCAGGAGCATGTTCAATACAGTTACATCTACATATTGAACAAGAATGAAATTCATTTTATAGTCCAAAATTTCTGTATGTTTTATATGCTTTATGTTTTCGCCCATGTAGAGATCCAAAATGTTTGCATGCTTTCCATAAAATCAATTAATAGATATTACATGGAAGAAATTTTCAAAGGATTGCTTACCGTTGCATCTTGCATGCCCACCAGCAGAATTTCAGAGGGAGGACAGCCTAAGCATAGAGCACCACTTCAACATGAAAAGATTAACCCACAGCACCAGGGACCGCAGCTAGTCGAGCATCATCTCCCCTAAGTTCAGCCTGAATGAAAAACACTCGCTGACCGTGTCATGTATAACAACAAACTAATTCTTGATAAAATTT
The DNA here is from genome assembly GCA_030064435.1 of Trapa incisa. Lineage (NCBI taxonomy): Eukaryota > Viridiplantae > Streptophyta > Magnoliopsida > Myrtales > Lythraceae > Trapa > Trapa incisa. Next base: position 1,632,377 of record CM057778.1, read on the forward strand.
GTAAAATATATTTTCAAATCTTGTTGGCTTATGGTGCAACTACAGAAAATCTATCATATGCATACTATGATATCTATGCTCGAAGCAACATATGCTATTATCAGAAAACTAACTAAACTTGTTTATCAAAAGGCCACCAAACAACAGTTCCTGGTTCGAGTGGAATTCCAGTAACTCAGCTTGACTATTCCAGTTCAATTGTCACAAGTCAGGGTCTGGTAACCTCTGTTCTGTCGTTTCTATTTCTTTCGATTTTCCTCATAGAAAATCTCAAATGTGTCAAAATACCATGTATTTCTCATGACATTCTTAGTAAGGTAGAGACTAATCTCAGCAATTAGTAAAATTTCTACTATAAGAAACTGAAAAGAACAATTAATGGCAGAGGCAATTAAAAACAAGAGGGTATTGTTAAATTAATGGCGGACCTCTTGCCATCGTTGGATTGAGATGAAAAGAAAAAATTTAGCGCCTTTGGTCGCCTCTGTTGCATTTACTATTATACTCCTCTACAAACACTAAAATTACCACTTGTTAGGCTCCCTCACCTCACAGTTATTTTTTTGCTCCACCTCACCTTTCAGTTAAACTTACAGACAGGGTTTGCCAATCAACCAGGAGGAGGCCCATCCACGCGTGTTTTCCACGCGCTCTACATCGTGGACCAGTGGATATCATCATTCTCTAAATTCGCTGCTCATCGACCTCCGTCCCGTCGATGTCAGCGGCTTCCCCATCTCAACCCTTCATCACGGCCAGAAAATCTCTTAATTCAATCTCAGATCTCTTAGCTGGAGCGCCGGATGCTGAAATGACGGTAGTGCTAAAGGCGATTCAAGTCCTGTCCTGTTGGAGAAGACCCTACACCGCCACATCGGGCTTTTCTGTCGCCTCGATCTCCACCACCAAATCAACGCCCCGCTACCTCGCAGCCTCAGATCGGTTTCCCACTTCGTCGCCATCGACAAGCAGATCTCTGAGAGCAACAAGAGTTTACGCTACTCGATCAGAGTTAAACTCGGAGAGCAGCAGCCCTTCTGTCTCTGTGCATTCTCTGGTGCATCTTCTTTCCAACTCTGAATTTCACTGCGTCTGTTATGCGTAATAATTCTTCTAGTTTGATGATTACCATGCTCATTTAGCGGCTATTAGATAATTAGCCTATTGACGAGGTAATCTCCATACGGATGCTTTGGCAATCTTTCAATTGATTCTATGGGCTGGTTGAAGGGTGATGTGAGTTATCATTTTTTCCTGAAATTATGAAGATTTTTGGTTGAATCAATCAAAGAACTCTCATATCATCAAACTGTGTGGTTTACGTATCCACGGGCTTATAGGCTCGATTGCAAACATACGGAAACAGAATCATAGGTAGCCCTAAAGGTCGAGCTGCTTTTAGTTTCTTACGCCTATAGGCTGTTACTTTTACAATGCGAACAATAGGAAAAAAGGCCAAGAATGTATGGTTGAGCAAGTAGCATTTAGGTTGTAACATGGTAAAGTTTCAACCTTATGCAGGGCATTGTGAAAAGGGTCAACTTCTGTCAGTGGTGTGGTGGACCAACGAAGCATGAAATCCCTGATGGGGAGGAGAAGATGAGAGCTATATGCACCCTATGTGGGAAAATTGCTTATCAGAACCCAAAAATGGTAGAAGAATTTGGATTGTTTTTGTTTCTGTTCTTACCTGTGGCATTCAAGTCAGCTTGCCTTTTTCTGTTTAATTAGGTGGTTGGTTGCATCATTGAACATGAGAAGAAGGTCCTCCTTTGCAAGAGGAACATTGAACCTTCTTATGGCCTTTGGTATGTACCATGACTCCATGAAATTTTGTACCATGAGGGTAAAAAATCTCCTCTGCCCATCAAATACAAAAGCAGTTTCCGGGAAACTCATGGTAATCAAAAGGTTGGTGTTGTCTTGTTGATCTAATGAATTAGGACTCTTCCTGCTGGTTATATGGAAATTGGAGAGTCAGCCGCCGAAGGGGCCATACGTGAAACATGGGAAGAAGCAGGTGCAGAAGTGGAGGTGCTTTCACCTTTTGCTCAGCTCGATATCCCTCTTATCGGCCAGGTAAGAGTAAGTTTTCTTTTGCTATCATAGATCATATATACTGTAAATGTCTTGTTGACAAAGCTTGTTCTCTGTCAGACTTATATAATGTTCCTGGCCAAGTTGCGGAAGCCTCACTTTTCACCTGGTCCAGAATCATTGGATTGTCAGCTCTTTGCCCTTGACGATATACCTTTCGAGTCCTTGGCATTCTCTTCTATTTTAGTCACCTTGAACTTGGTATGTGCATCAAATTGACTATATCGTCATCTTCATACGCAAGCACGATACCATTATTAGATGCTCAACATCACGTCCCTTGAAATGCAGTACATAGAAGATGTTAAGATCGGAAGACCCAGATTTCACTATGGTACCATCAATAAGAGGTACACGGACTCCCAGAGTGGCTTGCTGTTTTACCTTTGCAAATCTATGAATTGTTTGCTTATATTATTTGTTCTTGACAGGCCTGGCTCCAGTCCTTCTGATATCCGAGCCTATTCTCTTGATCATCATTTGCAATCATGAGGCAGCAATCCCTTGTTGCATCTTGTCATATCCCAGGTAAAGATGCTGAATATTTTGTTGTGCAGTTTCATTAACCGAATTGTTCTTTTCCAGTTGGGGATGAATTTGTAGCATCTTTGAATGAGCTTTATAAGTAACATGGCATTTACAGGGCCACTGAGGCTTCTAAAGCTGTTACTGATGACTGATGTATAGAATGGCAAAGGACAATTTTGGGAAGAGGCTTTTCTTTCAAAAGATGTTCAAAATCCTCAGCTGGAACGTATAGCTCCCTTTACTTTCTTCTCAATACTTGATCGAGAAGTGACTGTCTCCCTAATTCAGACTTGGTGCTAGGGTCGCTTTTTCTGTGGTATTCAATCCGACTCTGTTCTGGCTGCAGAGATTTGCATTTCAGATAAGATGAAAACAAGGCTACTGCCATTCCAAGCAGCTCAAAGGTTTTCCAACAGCACATGGCATAGGACTATGAAGGGTAATCTTGTTGTGTGTGTCTTGTGTCTTCCATCTATTTGTATGGAACAAAATACGGGGTTGATCCGATTGATGTACGATGAAAATACAGGTTCAGATGCAAATTCATTGAATTTATGACACTATGGAATTTGTTCCTTGACAGGCACAGGCTCCGTCCTACGTTTAGCTATTTGCAAAAATAACATAGCAGCGAGGTACATTTCCTCTACAGAAACACATTCATATCCCTTGAAGGCTTTCTTTATTCCAAGTAAGGTACGTTCAGGCTGAGCATTGGGTCGAACCAATCGCTGATGAGCTCCAGACTTGTTCTCATCTGGCTTCGAGCTCAGTGATAAGCGACAGCTGATCATCACCCAAGGTGATGTCTCGGTCTACCTTGAAGGACGGAGGCATCGCAGGCCATATGAACGGTGGCCGCTCCAGGGGCACCAGCGGCATTGGAGCCTCCCCTCTCAAAACCTGCCAGATAGTCCTTGCTGATGGCCTGTGGTTTGGGTTCGGGTGGCAGCAAGCTAACCCCAGCAGTAGCACACGCTCCACCTCTTCGGCTGGCCCATCCATCAACATCGGGTCAGCCGCGCTTCCAAACCTCTGTTGGCGGTGAAGGTCCCAGACCATGTACACAATATTGCTATCGTCGTTTATCCGCTCCCCCGGCCTCCTCCCACACACGATGGCGAGCATGAGCACCCCAAAGGCATAGACATCTGTCTCCACCGTAGCCCGCCCAGTCAGAAAAGTCTCCGGGGCCATGTAGCCAGGGGTGCCCGCGATTTCCTTGGTCGAGTGGTGGGTCTGCTCAGCCTGCCGGATCATCCGAGCCAGTCCAAAATCGCCCAGCCGCGCATTAAATTCCGAGTCAAGCATGATGTTGCTTGCCTTTATGTCCCGGTGAAGGACCCTTCTCTCGCACCCGTTGTGCAGGTAATCCAGAGCTTGTGCCACCCCAGATATAATATTGAACCTGTTGAGTCAATGGCCAGATTTTCAGGTTAGTTCATAACTTAATTAGCAATGTGATATTGAACACCATGAACTTTTTTCACATAAGACCAACCTTCTATTCCAATCGAGATGGATGGTCGAATTTTTGGGCATGGACGATTTGTCCTGATATATGAAGTTGTCGAGGCTACTGTTGGGCATGTACTCGTACACGAGGAGAAGCTCTCTGCGTTCGTAGCACCACCCGATCAGCTTCACGAGGTTCCGGTGGTGGAGGCTCCCGATCGTTGTGACCTCGGCCAGGAACTCCGGTATGCCCTGCCGGGAGTTCTTCGATATCCTCTTCACTGCCACCACGTCGTGGTCACCCAGCAGAGATCCCTTGTAGACCGTCCCAAATCCGCCCTTCCCCAGTTCGTTCTTTGGGCTGAAATTGCCCGTCGCCCTCCGGATCTGCCCCAGCCGGAATTTCTTCGGCCCCATATTTGCACCCTCTATCTGATCTTCGATCCTCGGGTACGAATCCTCGATCCGGCCCCTGGAGAGTCTCATCCACGACAAGGCCAGTGTTGCCACTACTAAAAATAACACCAGTGATGGAATCAGTATCCATACCCACAGCAGGCTTCGCTTACGGCCGTCAATTATGTCAGATGATTCGAAGGTCCAGGCTCTGATGCAGTTCAGTTCCGTGCCATTGCCGGTGGAAGCCGAGAACCCGACAAACACATCCTCCGGCAGATATTCCGACAGATCGATCGGGGTAGAGAATATCGGGATCCTCGTTTGTTCTCCGGTAGTATCATTGCTCCAGTGCAGGAAGACGCTGATGTTCAATCCATCGTAATGGACCCTCGCTGTTATGTCTGTAGCTGCTGACAGATTCACCCCGTAGCTAGTCAACGAAACATGCTTTACCGAATAGACACTGTTGATATCCAACCCGACATGGTTGCCGTCGACGTCACCGTCGTAGCTCTTTAGGGTATCGAACTCCACGGCCACAATCGGACTCCGAGCCGTCCCGTTCGTGCTCGAGTTCACGATCCCCAGCCACTGCCCGTGGCTGTTGTTGGGAAGACGAGCATCTCCGGCTAGTACGAAGGCTAGTCCTTCGCCGCCCGGGCCGTCCTTGGGGGTTATATTCAGCACGAAGGTGGACGTGAAGTTCGCCACGGCCCGGCCGTCAGTACCGCTCTCCCCTCCACTTCTCCATAGCCTCAGCGGCTTCCGGTATACAATCCGTCCCGACATGTCGGATATGGAGTCTACGCTCACGTCGGGGGTGACCTGAATTGCATTCTTGACGATGTAGGAATTGTTCGTGTTGAAATCGTATATGTTGCTGTCGTAGAAGGTCGTGTAGGTGAAGTTCAAGCACCATGATCGGAACACCTTCGTGCTGAGGACAAGGACTACCAGCTTGATACCGAGGTTCATCTTGCGGCTTCAAAGTAGATGAGAGAATGTGAATGTTTCAGAGGATAAATGGAGATGGGAAGTTGATTTTGTGAAGAAGTAATAACATAGAAAAAAAGTTATATCATAAATCTCTATGGGACAAGAGAAACTTCTGCGAATTCAATGGCTCAAGGGCTAGTTTAAGGAGTTAACAAATAGTCTAATAAATATATATATAATATTTTAAAATTTATTTGACCAAAAATATCGAATTTTAAATATATAAACGTGAAAGAATACATTAAAATATATATATATAGAAGTAGTGGGAGTATTTCATTGGCCAAGTATTTGGGTGACATCATTGGTAAATTAATAATAGAGATAAAATATTGATTTTACATGGCAATATTGTAAGTATTTAAAGTGATATTGAAGAAACGTAGGGTTAGTTAGTGATTTATGATGGTGGGTGCACATGGAGGTCAACTATATACTATATTTGCATATGGATATTCAACTTGGCAGCCCATCAACTCATTTTAAAACATTATCATATTCAATTTTAATTTTTTATAATACTATTATAGGAAAGATAAGAAACAAGAATTATTTACTCATTTTAAAACATTATCTAGAAGAATTTCTTACTCACGGCAATCAATCCTATTTTATAATACTAAAAAATTAAAATTATATTATAAATTATTCCAATTAAATGATATTGTAATCACGTCATTGCTTAGATCGACAATGAACCGGCCTCTTTTTATTGGCGCTAATTGAGACTTTCAATAGTGCACATCAGCTAGAGGTGACCCACGTGGACGAAGACCACTCTAGGGAATTTTCTGGGAAATTGAAGGCTTTATGACTTTTGGATAATTTTGTTTTTTCCCATTTAACTTAAAATCCAATATTATTCTAAATTTTATATGATATTGTCTTTCAATATACTCTTTATATTTTAAACTCATTTAAAATAAAATTTTATTTATTTTTTATCATTATTTGAGATTTATAGCCATTTATTTCAAGTTCATAAATTCAAGTGCAGGAGGCTGCGCTAGTGGGTACCTGATCGCGGAGTTTACGGGTCACACCAAATGGAACCCGAGGAGACACCGATTGGAACAGTAGAGATACAGTAGGGTATATTAGTTTGTGATTACAGAATTTTTGAGAGAATATTTCATATATTAAAATATAAAATAAGTTATACTGCTAAATTATAAGTTAAAATAAAAATAGTGTATTTATAAATGTTATTTAATAGATATATATATATATATTTCGGTATTTATTCTCATATAAGCTATTTTATAAAATAATTAATGTAATTAGAATATAATATTCAAAATTTAAAAAAAATTAAAATTAGGATATTAAATGCATTCATATTCCAGATGAGTAGGTATGAATTCAAGCCGCCATAAATCGCGAAAAGTATGCTACAGTAAGCAAACGTGTCTACGCTTCCAATTTGACACATTCCACACCGATTCCTATTCAAAATGGTATATGCCAAGTATTTATTTTTTTCAAGCAATAGTGTAGTCGGAGTGCCCATTCTGAGTACGTTACTGGGCCTAGAGAATTCAAAATTGAAGGCCGTATCAGCCCATTATTCAAGCCCATGTGCAATTCATGCATTACATTACCAGTAGCGGAAGCCACCACCTTTTTTTCTTTAATTTTTTTAATCAGTAGTGGGTTGAGGATTCAGCTTAATTAGACGCAAATCACGATACAGTCAAATCAACAACTAATTAGTGGAGGCATACAGTGCTTTGAAATTAGCATTAGAAGACAAATGCCATCATTTACACTCGATTAGTTATAAGCATAAAGGGTCACATTTTACATGATCCTTCCATCTAAGCCATTGCATGGAGGCCATTCTTAAGATATTAATAACTAATATAATAAAATATTTGTGATTAATTAGTAGCGTTGGTGATAAAAGATGACCATCTTTTTCCGTCCTTGTAATGATGGAAAATGATGTGCTTGTCATCATACCCTAATCAAATGTCACTTTTGAATGTCTATTTCACCGTTCTTCCATGCACTTTGTTCGATATGAAAAGTAGTCACTCCTAACCATTTATTGTAGAAAGCCAGGGCAAAAACAAACAATAGTGGGAGGGAAGAGTGGAATTGCATCAAAAAACGACAAGGAAACATTAGCGGTGGGACTGGCGAAAGTGTCCCAAATACCCTAAAACCATGTCTAGCTGATAGCAACAAGTCGTATCCCCCTTCCCTTGCTTTTGTCCCCCTTTTGACAAAGCAATGACATTTAGGTATGAATTGAATATACACATGGATGAAGGAATTGAGCATTACAAAATTTGATATTTATTATACGATTTTATTTTTTTCAATATATTTGGAGTGGAACATATTATTCATCCACGTCACAATATAATTTAAAATTGACCGATGAATCATCATGACAGGACTATGATTGGCCGCTGATCAAATCAAGAAAATTCAGCTGTTCATTTTTTTGACATTCAATGAATTATTTATTATTTTATTTATTAAAAGAGGAAAATAATCCACCTTTTTAGGTTTTCAGCTGCTTGCACAGCATTCCATTCTCTTCACACCCTCAGATTCCATGTATCATGTCAAAGGTCAAACTCCTCCCCTTCTTCTTTGACCATATCATCATCATGTAATCTAAGGCTTTCCAATATTATCTTATTAAAAAATAATATATAATATTTCAAAAATTGGATGAATTAATACAAGTAATTTCAGAAAAAAAGGAAAAAGAATTTCAATAATATTCTTGATGGGAGAGCATTGGTCCCACTCGAATTCATGAAGGTGGTAGGTGGCTAAGATCGATAATTCATTAAATTTTAATTTCTTGTGTAGGAATGGGCTGATGAAAATAGTGGTGCTTGCTGCACATTATCCTTTATCAGTAGTCAAAATAATGGAGAGATAGAGAAAGTGATGGGGCATGAGTAAGATCCCACGTACAAATGATTGCCCGGAGTATGAATTGTCTCCTCTGACTCTCTGACCAGCCAAATCCGTCCCCCACTCCCCCCAAATCAAATCTAATAGTAAATTGCATTGCCTTTGCATGCATGGATCACGAGAGCCTCCCATGCACATATTACAAGCCTTCTTCCTCATTCATTGACCACCCATGGACCCATCAGTACATTATAAGCACATTTTTCATGGTAGGATCTTGCCTGCCTTTTTTATGATGCATACACCTTCCAAAATGCCAAACGCAATCAATGTGGGTTATAATTATAAGTTTCCGCAGATGATACACTAACTACATTATTATATTTAGTCAATGTGTATATGCCCCAATGGCAGGTGGCAGCCTGCCCCGCCATCCACGTGCTTGGTATGTGGTAAATGACAGACCGTGGAAGCTTGAGGTCTATCTATCTAAAGTTAGAACATTTAGAAAACGTTGACTAGTTTTACTATAGTTGTTCTTAAAATACAACCAATTATCCACTCTTCTTAGCCACATTAAGCTTATCTTTGTGTTCAATTAAAATACTGCACTTGTGAGCTACAATATAAAGAGACAAAAGATTACATTAGCTGGAAAGGAATGAATGGAAGGTGGGATGCAGTGGTGGGTGGATCAATAAGTTATATAGAAGAGAAATTGTTTCAATGTGCATATCAACATCAGCAAGACCCCATTTGCCCAGCTAGAAGGAAGTGGTAAAATAGGTGGGAAGGGGAAAATGTTGGCACATGATATATATGAAGACCAAATGTATATATCATTAAAAGGCCTCCTCCTCCTCCTACTCCTCGTAGGTCACATCCTCTAGATGTGAAGATCTTTGATTGATTCATTTAATGAAGGAGTGAATTAGTTGGATTGTTTTGCTTTACCATAGTCATTAAATTGAATGGCCATATGCTCCTCCAAGAAGCCACTTATCTGTTCAAAGAACCCACTCAACTACTCAATGACTTTGTGATCTATGGTCATACTTAGGTTGGATGAATTTTTTTGTCAATCAATGAATTATTTCTTATTTTATTTATTAAAAGAGGAAAATAATCCACCTTTTCAGGTTTTCAGCTACCGCACAGCTTTCCATTCCCTTTATCAAGTCAAAGGTCAAACTCCTCCCCTTCTTCTTTGACCATATCATCATGTAATCTAAGGCTTTCCAATATTATCTTACTAAAAATAATATATAATATTTCAAAAAATGGATGAATTAATACAAGTAATTTCAGAAAAAAAAAAAGGAAAAAGAATTTCACAAGTGGATGAACAAATAAATAATTACGGACAAAGGTTAAGGGGGTAATAATTGTGGAAGGGCAAAGGGTGTGATAGTGATGACTTGAATTAATCACACATCAATAATATTCTTGATGGGAGAGCATTGGTCCCACCTGAATTCATGAAGGTGGTAGGTGGCTATCAAAGATCAATAATTCATTAAATGATTTCCCTGGTAGAAATGGGCCGGTAAAAATGGTGGTGCTTGCTGCACATTATACTTTATCAGTAGTCAAAATAATGGATAAAGGGTATGAAGATGGAGAGAGATAGAGAGATAGATAGAGAAAGAGAGCCACGTGGGGGTGGGGGCCTCAGTAAGATCCCACGTACAAATGATTGCCCGGAGTATGAATTGTCTCTTTGGGGCGGTCCCCCAATCACGTCAACCCTCTGATTCTCTGACCCGCTAAATCTGTCCCCCACTCCTCCAAATCAAATCTAATAGTCCATTGCATTGCATGGATCACGAGAGCCTCCCTCCCATGCACATATTACAAGCCTTCCTCATTTATTGCCCATAAATGTCGCTTCTTCACGGGACCAATCATATTTGATGGAATAGTACCTACTACCCATCAGTAGATTTATAAGCACAGTATTCATGGTAGGATTTTGTCTGCCTTTTTATGATGCATAGTCCAAAATGCCAAACCCAATCAATGTGGGTTATAATTATAAGTTCATTATTTCTTCATGTCAATCCCTTTTTTTGCCAAGTTTCCGTGGATGATACACTAACTACCTTATTATATTTAGTCAATGTATATATGCCCCAATGGCAGGCCGCCGCCCCGGCCATCAGGTGCTTGGTTCATGGTAAATGACAGACCATGGAAGCCACCTGTCTATCTATCTAAGCTAGCTGAAACATTTATAAAATGATTGTTCTTAAAATACAACCAATTATCCACTCTTCTTAGTCATGTTAAGCTTATCCTGGTGTTCAATTAAAATACTGCAGTTGTGAGCTAAAATATACAGAGAAAAAAAATTACCTTAGCTGGAAAGGAATGAATAGAAGGTGGGTCAATAAGTTAAATAGAAGAGAAATTGTTTCAATGTACCTATCAACATCAGCAAGACCCCATTTGCTTACCTAGAAGGAAGTGGTAAAATAGGTGGGAAGGGGGAAAATGTTGGCACAGGGGATAGGGTATATATGAAAACCCAATGTATATATCATTAAAAGGTTGCAAGCATGAGCTCAATAATTGCAATGATCCCAAAAGCAGTGACAGAATCTGACCTCCTCCTCCTCGGTCACATCCTCTAGATGTGAAGATCTTTGATTGATTCATTTAATGAAGCAGTGGATTAGTTGGATTGTTTGCTTTACCATAGTCATTAAATTGAATGGTCATATGCTCCTCCAAGAAGACACTTATCTGTTCAATGACCCCACTCAACTACTCATTAACTTTATGATCTACTGTCATACTCGAGTAAAAATCTGGGGGTGGGGCATTTTATTCAATTAAAAATTGGAACTTGAAGGGGGAGATGGAGGGAGAGAGATTACCAGAGAAGATTGATGATGATGTGCTTAAAAAGAGAAGACAGGAGGGAAGGTTTTTAGCACTTTAATTATGCCCACCTGTCTCTCCTTGGAATAGTAAAAGTAGATGGGTCTCTTTGTCTGCTCAAGAACACAAGTAGACATGCACATGTGTCATTGTGTCTGCCTTTATATATACTAATGGAAAGCCAGTCTTAGTTTATGGGTCAAATCTTGTGTAACATTTTGACAGTATCCTCCATTCCCACTACCTGTGCAAATCTCAATTAAAATTAACCGCTAAAAAGTTGTTTTTTTAAACACTTTTTTGTGCTTTGAAGTCTTAATCAAGAAGTGATTTTTCATCAGGGCTATTCTATTTAGCTGTTAAAGAAGCACTAGCTAAGTAGGTAGCTTAGCTAGGCCAGGTAGAGTCAGCTGGGTCCAAAGCCATCACCATGGCCGCAGTGTCATTTCACTTCAATTAAAAACCCAAGTTGGGAACTGAACATATGTTTGAAGGGCAAAAATGGGATTCTACTACAACTTTCCACGGGACAACCGCCAATAAATTCTCATAAATTGTACTAATTAATAGTTCATGCAGGAAATAAAACCAGACAAAAGGATTGTCGGGAAAACCAAGACAAATTCCAACCCTCAAGATTTCAACAATGTTAGGTCAATACTGATCATATCACTCATATATAAGGCAGGGAATGGTATACCCCCTCCACTTCATGTATTTTGAAATAATATAGGTTAAAGATTTAAATATCATTAATTAATAATTGTTATTATTGTTATCTACAAAATATGTATAAGATGAACTATAGTCCTTGTATAATCATAAGCAATCACGTGCACTTGTCAACTTGGACTCGCCGGTCAATACTATACACCGCCTTTCAAAAAAACACATAAAACTAATTCTTAATTAACAGAAAAGAAAAAAAAGTTCCTTCTATATAAACCCACTCTTTACCAGTCCATTCCCCCATTTCAACTTTCTTCTTCCGCAAGCCTCTCGCCAGTCTTCCTACGCCTTTCTCTTGGGGATGGAGCTGGCCCTGACCTTAGGCGACGCCTCCAGGCCATTCACGGCTTCGTTCCTTGACAAGGACGCGCCCTCTCGGGCTAATATCGGTGTCGAGCTTCCCGTGGGGCTTGGACTGGGACTCGCCGGCGACTGCAGAGGCGGAGATGTCTGCCCGGGAGCACCACCGCTGGCGCTCTCCAGCGCCCCACTCCAGCTTGATCTCCTCTCGTTTTCTCCGGCCGTAGTCAGCAACACGCCGCAGCAGTTCCGCAGCCTCCCATGGCTCACCGAGACTCGCAGCGACCCCGCCAGTGTGTCGGCCAGGTTCCTGGACGTTAATCGGCTTCCGTCGGCGGCGGAGGAGGTGGACGACTGTGGTGGCGCCCAATCGTCCCCGAACAGCGCGGTCTCTTCGTTTCCGATGGAGCTTGGGTTGTGTAGCGGCTCCCGTACGAGTAGCAAGAGATCTGACGCAGAGGCAGACGACGATGAGAACGGTATGGCCCGGAAGAAGCTCCGGCTGTCCAAAGAGCAATCAGCGTTTCTGGAAGAAAGCTTCAAGGAACACAATACTCTTAATCCCGTAGGTTACAACACATGCATATACACACATATTTTCTTTGGTGATCTTATGTTTGCCTTAATTTCCTTCTTTTTCTAATACATGAAGAAACAAAAGCTGGCCCTAGCAAAGCAGCTCAATCTCCGGCCCCGGCAAGTGGAAGTTTGGTTTCAAAACAGAAGAGCAAGGTACCACACGGATAAACAACACCGTTTACAGTCGTAATTCTTCCCGTTTTACTTTCTACGGATTACTTGATTTTTCCGTGGTATGTTACAGGACGAAGCTGAAGAAAACGGAGATAGACTGCGAGTACCTGAAGCGATGCTGCAAGACCTTGACGGAGGAGAACCGGAGATTGCAGAAGGAACTGCTGGAGCTTAGATCTCTCAAGACGTCCCAGCCGTTTTACACACAGCTCCCCGCCACCACCCTCACCATGTGCCCCTCCTGCGAGCGGATCGCCACCTGCGCCGCCTCCACGGCCGCCTTAAAGCCCAGGCCGCTTCCGTTTCCCCATACCCATAAGGACGGTTCCTGATGTTGTCTCACTTCAGTAGAGTCACATTAGATATGGATGGATGTGTACATATGGTGGCTAGAGTATTGGACACTCCTATCTGTTTCTTGATATTCCCGTTTAATTAACTAATTTATTGGGTCTGGCTTCTGGTTGTTCTTTTTAATTTTTCAGCTGATGAAGGAAATTAGGGTAAATTTTAAACGGACGAAGTTTGCGGTTCATATTTTAAGGATATTTATGTCCCTCTGCAGATATATCTGTAATCAGGCATCATGACACATTGATGGGCATGGTTTTTCTGCAGCTTCAGAGTGTTCTTCCATATGAAAGAATGCTATGTCAATTACACACCATTAATAAGATTTGAATGATCAATAAGATTCATATAAGGCGAGTCACCATAATTGCAAGTGAAAAGCCATAATGGGCCTGGAGGTGGAAAGTCAAATGTAAGGTTTGGTGATCCCAAATCTTCTTTCAAATGTCTACCACAAATACAAGCTATCAAAACAGAATATATTTAAGCTTTCAGAGAGCAAAATCTTTATCACTGCAGAAAACGAGTTGCTTCGCCAATCTGAAGTGCACCAAGATCAAAGATCATACCTGGGCTGAAGTGTGCCAGTAAATCTACTCAAAGTCCATGGGATCCATCCAACATGGAACAACCTTTGCAGAATGTGACTAGCTGAACAAAATTGTCTCATCATGATCTTGATCGGGTCTAGTCAGCAATGATCCAGAAGCAAAGTGATAGACCACTTTCTGGCTAGACATGCTGAACACCAAGCACTTAAGTAAAAGTACGTGGCCTATTGATTTCAATGAATTGTGGGTTCAAATACACATGAAGCTTTTCAAAAACTTGTGTTACCCGTGTGCAACACCTCATACAAATTACCACCTCCCCCAACAGTGACACCGGCTAAGTTAGGACAGTTGGGAAATGGTGCAGCAATATCAGGACCAGTTCAGCACCTTGATCTGTAATTGGAAATTTCTTTTACCTGTTAAAGCATCCCCAAAAACAAAGCACGCAAAATCTCCTCTCTGCACGGGATAACACAATATAAGACCCACCAACCAACATACATAAATCAATTGTAAGCAACTAAAGAGTGGATGAAAAGCTTACCAAAAAATATATCCCTGGAGAAAAGTGGTCTAGCTTGGGTGAAGATCCTGCACAACTACCCATCAATACCATCACGGCTACCAATCATCAGCTACACTGTGTACTAATCCCAATCAAATAAAGAATCAAATAGATTTTCCAGCAGTGCTTTTGGCCAATTTTAACATTTGTTGACACCTAGCCTGCTGTAGAATTCTGTGAAATCAAGGCGGAACATGAGGAACTTTAGATCTACATGTTGCTGAACTGGCAACTGGGACAAGAAGCCCTCAAGCAACGTTGTGTACTCCTTAGCTAAAGAATCCAGATCATTCTGCATGTTTCGAAGGAATTCCCCTGCACGTTGTGTTAGAGCCTTCCTTCCATCAGAGGCCCATGAACTGGTTTTTGAAGGTCCCTCATTTCTCTGCTGGCCAGACTTTTTATTGTCTCTTGAAGCTAAAGATGATTTCCCGGATCTACAAGGAATAAAAAGCAAGTGCAGTTATAATTATTCAGAAACTGCACCATCAGTGTAACTAATTTTGTCAGGAAAAAAATACAGCATATGGGAGGCTGGCATACCTGGTTTGTAGCTCGTTAATTCCTTCATACAACCGATCTGCGTGACTTCGAAACCGTAAAATGAGGTCAAAGAGGATGAAAAGTGATTTATGAAGAGCCCGAGAACGCTCACCTAGAAGAGATTTTTCCAAAATTGAGTTAAGGTACTTCTCATGTGCCATGAGAAGATCATCAAGATCTTTGGCTACTTCCATCTCATGAGAAAAATTCAACCATGAGACCTCCAACACTTCAAACATAATATAATCTTGCAAGTTCGTCAAAAAGTGGTTCATCTCATTCCACAGAACTTGACACTTTCTTAGTGTCAATAGAAGAGGCATTTTGGCAGCCCGCTGAAGTTTCAAAAATGCCTGGGAAGTTATAGAGTTCGGTTTCATGGCCTTCCATGCACCAATCAGTGCATGCTCAACCCGCCTAAGTTTCCATAGAAAGTTGAATATTCTCAAATACTTCACCATTACTGACTCTGTGAATATGGTATCTAATGGAACCCTAGGATCATATTCAAGTGAAAATACATCCCAGCCCCTATCTCCTGCACTGTGAGGCATCATCTTCACCCTTAATCGATCTAATATCTCAGGATCATCGTATTGGGCATTAGAAGACCTAATAGCACTTTCAAGCAGCCCAGCAAGCTTAAAGGAACTAATAGTATTTGCAGGCTCAGAAAGTTCAGGCCAAATAATGTCCATTAAATACTGAACAAAATCACCTTGACCTAGAAGCAGATACCTCTTAATTGCAAGACAGTGTTCCTTAAATTTGTATCTGTTATACATGACATCCAACAGATGCCTATCAATTCTCTTTGCGGCCTCATTGATGAGGGACTCCAGGGCACCTGTCTCCCCATAACCTAAGCTACCCCGTCTGGTGGTGGTTCCTGCAGCTGAGGCTGCCTCCATGGCAGATTCTGCCCAGCCTCGATCGTCGCAGCAGACGCGCAAGAAATTTATTGACTTGCCCGTCCTCAAAATTCTCTGTGCTAGAGAATTTGATATGAAAGCAGGGAGCATGCCTGAGTGCAGCCGGTAACCTTCTCTCCATAGAGACTCAGCCTTTACTTGCTGACCCACAATGAAGAACTCTGAGAAAATGTCCTCCAGCTCCCCTTCCAAAACCCAGCTTCTGACCATCTCAAACAGGGGAGAGCAAACCCGAGTAAGCAGCCGTTTCATGAACTCACTGACAAGCAGGTCACCATGTTGGGCCTGTAAATGAATGGCCCCAGCCATTGCCCCTCCTCGCAAAACCCGGCATTTATCAACAAGGACTGCCATCAATCTCATTTTCACAAGCGGCTCAGCTAACCAAACAGATAACCTTCTTAGAGTGAGGTAATTGCCAGAACTGGCTGACTCTGAGACTAAAGGGATCGGGTTCATAGATTGAGACTCAAGAACTGCCAATAGCTTGTAATACTCAGATAATTCATCCTGTAATGCAGCACAAAAAGCTTGTCCAACAGTTCCTACATCCTCACCAGGGAAACGGTCCATACTATCCGATATATATCCTTTAACCTTCCTAAATAGCCAACCAAGTTCGCAGAGCTTCCTGACCATCGTCCTTGTTGCCCGAGGAACCTTAACTAAGTCCGACAAAATATACCCATCAACTATGGAACCATATTTCACATACTTACCATCTATTCCCTGACAAGCGTACAGCACATCCCTCACAAGAAGCTCCTCAGACACCTCATTCTCTTCCTTCACCAAGTCTGCGTACTCCTTAAATGCTAACTGGCGCAAATTCTCGGGATCCTTCGACACCAACAAGACGCCCTTATCCCAGCCCACTCTGCCACCCTCCCTCTCCCGGGAAACCCTTGATTTATCGCCCGATTCAGCTTCGAAGCACTCTATATTTGGCAATAGTGAAGGGTAATTGGGATCATTTCCCGCCAGACTTCGATCCTCCGAGATGATTTTGAGCAAGTAGAGGACCGCCCACTTGTTGTTGATGCTCCCAGGGCCAGTCTTGGAGTTGAATTTACTGTACAGATCGGCGAAGGTGAGGGCCTGCGAGGACTTCCCATGGATGGCAAGGTGTCGCTTGATGGACTCGGCGACGGCGGCAGCGTCGGGTGCGACTGAGGGGGTGAGACGGCTGGAGAGGATTCGGACGGCGTAGCGCAGGGAGGCCTGGAAATGCGGGGAGCTAGGGCTTTGGGAGGCGGAGTTGGGGCTTTTGCAGGATAGCAGACGGAGGATGAGCTCCTTCACTAGATCTGTGAGCTTCTGCTGGTCCTCTTCCTCCATTTTCAAAAAAGAGAGAGCAAAGAGAGGAGAGAGATCGGAGCTGGCGAGTGAACAAAGAAGACTGGCAAGAAAAAAAAGGCCTCTCAGAAATTTTCTTCCTTTTTCCCTTCCTTTTTCCCTTCCTTTTATTTATTTTTAATTATGCCCGCGCTGCCGAACTCTAAATATTCTGCAAAAAAATCGAAAATATTTTTTGAAAATTTAATAATATGATAATTATAGATTATCGTGTTGATATTTTTATTTAATTATATTAATTTTTCACGTATGTATAATATGAGTCCAAATATTTTTTCGTAGATTCTCTAAATACGGTAAAAAATAGTTATAATAAGAATTAAAGTACATCTTATTTTGCTAAAACCACAAATCATACCAATTTATTAATTGATCTAACATTATTTATAAGATACCTAATTATAAAATTGCCATTATGATTTTACTTATTGAAATCCATTTTTTCCTATGGGCTAGCTAGTTGGGCCCAATAAACCCATATGACTTTTGTCCTCGGATACCGGCCCAATGCATCAATAGAGAAGTCTAAGCCGCTGGATGAGTCCCGGGAAATCGACGGAGGAGACGAGACGAGACGTGCAGAGTGGCGGGGCCCACGTAGTAGATTGTGGAAGGGTTACTTTAATTGGGTTGGAACCGAAACTCGCGGGAAACAGAGACGGAGAGACGGAAAAACAGAGGACTCCTTTGGAGAAGAAAAAATACAGAGCATTTCCAATTTTGGTCTTCCACTTCGTCTTCTCCCACAACTTCTCCATCTCTCCTCCCCTCTTTCCTTTGGTCTTTCTGGGTCCATTAGATCTACAAAAATTTTGGTGGGTTTTCAGATTCCATGCTTCTCACTTTTTCCATTCATTGTCCTCATGGAAGGAAACGATGCCGACCATGTTCTGTTTCCGATGGAATGACTCTGTTCCCCTTTTTTTTCTTGTGATGGGTGGACAAGGGTTCGTGCAGAATCCCAGGGGCGCATTTCCTTTTTGCATTATTTCCTTGATGGATTGCTGAGGGTGATCGGAATTAGAGGAGCGAAACTTGAATAATGTTGTGCTGTGGAGGAGATTTGGAGGAAAGCTATGGAGCTACTCCCAATCAATCCACTGCCCCGCCTAGAGGAGGCAACACGTATGGTAAACAATTCTCTCCTCTCATCTCTGTTTCTGCACTTACTTGTTTACCTTTAACCGTATATAGAATTCAGAATCATTTATTAGAAGGTTAAACAGGTTAATTTATGCTCTAGTTCTGATACGATCCGATTTGTTTTTTCATTTAACCAGTAGTGAATAAGTTTCCATGTTTCGATAAGCTAATCACCGTTTCTGCATACGATGGCAGCCGCGGAAAGAGGGGAGCCAAGACCCACCAACACGAGCGGCGCCAGAGGCGGAGCACCGCAAAAAGTCTTGCCCATCGAAACACCCGCGATATCCCTCGATGAGATGAACAGACTCACCGGTAACTTCGGGCAGAAGTCCTTGATAGGAGAGGGATCCTACGGCCGGGTCTTCTCCGCAACGCTAAGAGACGGCCAGCAGGCAGCCATCAAGAAGCTGGACACCAGTGCCTCGCAAGAACCAGACTCCGATTTTGCAGCACAGGTTTACCTTTCAACTCCACTCTTTGCCTCGGTCTGCAGCGGTGTGAGGTTCTTAGAACTAAGTGGCGATTGATTTCAGCTGTCAGTAGTCTCGAGACTCAAGAACGAAAACGTTGTTGAGTTGCTCGGGTATTGTCTAGAGGATAACAATCGGATCCTGGTATATCAGTTCGCAAGGCAGGGCTCCTTACACGACATATTACACGGTATCTTTCACTGTCAGTTTAACTCTGCATCATCTGCTCTGTTACACGCCTGGCTATGTCTTCTGAACATGTGGTGTGGCTTTTGATCTTCCCCAGGTAGGAAAGGAGTGGAAGGGGCCGAGCCGGGTCCGGTTCTCAATTGGAACCAGAGAGCTAAGATAGCTTACGGGGCAGCTCGGGGCCTCCAGTACCTGCACGAGAAGGTCCAGCCTCCCATCGTTCACCGGGACGTGAGGTCGAGCAATGTGTTGCTCTTCGATGACTTCCTAGCGAAGATCGCTGACTTCAACTTATCAAACCAGTCATCCGACACTGCCGCCAGGCTGCACTCGACTCGGGTCCTCGGGACTTTCGGCTACCATGCCCCGGAGTAAGTCCTTCTTCCCCATAACAAGTATTTGGCCACTGCTTAATGAATGGTTGATTCTATTTCCTTCTCGCGGTTCAACTTCAGGTACGCCATGACGGGACAGATAACACAGAAGAGCGACGTATACAGCTTCGGAGTGGTTCTCCTGGAGCTCCTCACAGGGAGAAAGCCGGTCGACCACACGATGCCAAAGGGGCAGCAGAGTCTGGTCACTTGGGTTTGTTCCTATTCCTCGAATGCTCCTCTAGCTGCACCATTTGCGATCCATCACTGGCTTTTGAGCACACTTGCAGGCTACTCCGAGGTTGAGCGAGGACAAGGTGAAGCAGTGCGTCGACCCCAAGCTTAACAATGAGTATCCGCCAAAAGCGATCGCCAAGGTCCTCCTCCAAGTCCCTTCCAGCATATATTGAAAAGAAAATCGGGTTTCAATTCCGATTCTCATAATCTTTCTGCTTCAATCTTTCTGCTTCAATCTTTCCTCTTCAGCTAGCCGCAGTTGCAGCACTATGCGTGCAGTACGAAGCTGACTTCAGGCCCAACATGACCATCGTGGTGAAGGCTCTCCAACCGCTCCTCAACTCCAAACCGCCCGGCTCAGAACCCCAAGCCTAAAAACCGGATCACAATTTCAATAGGAATCATGTACTGCATCCAACCGACTATTTGTATGCTGCAATTTTTGTAAAGTTAATGTATATTTTAAATAATAAAATTCACATAATTATATTATCAATATTATTATGAGAAGTATGTGTCAAGAAAGATGTTCCACTATATAGATTAAGCCAACGGTCTATAGATAACAGTGGCATGATACCACAAGCTGTTGGACTAGATTCCTCCCACTCTGAGCATATTTGGAGGAACCTGTTTAATCATGAAAATAGTAATGCGTCAAATTAAATATCAAATTATTGAAATTAATTATATTGAATAATAAAATAAAATAAAAATGATATTGGAAATGAAGATAAAAATTAATGATCTCCTTGGGGCTTGCCGTGGCCGCCATTTTATTCACCTCTCGCTCTCTTTCTCTCACCAGTCGAGTATATAGGGGAGAAGATCCTACAAACAGGAGCAATATCAAATCTCATCTTCCTCTCAAGCCAAAACCCTGAAATCGCCTTCTCTATCATTCCCGATAGCTCTTCCTCTCAGTCTCCGATCAGATTCCGAGCGAGGAATTCTGGCTCCGTTTATCGGTCCGCAGTTCACGCTTGTTCTAATTCGATTTCATCGATATTTTTCACTATCCCTGTGGCGTTAGAGATTGATTACTGATTTTGATCCATTTTTTTTTCTAAATTTCTGCCTCGCGTTGCATTATGAATGGTCTGGATAATAGAAGGGGGATCTAAAGAAGATGGTGGGATTAACAGCAGTAAGAAATAACCAATCCAGTAATTCCGCCTCCACCAATGATGTCGACTATCACCAGCTCGAGAAGGTACTCGAGTTTTTGTTCTGATAATCCATGGATTCCTATCTGTGGTTATTTAATCATTCCGCGGCGAGTTTGATATTTTACTGCAATTATTTGATTGTTGCAGACACTAGATGTAAGACTAGCTTTTTACAGATACAACTGTGTTACAGTGGTCCTAGTCCTTCTGCTTTGATCTCATTAGGTTAGGTTGATGAATGTTGTGTGCATTGTTCTGAATTTCTGGAGTACCTTGAAGAAAATGTCACTGAGCTGAGCTGGCTAAGAACATTTGAATTCTATAGCCAGTATAATATTTACGTACATATACTTCTACCAATGGAATCCTGCTACGAAGATCTGCTAAGAGAGGATGTCCTCGTCCTGGTTGTGTTTATATAGGATCCTTCTTTTTTTTCAGTTAATGTGAGCTGCCTTTTATTATATCGAATTCAGCAATAAGAGTTGCTCTACTTTTGGTGTAGTTCTGGAACAACTTGTCTCCTCAGGCACGACAGGACCTCCTGAAGATTGACAAGCAAACCCTCTTTGAGCATGCTCGCAAGAGTATGTACTGTTCACGGTGCTACGGGTTACTCCTCGAAGGATTTGTACAGATTGTCACCTATGGGAAGTCTATCCAAGAAGCTGCTGTTGTGAACATAAGTTATAACATGCCAGATGCTTCAAAGTCTCTACAAGATGGTAGGACGTCTGCAAGTAATGTGTGTAAAGATGAAATAAAAGATCCATCTCTACATCCTTGGGGAGGCCTCACAACAACACGTGATGGATCATTGACCCTTCTAGACTGCTATGCCTGTACAAAAACTTTGAAGGGACTCCAAATTGTAAGTACAATTTAGCATATTAATTAGTATTATCTATTTGGTGGCTAACATGCTCACTGAATCAGGTGTTTGATAGTGCTCGCCTGAGAGAACGAGAACGCCGGATGCTCTATCCTGATGCCTGTGGTGGAGGAGATAGGGGCTGGATCAGCCAAAGCATCCCATCTTATGGAAGAGTACATGGCATGAGGGAAATATGTGCACTTCACACAGCCAGACTTTCTTCTGATTCATTGGTGGACTTCTGGTCAGCCCTTGGTGAAGAGACCACACGATCCCTTTTCAGAATGAAGGAAGAGGACTTCATTGAGAGGCTCATGCACAGGTGTGTATTTCTCCCTCTTTTCACCTTTAATTCCTTTCAAACGAGTGAACAATGGCAAACTACAAAAGAAAAAAGCTCCAGCTAGTGCAGTGCAGAGTAAAATATATGCCCACTATGGTGGTTCTTGCAAAAGGAGCAACTGGCAGATTGGAAAGTTGACTTGATATCAGAAGAAAAAGTTCTGTTTCACTCATTTCCAAGCGGACTTCTTTTATTGGAGAATGATATTCATAACTCAGAACTGTTAAATCTCCAGTCAAGGAATGCATCTTCTCTGCCAAATTGTATGAAAGTGGATGAGCGAGTAAATTAGGTCTGTTTCTAAAAGAATACCCTGGAATGTTAACAAGGGTCAGTGTTACTTGTCATTTTGATCCAATAAACATGGTGTCATCAACATAACGACCTCAAGGAAATCTTATTATCAAGAAGAAAATCTTCAAAAGCTTCTTTCTAGAGAATATGATCATTTACATGTTCATCCAATTGCTATCCGGAAGAAAACCTCTATTGCAATAGGGGCTTATTACATTATTCTTTAGGACTATGCTCCATGCTTAATTGTTGAGCACTCGATAAGGTACCTGACACCATTCAAACTAACAATCTCATAGAAGCAATGATGCAGTAAAAGATGCTCCTGTGATCATATTGGATGCACAGAGAACCCATTCAGATGATTTGATGTGGTAGATGACATACTATCCCATTGTTCATTGCCGAGATATAGAAAAGAGGACCTGCATGGGGATAGCTTAACTAAGTTAATGAAATGGACTAGATGCTTCATCCTTACATGATTTGATAACTTTTTCTTCATTGGAGCTGCAGCAGTGTCACAATTATTGTGCTTCTTTTCATCGAATTATCTCAATAATGAATAACTAATGTATGTTGTGCATTGAAAATGACATGATCTTTTAGGAGCAGTCTTTTATTGTTTATATATGCACACATACATAATATGGTGGCAACCAACTGAAAGGAGTGAAGATCTGCTGAAATGCAACACAGTCTGGTATGAGCTCTTGTATGTGGACTTCATGTGCCTGAGAGCACTGGTGGGAAGCTAGTTATTTGTCCGGTGAATTTGGGGATGATGGAGTAATATATTATCCATTACTGCTGGTATTAATATGTCAATTGGTATTTGCATGCTATTTCAGGAGTACCCAATTATATTATTTGCTTTACAATCCAGATGTATGAGAGTTAAGGATAATTATTGCTTCAATGTAATTTTATTATCTATATCTATTGGAAGAGTTCTAAGTTGTAAGCCATTTTCTTCAATCCTGTATTGTTGTTTCAGATCTTTATTTTTATGAAACAGGTTTGACAACAAGAGGTTTTGTAGAGATTGTAGAAGAAATGTCCTCCGCGAGTTTAAGGAGCTGAAGCGTGCGAGGAAAGAGCCCCGATGTAACAGTGATTACTGTGTAGCAGACACTGCATTTCTTTATAAGGTTTATGATAAGACATCCAACATCATTATATATTTTGCTGTTGAAATTTAGAACCTTGTTCATTTCTCTTTTTTATAATTGAAAGCAAGAGGAAGAAATTAAGAAGTATGCTAGTGTATAAACTGGGGCTCTTGTTATGGATTTAGATCACTGTTTGACACCTGTACTAACAGAATGAATGAATTTCTCCTGCCAGGTTTCTAATGCATCAGTCCATGCAGACTGGCACCAGACTTTTGCTGATTCTGTGACTTCATATCATCATTTTGATTGGGCAGTTGGAACAGGAGAAGGCAAATGTGACATTCAGGAATTCGAAAATGTGGGTTTGAATGGTAGTGCTCAGATTACTGGTCTTGATCTTGGTGGATTAAATGCTTGCTTTATAACTTTAAGAGCTTGGAAGCTGGATGGACGCTGCACTGAGCTTTCTGTGAAAGCTCATGCTTTGAAGGGTGAAGAGTGCATGCACCGCAGATTGACTGTTGCTGATGGGTTCGTTTCAATTACCACAGGGGATAGCATACAGAGGTTCTTTGAACACGCTGAAGAAGCAGAGGAAGAAGATGTGGGTTTATATTCCATAATAACTTTGTGTTCTTTTACATTCAAAATTTTTAGCATTACAGAGGCAGAAATTTCAGATAGTAATCATAGCTGTATCTTGATACTATCATCAGGATGATGATTCTTTGGACAAGGATGGCAGTGACTTGGATGGGGAATGCTCCCTTCCCCAGAAGCATGCCAAGAGTCCTGAACTTGCAAGAGAGTTTCTTCTTGATGCTTCTATTGTGATATTCAAGGAACAGGTGCTGACCATATTGGCTTTGGTTGCTATTTCACAGTTATTATCCACCATAATTGTATTTTTATAACTTTTAATTCTTGTGACACAAACAATCTGGTCTTTTAAGTACAGATGACTTACATTTTGTTATTGTAGGTCTGTGCATTTTATTTGTCTAAGTTTCGTTTTTTTGATTTAATAGGGTAAAAAAAGGAATGCAATAAAAACTTCAATAGTAGTTATTGAGTAAGGCCCAAGTGCTATAACTCTTGGTAAGATGTTGATAACTTGCTATTGTCTTAATGGTCATGAGCTCAATCCCTTGGGTTGGTATGTTGGGTTTAATTGTGTGCCATGGGATAACTGCTAGGTGAATTGCTGAATGCTGCCATATTCAGATACCGTGAATATATAAAAAAAAGTTATTGAGCAGCAGGTGCTGAGGGAGATATGTGTTTTTTTGCGCCTAAACAAAAGAAAATTGGTATTCTCTTAATATTAGGAAGATGTCTTGCTTCATCTCTCCCTCTCTGCTTTTATCAATTTGGCATGATTTATACGTTTATGTTCTACTTGATTTTTAACCATACATGATAATTCAGGTTGAAAGGGCCTTTAGAGAAGGAACAGCTCGCCAAAATGCACATAGCATCTTTGTCTGTCTCGCACTAAAACTGCTGGAAGAGCGTCTTGGTCTTGCATGCAAGGATATCATCACATTCGAGAAGCAGGTTTTCATTTGTTGTTTTATGTCCCATCTGCTTTATAGTTTATGGCAAGGTAGTTTTGACATTACATGGATAAAACTCTTCAGATGAAACTTCTTGAAGAAGAAGAGAAGGAAAGACGTGAAGAAGAAGAACAGAAGGAGAGAAAGAAAATGAAAGAAAGAGAGAAGAAACTCAGAAGGAAAGAGAGATTAAAGGGGAAATATAAGGATACTGAAGAAAAGACTTCCAACTTGGAAGAGACCCCTTCATCCAACATCTCAAAGGAAGAGCTACTACTAAATGCTGATGAGGTGGTTAATGAGGCTGTTGGTTCCAAGGATGCAGTCAGTACAAATGGTGAGACTGTCTGTGACAGACAGGTGTGCTCGAATATTGAAGTTGAAGGACCATTTTTGGAAGTAGAGGATCAATATGTCAATCACGGAATCAGTCCAGAGCAAATGAAAGCTTCCCATGGAAAACTTCAACCTCGGAAACCAGTGGATCAATCTCTTAAGTGGTATGACAGACACCAATTTTCCTTTGTTGCAGAAGATGGTCCTAAGGTCGGTCGTTCTATACCAAGATATCACAGTGACAACTCCCAGAATAATTCCAGGGTTATCTATGTGGCAAACAGGCAATTGAATGCAAATCACCAGAAGACAAATCTTCGGAGCTCTGCATCTCGAAACAGTGAGAAGTTCCACTGTGGGAACGGAAGAATGAATGAGAGATTGGAAGGGCATTCCTGTGGCTGCAACCATGTTTGTGACTACCAAACAAATAATGATTTACCTGTCTCAGCAATTAGAACCAGTCGGGGGAGTAAATACATGGTAAAATCAGAATCAGTCCTTGACGTACCCAAACACTTGCATGGCGGAAGCAAGTACTGTCAAGCTGTAAGGTCAAAAAGCAAAGTGATCATTGGCAGTAATTACCATGGAAAGAAGGATTCTATCCAATTTAGGAAGGTGTGGGAACCGCTGGAAGCTCAGAAGAGATGTCCCAGAAGCAACTCAGCCTCTGATATACCCTCAATTAATTCTGGTTTCAAGATTGAGCAAGCATCTTCTGACAGCACCAAGTCCTCTAGTGAGTTATGCTCAAGTAGTGAGGATATCGGAGACTCCACTGAGATAAATCACCAGAGCACAAAAATGAGAAAGCACATTAAGGAAAAGGGCGAAGTCTCTAGAAGCGAGGCTGAAGATGGTACAGCTGAACCTACCCAAGCTGCCTGTGCCATGAAGAGTAGTTGTTCAAACTCAGATAACTGTTCATCTTGCCCCAGTGAGGGGGATAGCAATACCCCATCTCCAAATGATGAGAATCCCGGATCCTCTTCTACCTCAGATTCAGAGTGTGTTTCTCAACAGACAGAGCTGAGGGTGGATTTGGGCCATAATGGAGTATCTGATAATGTTAGCACCAAGGCACCTGAGGTAAAAAACAGAGTGCAGACTTCTGTGATTGATCAACCCTCCCTTGGCTTTGTGGCTGGTGGTAGTGGTAACAGCCATTATGCATATCCATCAATTGAACCACCTTCCCACCCATCAAGTGACCAAAATAGCACTCCCTCCAGCATGGGTTACAAATCTCATGCCATGTTTCCTGACCGGCGATATCATCATAATCTCTGCTTACAGATGTTTCAGACTCCATCAAACGTGGGCTATTATGCCCATCAGAACCTCATCTCGTGGGCCCCTTTCCCTGCAAGCGGATTATATCCCCATGCCAACAGTTATCTGTACCCTGGCTTCCTTGGCTATGGCTTGGACGCTAACCAGGGTCTCTGCATGCCATATGAAGCAATGCATCATTTCACCACTCGGATGATTTCCGGTGGACCTACCATCCCGTTTTCTAATCCTGCACAAGGGCCTGCGCCACCAACAAATGGCATCTATGTAGAGAAGAAGCCTCAGCTATCTAAGCAAAGCACGGGTGGAAAACTTGCAGACTCTACAATTTACAGAGAGAGGCCTTCAGAAGCTTCACGACCTGGAGGCCGAAGAGATCTCCTGGCTGAAGCTTGCCAAGAGAACTCGGGTTTCTCCCTGTTCCAGTTCGGCGTGCCGTTCGGCGTACCGTTTGGCATGCCGGTAGATGCTTCGAACACCAAGTTGCCAGAAGACGGGGAAAAGTCAGACGCTTCTTCGATGGTTCCAACAGATGCTGTGAAGGACAGCTTTCCAGACTGTTGCGAGGAGGAGGATACTACCATTGAACAGTACAACTTGTTTGCGGCAAATTGCGGCACAATGTTTTCGTTCCCATGAGGTTATTGCTTTTATTTTTTAGGCCAAATTCGGAGGTTCTTGCTAGCTTGGGAGTGTTGAGGGTGTTTGCAGCTGGAAGAGTATTTTATGTGAACCTTCTTTGTATTTAGGAAGGATAGTAGTTTCCAGCATTTTTCTATTTTTTTTATTGCCCGATAAATTCATGAAATATCCGGTTTTATCTTTTCTTATTGGATCTATTTTTGTTATTACAGTATCTTCTGCTCATTGCTCTTCTCATACAAGGTTTATAGAAACATGATCTGTTTGAAATGCGGAATGGCAAAAAGTGGAGGCTGAATTAATTATATTTTAATATAACATTTAAATATTAATAATTATATCAAAAAAGGAAACTCTCCTCTTTTGCACCATCTTATAAATAATGGTAAAAAGAAACTCCAACTTTGAATAGAGAGTTCAAATGACTTCGGCCATGGCGGCCACTGTCAATGCCATCTCTCAGCTGCATGCATATGCATGCACACAATATCAGCCAGCATACAGAGAAGATTCCCTAGCAATCAAGTGGTACGGCCAATGATACTATTATACATGGATTCTAGTGCTGGTTGCTGGGGAGTCGAACGAGCACAGAGTGCTCGGGCTTGTGCTCGCACTCGTAGTCGAGATGAACAAATGCCCTCTCAACTTCAGGAAGCTCTTCGATCTTTATCTGCAGAGACTCACCGATGGCATGGGCGTCCTTCAGCTGCAGATCTTCGGGCAGTTCAATATCCACCTAAGAGCCACCAACAAAGGAAAGTTGGCCAATTTCTGATTCATGATTTTAAGCCTCTGAAATCAATTAAAAAAACAAAAAAAAACCCTCTATCTAGCTTACCTCTACAAAGTAAAGGACACCAAAAGTGTAGGCCCGGACAGTGTCTACCCTTTTGATTTGAGGGTCGTGTCTTAAGACGAGATACGTCAGCTTCTGCAGCACCTCTGGTGGGGCTGATTGTCCCACTAGAGAGACTGGTGATCAAAGGAGAATGCCAAGAACGAATTAACCAAATGAGGGCTTGCGATATGTGATCTATAAGCTTGAGTGGAGTTCAATATGTACCTGCATTCTCTAGTACTGTGCTTGACCAGTTTGTAATCGTATAGATTGCGAGAACAATAGCTCCAAAGGGATCGATCCACCAGTAGAACTTATCTCCGAGAACAGCAGCGATCAGCCCTACCACGTTCGTCACCACGTCGAAATAATGATCCTATACAAGAATCATCAGCTTTCAACTATGGAACATTTATCCAGCAACATTACAAAAAAAAAAAAAAAGGGCATGCTTTATTGGTAGAAAAGGAGACCTTCGCATAAGCTCGCACGATCTTGTCCGAGGAGCTTCTGCAGTATAGCCAGAGGACTAGCTTCACTGCAGTTGCTATCAACATAATCACATACAACCAAAGAAGTTGCTCCGAGGTCATCCGGTCAGAAGGGTTGCTTTGAATCAGCTGCTCCACAGCTTGAACAAGTACCTGGAACCCTGTGGAAATCAATGCAGATAAGGCTCTTCTTCATGCTCACTCACACCCACCCACATAAGATAACCCAAAGTAATGAAGATCCTCCTTTAGCAATCAAGTATGTGATCAATCAATGATGCCCTTGTCTGCCTTTGGAGGTAGAGCTCTCCTTGTTATTCAACACAGGTAACCCATTTCAACCCATGTACTTGGCTATTTTCTTATTATTCAGAATGTGTCGGTTTATAATGTTAGAAAGTGTTTCACTACTTAGATTTTAATTAAATATGGTTCCGATTCTTATTACTATATAATACTTTATCTAAAAGTAAGTGTGCTTAAACCAATATATAAGAATGTAAACCCAACTTGTGATCGTTTTGAATATATTGAGAAAATATGCAAAATATAATTATCCCACTTATCCGAAATCGTAAAAATAATACTCGACTCGTATAAAATTATATTGAATAAAATAGAGAACTGTTATACGTTTATAAAGTTGAAAACTTACTACTATTTACCAATTATAACTTTTAAGGAAAAATATGTACGAGCACTTATATGTTTACAGTACCGAGCTAAGATGTGTTTCTTACCTAAAGTGGCCATGACAGCAGCAAAGATGATAATCCCAACTGGCTGAACCCGCAATTTTCCGATCGGGTACTGGTAGATGTTTATGCTCTTCATGGACAAGTGGGTGAACCAGAGTATGCCGCCCGCCATTACATCAAGCAAGGAGTCAAGTGTGGAGGCTGCAATTGCCAAGGATCCGCTCTTCACCGTGGCATAGATCTGCAGATTCCCCACATTAACAAATTAAGACACTCTATAGTCGGGAGTCACGACTCAACAGCCAAATTTGAAATTAATGAGGTTATGTTTGGCATTGAACGAACACCTTGAATGCCAACAAGATAATGTTGGCCCAGTTGGATATCATCATTGCTCTCTCGTGCTGGGCCTGCCGGTTTCGATCTTGATCCTCGTCGTGGACAACATGGTGATGGTGCAGATTGAGGGACTCAACTTCCTCGAAAGATTGAAGAGTGGCAAATTGCTTCTCATAGTACTCCTTCTCCCCTGAAAAAGAGTATCAGCCAACCATAAAAACCAAACCAGAGGCTTCCCAAAATTTCATTGCGAGGATACTGCAGAGCAGAGACGAGGCAATCGAGGGACTCGCCTTCGATCAAGCCGGTGGTTTTGGAGAGATCGAGGTGGAAAGGAGACTCGGGGTCGACCCCCGACCGGACCTTGTTTGGCAGTTTCGAAAAGAAGTCGCTCCTCAAGGCGGTGACAGAGTTACAGTTTGGCCTCTCGTGGGACAGAGACAGAGGCTTCTCATCGCAAACTCCAGTAGATGCCACCAGAAGTGGCGAATTGGCGTCTTCCATTCACGAGCTGGAAAGAGTGAGGGAGGAGGAGCCAGATGGATGTTGCTGAGAGAACTAGAGAGGTGGGTTGGTTATGGTTCCACCACCTCCTTCATCTTTTTAGGCCTACCATTTCAACCAGCCATTGATGAAAATTTTTGGTCAAAAACCAGATTTGAAAAAAAAATACACAACTTTTTTATTGATAAATCACCTAGATGAGTTACTTTATAGTTTACACCCAAAAATATCTTATGGGCATTTCAATATATATATATATGCATTACTATATGGCTGAGAGGACCCAACTCTAAAAAAATCTAAAAAGTTGACTTGTTAGCAAATATAAGAAGTATTGGCTATGAGAATCAACTTCGTACTGCTGATCCCCTGACTATTGGCATCTGACAAATTTGAATTTGAAAGCATTTATGAGTATAAGGATGAATCCTGAATGATTACCTTGGATTTGGCTTTCTCATGAAATCTTGTACTTGCCTGTGGTTGCTGTAAATTTCCTTTCTTTGCCTCTTCAGGAAAAATTTTTGAATTTAGAATGCGTTGAAGATGTGGTAATTAAAACATGTTTTTTCTAATGATGAACTGAATATAATATGTTATGATACGTTAAAAAAAAGAAGTAATCAAGACATAAATAGTTTAATGTCACAAGCATCGTTCTGGAGAGAAGTACAACTTAAATATATTAAATACTGACAGCTTTGGAGGTAGCGAGTGAAGTTTTTTGGAGGGATGCCAATAAATTGTGAAAGATAAGGATATGCTTTATTTGAATATGGGATGCCCGTCTTCAATTCTGCTTGCCAAGCCTCCTCCTCCTCCTCCTCCTCTGCTTAGAGGAGTTCTGAATGGTAACATCCACTGACCAAAATGCATAGACCTGGCCAAGGCCAACCACTTGATTTTGTCCATACACTCCATCATTGTGGTCGGTGACAAGGCATTATGATCCAAGGAGAAGCTGCTTAATAATCACATGCTATGAGATGCTTTTCCATTGCATGAGACAATAAAAGCCATTACCAAGTCTATCAATTTTCGGGTGTAATTGACAGGCACGAACAGCTGACCCACACAGATCACTAGACACGCAACATGAAGAGTAAGTTAACGGGGGCATCCAAATGGGGATTTCTTTTATAACACACGCCATGCAACTAGGCTAGGATGGATGGAGCACTGCCTACTCAAATCAATAAAACGACGAAGGACAAGGCTGCAATGATCAATTAATTGTCAGCGCTATATAATCTACAAAAAGGGGTAGGGCTTGGTTTCATAATATATTATTATTATTATATGCTGTGCGCTACTGAGTACCACGCCACCCAAGCATATGCATGGTCCCTAGATTGCCGCAAAGAGAATAAATAACTCATATCGCAGGTTAAAAAACATAACTAAAGGATAATTAACCATAAATCATATATAACTTATTCCACTGGATCTTATGGAGCTCGATGCATGAATGGTAAAAAGACATTAGCGTCATGATAACTCTGATCTTCCACTGTTCTATACAAACTACTTCCAAATAATTTCAACCCCAAAAATTTGAAAAGGAGAACCTGACCAACCTGCAGCCATGTCATCGCCTGGCCCTGGGCTTGCAACAGAATTCGGCTAAGAGGGCTACATGATCGGAAGACCATTCTGGAGAAGGAAGGCCCGTGTCTTTCCTCAAGCTATCCTCATCCAAGAGCTCCAAGAGAGACTCCACAGTCAGAGTGTCCGCTGCACCAACAAAAAGATCAGCAATACCATTACCATAGTAGGTTCTAAGCAGGAAAATGAGGTTCCAGGTCAATACCTGTATAGAATATATAATCTAGGGTCCCAATAAAACCTCTCGTACAATTAGTAAACAGGGGTTCATTTGTGGTTGGGTCCATTCTTCTCCTCTGTTGTTCCACAACAGGACCAATACCTCTGGCGAAAGCTGAATATGCACTGACCTGCAATGCAAAAAAATTCCCTGTGTCAAAGAAAAAGTTGTTATGCAGAAATAACCAAAATGCTTTCACCTGTCCTACATTAATCTAAGAGATGACTGATACTGGCTATTCCAAGAGTCCCAACCAAATAAATGGCATAGCACTAAAGCATCAAGGAGCCACTTAAACCCTTGTGCTTACAATTTAGAAGATTACATCAAACCATAAACCAAGTCCAGCGGACGATACTTCCATCCTCAAAACTTATGCACATCAGAAACTTTATCTATAATCTCTTCAAGAAATATAAAAATCCCCATCTATATATAATTAAAGGCAATTGTCAACAGCAAAGGCACTTTACCAATGGTAATTGATGAATCAGCTTGCTAGCTGGACGCAATATCCCAAGTGGGTCCATAGATAAATCTGGATGTAATGGATCAACCTTTCCCATGGCAAGGAGTGAATGGGTAGAGCTGTAGAAATTCACAGGATTATCGCACTGACAGTACATCAGCAACCCAATAAAAGTATCCACTAGAATTCAGTCAGTTCTGTAATACAAACCTTGCAGGAACTGAATTGAAGTCCCCACAGACAATCATGGGAATATCCGCACTGGCAGCTATCTTTTCTAATCCTTTCAAAAGAGTGTGGACCTGGAAAAGCATACATCAAAAGACATCAGCAGATTTTTGTATATCTAAAAGAAAAAAAAAAGAGAAAAAATGGAAACCTGCCAAAGCTTCACATCTTTCAGATCATGATGAACATTAACATGTGTATTTGCCTGCACGTAAATAAAAAATAGGAGTGATCCAATATGCTCCAGAAAGTGACAAGTCCAATTTTGTAAGAATACCGGGGATATGCTCACAGATTAACTAATCGCATAACCGTTATGACTAATCAGTTAAATAATCTTTGCAGTCCAAATGACATTTGATTAACAACAGCAATGGCAGACTAGTCAAAGTTCCTCTGCAGGAATACTTAACATAGCCATGATAAATATATCCAAGATGCATGAGGAAAGATGTTTTACAAAGGTATGGCCATACCAAAACCTTAAGCTCTTACTGATAAATGGAAGTGATTTATTGTGCGTACCAACAGAAGAGTGATCACACAAATAAAATAAGGAAAATACTCACACTATTCATGGTTAGGCTACACAAATAATAACCCGATAAAGTAAAATATATAGTTTCAAATGCAACACTGCTTATTGATAAAAAAAAACACAACATTTGATAACACGGGCACGGTGGCATCACCAGTAAAAGAAACTGGGCAAGGCATAATGGAATAGAAACCAAATGTTTGCAACGCAATCAA
The DNA here is from genome assembly GCA_030064435.1 of Trapa incisa. Lineage (NCBI taxonomy): Eukaryota > Viridiplantae > Streptophyta > Magnoliopsida > Myrtales > Lythraceae > Trapa > Trapa incisa. The sequence continues at coordinate 1,665,884 of CM057778.1, forward strand.
GAATTCTTACCACACAAAGGAGCTGTCTCTTTCCAGGATTATCTCCAACTTGGTTGCTAAATTTAGCTTCCAAGACAGCTATCAGGGCAACATTATCCTACCAGCGTATTTTTACAATTAATTAATTATCAAAAGAAAACGAAATACATGGGTCTGTAGATCCATTGAAATAATAATACAAACCAGAAAAAAATAAAGTTACCTTAACTAGCCTAGTCAAAGCATTTTTTTTCTGTGCATTAGGAAGCAAAGCTTCAGTAAGAGATTGTGCAGCCTTATTGAATTCAACCTGTAAACAAATGCATCAGCATCAATATCTAGACTGCAAAAGGAAGAGTGAGTAAAGAACATAGACAGCCGCACCTCATACTTTTTGACATGCGCAAATCTGTCTCGGCGAAAAAAGGTGGCACAACCATCTATTGTATTGATATCGCCACCATAAACCTGCAATGGAAAACATTATTAAGAAATTCAGAATTTTCATTCATTTGGAATCCATTGCACAAGTAGACTTAGATCACCTCAGTTGTTTTTCTCTTATATAGAGCAAGGTATCCATGTTTCTCCAGTTCAGGGACAAAAAACTCCTCAAAATGACCATTTTGAACCTGAAGAAGAGCTTTTCTCAATTATTTGACAGGAAAAAAATTAATTTGAATTCCACAAATTAGAGGCATGAAAATCACGATTTGGCCAGAACACTTCTGTTGGCCCTTTGGAACATTAAACTACTCATGAATTCCTTTGCATAAAACTGTAGCAATGCACCACAAGTTCCTAAAAAGGTTGTATATATTTTCTGGAATAATGAAGCAGTACAAACTGTAACAATTTCATCACCACACAGTACTATATTTGCATGTACAGAATGAAGAGTTGTAAAAAAATATTCCTGAAAATGTATGCCCATTATTGTTGCTGTGAATGCTAATGCTAATGCCATAACTACCATTACCATCTTTCAAAGGTTTCTCATTTGAATTTCAATCTAAACATGTATAAAATGTTCTGAGCCTGAAACTACTGGATAATTAAATCCCCAACCAATGAATGAGATAACACTTCAAGTCTCTAGCATAAAGAACCCCAACAATGTGTTGAAAAGAAGCAGCAAACTTGTTTCACCTCCTGAAGACAAACAATATCAGCACGGTAGCCAACTATTTCTCGAAGCAGATTCTGTCTACGATAAGGCCATGAAAGAGCCCAGGAAGGGCAGTAACTGTATGCTTCACTCGTAGCACTGACATCAGACAATATATTGTATGACAGCACAGAAAATGTTCCAGTAGATGAGACATCAACATCCAAGTGTGCTACCACATCAGCGCCGCTGACTGGGATGAATCTTCGTGGACTAGGTGAAGGCGCTGGAATAACACGGGAGGTTAATACAGTGCTGACAGATCCTACAGGTAGCTTTGTTCCAGCATCAACAACAGCACACTCAAACTTAAGAACATGACCTATATCTTCAGCTGTTGGTGTATAAGTCTTTGACCTGCCCACTTCATATAAAACTTCTCCACCATTCCTTTGGGTGACTGATGCAGGATACAAAGGCGTTGATCCATTTGCAAGGTTGTTGCTTGACCCAGAGCTGGACAAACCAACATTGAAGCTGCCTGATCCAGAGGAGCTATTGAATCGTCCTAACAACTCCTCATCTTCATTCCCATTTTCATTTAAAGCATTAGCAGCACGCTCATGTAACATGCGATGATGCTGCCATGCACCTGAGAAGCACTTAGGAGAACAATGATAACTTCTGGCAACTGGTAGTTTGACCTTCAAACAACCTAAGCACTGCAATGTGGCCTGCTCAGATGGATGAACACTACAAACTGCAACTTTCTTATCGCTTTGTATTCGATACCTAGAAAGAACAAAAAATTAATATAAATTAAATTTCAGATGCTATAATTTGACATTCCACTTTATTTTCCAAAATATCTACTGTGGTTCTCAATTTCAAACATAAAAGTATCCTTCCATGTTCTGCATAAATTTTATAAAGTTTACCAAATATCATTTTTCAAGAAGACAAAAAGGAATCAGGGATCACAAAGGTAATTGAATAAGCTTGCTGGTTAAAATATGGTACATTGGCACAGTTGCAGTTACCAGGTTCTAGATATTCTAAGATATGATTTATCTTGAAACATCCGTTCGAAAAATTAGTCAGGACTAAGGAGTCCAAGCCTCAACAACAGGGTATGCCGCAGCCCAGTCAGCCAGCTAGCCAGCCTATAAAGTTGCCTGCTTTACCATAATAATTATACCTGGATATAACAATCTTCAGTTCAAAAGTCCCTGCAATTATTACTACCTAAGAAAAACTAAGCCATATCATCAACAAACTTAGCTTCAGGTGAAAATGAGTGCAGGGGCCAGGGCTATCATAGAAAAGTAAAAGAAACCACTTCTCTTTTGGAAGCAAACTTGCACTCATGTCCCGAAATTGACACAGCCATGGTTAAACAGTGAAAGTCAACTAATCCCAATTTCTTGGAGAAATCAGCTATGTGCACTCTCGATCATATGAGATATCAGCAAGAAGTTTATTACAGCCGTGCACTCGAGTTACTGGTTCTGATTCAATTTCAAGCCACTGTTATCAGTATCCACGAGTTGAATTGGGGACACTAAAACGTGGAAGGCTTTCTCCGCAAGAAGACGCTCACCACTTGTATCTCAAAAAGTGGCCATCGAGAGGGGCGGACTCAGGCACGTCATCAGTGGAGACAGACTTGTCAGGCCGGCGGAGGAGAAGATAAGGAGTAAGCTCACAGCCTACAATCGGAATATCGGAGGGCAAATGCACGCGGACAACGCTCAGCATGCTTCAAATCTCGATGGCGCCTTCTTTGTTGTGCGTTGGGTAAGACTCAGCGGTACCGCCAGCTCTCTTGCCACCTACATGAACACCGCGTGGATCCGCCATTTACAGCTGGAGGGAGGAATCGTTCGCCTGCCTCAGCCGACCATCGCCAACCTCATAATCAGCAATTGCAGTAAGGAAGAAAGGAGCGGTCGATCTCGAGTAGGCGAGGCGATAGACTTGCAAGACGGATCCAGAAGCGGATGGAGCAGATCGACAACGGTGATTCACCTTCCAAGAGGACGAATGATTGAAGGATTTGATGGCGGTAATCAATCAGGGTTTTAGAAATTAAATAGGGATTATTTTGATGATAAAAAAAATGTGAATGGGATCGTAATATATATTACTCATCAGTACTAGTCCTACTGTTGATTTTGAAAGGGAAATGTCTATTACTAATACTATTTTCGCCAAAATTCCAAATAACCTGTCAGCTTTTTGCACGATATGATTATTAAATTCATAAATAAATATATAATAATATATTGAAATAAACTGTACAATAATTTTAATTATTTATTATTATTATTATTATGAATGATTATCCTGAAATTTTTTTAAATTATTTATATTTATTTTTAAAAAATATTTAGTAAGATAATGTATTATTTTTATTAAAAGCAAATTGATTGCACTGCTTATGGACATGCTACCCATGGATATTCAGAGTACACAGACCAAATAGTTTTCACAAGACCACATGGAGCCCACCATATCTGCCTCTTGATTACCTCATTTATCCTTCATTCAGTGTTGTGGTCTATGTAACGTAATATTGTACAATTTGTCTTCTTATTCTTTGTCCATTTGTGAAACAAATTATATAAATTACAATATATCCTAATTGTTCGTACATAATAGAGTGATGTTTTACTAGCTAGTTGTTACTTGTACTAACAGCTCGTTTACTTCCATGAAAAGGGTTAAATGAGTGTAATGAGTTATAATTCAAGTGATTAATTAGTTAAATTTAGTAGTTAGTTTGATTTCGTATATTATTAAATTACATTTATTAAAAATGGACTTAAACATTTGTATAATAGTTTACCTCATTTACCATCCAATATAATAAAAATTCATTTTTAAGTATTAGTATATATTAATTGTACAACTTTTAAAACCGAATAATACTTCATATTCGTTATATAAAATTATATAATTCTTTTAGTCGAATAGCAGTTGTAGTTGTTACTACCCAACTCGTACAACTTAATTGTTCAAAACTTATAATATGTACAAATAATAATTTTGTTAATTATATTTATTATTTTTGGTGTTATTGTACAACGAACTCAGAAAACTCGACTTTGATTTTATAACCGCTAGCTTAATAGGTTCGTCGCTCAATAGTTACTATCCCAACGAGTCCGTTCACCTGACTTTAATATAGAAACTGGCACATACAATTATCCATTTATAAGAGTGTTCTGATATATAAGTGTTAACTTGTAAACGGGACTAATCTCGTGTTCATTAGCATTGGCCTACTTTAGCACTTTTAGTCTTATTGTCACATGGTTCATACTCTTGTTACTAGTGTATTTCAAAATATTTAAGATTATCTAACCAGTTAGTGGAGAATGACCCTAAAAAATTATTTTCAATTCGAAAAATAAGTGCTAATCGGTACAACCAAGTGTGATGCTAAACCTACTCACCCGATTTGCAGTGACTCGTTTCTCTTGAGCTGGTTTTTTTTGTATTTTCGGGGTGTTTCATGATTATAGATTGATACGCTTACTCTTGTACCTAAATCATTTCGAGTAATGAATATTAAGTCCCAATTTATTTCAAAATTTTTAAATTTTGCTCAGTGGTAATTAACTTCCAATTAAATACAAAAATTATAAATTATTAACTTAGTAAATATTTACAAAATTCTCTTTTTTTACTTTAAAATCCAAGTTTTTACTTAATTGTACTTTAATTACTAATTTTTCCAAAATTATCATTTTCCCAAAATTTCTAAAAAATAACTAATTAGTTATCTAATTTCCTTAAAATCATACTAACCCATAATTTTCTCAAAATTGTCCACTTGCCCCCAATTTCTAAAAAATTGAACTTAGTTCTTTTGAATTTTTGAAAATTCTTAATTTTCCCTTAATTTCTTCAAATTTGTTCATTTTTTATTCTAAGATTTGATTTAATCAAATTGATCTACCGATCCTTGTTAATTACTTCCTAATATAATAGTTTTAATTCATTATTTTTAAGTTCGAAACGAGCTTAAAAAGAGTTTTATCAAAAAATTGAAGATAGGAAGAGAAAGTTTTAAAAGCTTACTAATAAAATTACTACTATTGTAACTCTTAATCTAGAGAGGTTTCTCTTGTAAATAGTACTCTGTAAATTAAGAATTTACTTGATTGGTGGATTTGAAGATTTGTTTAGGGAAATCACTCACTTTCTCTACAATTTAGTTATTCTGACTAGTGGAGGTGAAAAGAACTTATTCTGACTAGTTGAAAATACTTAAAGAAGGTTTAGTTCGACCGCATTAGATTAGGAATGACCGGAATTAAATTTAGTACAATTGAGCTCATTCGAGTTTTTTGAAATAATTATTTGGGTTTGTTAGCAGTTCATAAAAAATAGAGTAAGGAGTAAAATGAATATATACACGTCAAATTAAAATTTTGCGTGAAAAATTGATATTCGTTCTCTTTCCTTAAACTCAAGAATTGTATACTTACTGACTTTTTCCATATAAAAAGATAAAAAAAAATAAAATTTTTTCAATACTCTATACTTATACAATCATACCTAAATTCACTGATACAAATCCTTACTTTATCTCTAGTTTATTTAATATAATTTAATATTTTGGTATTACAAAAAGTAAATCACTATATCTCAATATATTATAGTATGAAATTTAAATATAAAAATATGGAGAATATAATTAAACAATTAATTTAACTTTAATCTATTATCCAAAAATTTCATTTTTTTACTCTAAATACTACATGTACTCTTATATGATAATCTCCTTCCTTACTCTGGGTTTAATACCCATATCAAATATATTAATATTAATTATTAATTCATCAGCGAAGTGTTATATTTGCATTCAATTCATTTGTTCCACTCTTAGTTAATATCTTAAAGTGGAGGTTGATTTTTCCTTCCTTGTTCTAACCTAAGATCAACCAAGCCTTCTCCCAATCACACCTCCATTTCTCACTATCATTTCTGTCACCTCATTTCTTTTCACCTCATTGCATTTATAAAAGCATACGCATACAATAAAATTTACTACCGATTTATATTGTATATTAAAATATTTATATCAAATTATAAATAGATTTACGGCTATGGCAGAATTTATAGGTCCCAATTTAGATGTAAAAATAAATAGGTGGTTAGGTCCAAATGGTCATTTCATGTGTTTTTCACTTCAAAAAAAAAAAAACAGAGAGCAGCGAACCAGTGAGTGTGTGACGTGTGTGTGTGTGTGAGAGAGTACTTCAGGGAGATCCAGGGAGGGAGAGTAGTAAAGGAAGAAGACCTCTTCTTCTATCTAGGGTTAAGGCCATCCTAAGCTGGATTTATTCCCACTGATCGGTTTCTGAAGTTTGAGGGAATAGATATGGGGGTGAATTCGATGTCGCCAGACCCAAGCACCGATCTCGACGAGCAGATCTCGCAGCTCATGCAGTGCAAGCCTCTCTCAGAGCTTCAGGTTTTGATTTTTCCATACCGGAAAATCTCCTCCCAGTTCTGTCTATGCGACTGTACAACTTTTGTTGATAGATGTGTTGGACATATACATCTGATATATACAATCTCTTCATCGGAAAGAAGAGAACGTTTCTTTCCTTTGGTTTCTTCTGTGCAGATATGTCTATTATTTGGTAGAGCAATAGCTACGATAGTAGACTGGCGTTGGCACTGGTACTGTACTCGGTGCACTGTTTTGCGCCACTTCGTGGATAAAGATAGGGGGACGATGAAATTTCCTGAATGCATGTTAATAAGGAGATAATTATACTTGAGTTTTCAAGCTATGCTTCTTGTTCTCTGACCTAGTGATGTGTCAGGTAGAGGCTTAAAACATACATGAGGTTAACTTGAAAGCTGAGATCTCGACATATTTGTTATAGTTGAGCTATAAGGAAGTGATTTTCATCTACGACTTATCATGATAGAGGGACAGCGGTTCTGGTCTTCCCAAATTAGAGTGTCCCCTGGATAAATTGTTGTTGTATGAATTCATATATCACTGATATAGGACTTTTACTTTCAGATGTACTTTCTCCTGTCACCTTATCTCCAGTATGTTGTTGCTGATTGATTGTATAGTTGGTAAACAAGAAAAATGTGTTTTAATCATCTACTTCTACTACTTTCCTGTTTTAGAAAATATTTTTTTGCCAGAAAAGCTATACCAAATTCTTTTTTTGTATAAAAGGATGTGGCAGCATTCACTGAATGATAGAAGTCTTTCCTTTAAGCACATATCCACAATATCTTCAGTTTTTAAGGAAGCTTTCTTTATTCCTTTTCTTTAGGTTAGAGCCTTATGCGAGAAAGCTAAGGAGATCTTAATGGAAGAGAGCAATGTACAGGTGCGACTAATATTTCCAATCAATCTCTGTACCTTAATGATGTTATCTCTTATAAAAAGTTTTTCTTGGTCCCAAGGTTTCTTCTAAATTTTATTTTCTTACACTCTCTCCTCTATTTTGGTTGCTATCGTTCTTAGATATTGCACTTTTCTGGTCTTATCTACTTATATATTGGTTATCCATCCTTAAGAATATCCCTTGAGCTCTCCTTTATTATTATTTTTATTTGGGGAGGGGGGGGGGGGGTGGTGGGGACAATAATTTTAGTTTGTTTTGTTCTGTTCCCTTAACAAGATGGTGACAATTAATTTTTTGACTTTATTTCTTTTTCCTGTTGAATTGTGCAGCCTGTGAAAAGCCCTGTTACAATTTGTGGGGACATTCACGGGCAGTTTCATGATCTTGTGGAACTTTTTAAAATTGGAGGGAAGGTAATATCCTGGAACTTTGGCTTCTCTATGAATAAATCCTTGAGGTTATGTTTTATCTCATCAAATTCAGTATCAATCTTATAGCTTTTTTTATTTGACAGTGCCCAGATACCAATTATTTATTTATGGGTGATTATGTGGATCGTGGTTATTATTCAGTGGAAACTGTAACGGTATGTAAAATTTAGTTAAAGTTGATAAATTAATTTCTGCTTATAGATAATCTGAAACATTAGTTATTTCCATGTCAGCTCTTAGTGGCATTGAAAGTGCGTTATCCTGTGCGAATTACTATTCTTAGAGGAAATCATGAAAGTCGTCAGGTTTGTGTTGAATTCTTCTCCTACCCTTTCCACACTGCTATCTCCTTAGGTCCTGTTCGCTATATAGGAATGGAATTTACATGAGCTTAGATAATATTTTTAACTAGTTACATCACAAAAAATGAGTGGAATAGGCCCTTTAAATACAACTTTTCCATATGTTGATAGAATGAGCTTTACCTAATTATTTTGAAGGAATGCTCATTCCATCAAAATTTGAAGATGATTTGTTAAAAAGAGTCCATTTCAACCACATTTGTGATGTAACCAACTAATAACACACTCTAGTCCCATTGCCATTGCATTCATAGCTACTGAATGGGACATTATTGTTTGGTAGCTAGTCTTGCAATGTAGAGTAGTATATTAAATTATCCACTTTTTTCTTCTCTCATATTTGTACTCTTCTGATATTTTTTTGACTTTTAAGGTCCTATTCCTACATTTGTATATCAATCCTTTGCCATCTTCTCATATGCTTCCAATATCAATATCTCGTACTTTTGATGAGCAGTGCCACATAAATCTTGCTTGTAAGTTTTTCTTAGATATTAACATGTTCGTTCTGCCCTTTTTTCTTTCCAGATCACTCAAGTTTATGGGTTCTATGACGAATGTCTAAGGAAGTGAGTTTCCTGTACTATGATGTTTCCTGTGCTGGATATTTCTTTGTATCCCCCTGCATTGGCACATGTTGTCGTATGCTTGGCTTATGTCTCTTATTGGTTGATGTATCATTTTTTTCACTTAGGTGGAATGATTAATATAGAATATCAAGAGATTCTAATGAGTCTTTCTTCACCTGAAGAGTCACTTTGCCCATAATTACATTTCTGCAGGTCAAGACATTTTTTCAAATTTTATGTAGGTTTCACATTCTATTGAGAACTGGTTGGAGTCTGAATATTATTCCTTTGGAGCAGTTGATTGGTGGTGTCATGATATCTGCTGTTGATCTATCAACAGAACCTTGGCTTAATGTACTGTTTCTCTTGTTGGAAATATTTCTTCTACTTTATTCTGTTCAATTTCATAATACTTCTTTTCTTTAATGATTCACTGACAGGTATGGAAATGCTAATGTCTGGAAGACATTTACTGACCTTTTTGACTATTTCCCATTAACAGCCTTGGTTAGTTCTTCTTCATAATACTCCTTTACTGGGCATGATGCAAAGAAAGTCTGATCTGAAGATTAAATGGAAAATAACAGGATATTAACCTGTAATGATGCAGAATTAAGATTAAAAAGAAACCTAATTTTTACTATGCATGGAAATTTTTTTCAACAAAAATGTTTTTTTTCCTTGATACTGCAAAAACTGTGGCAAATGAATCTGAATGCTGTGGAAATGGAAGATTTTCTGCAACATATGTTACTTGTAACTATAAAAGGAAGCAGATAAAATATTGGCATTAATATTTGAGTTTTCTGTGTAGTAGGGAGCGGTTATGTAAGTACATTGAATCTTCATTGATATTTGTTGCCCTGATGCTCAAAGAAGAGATGAAACCAAAAGTATTTGGGCTCAATAGATATTTAGATAGGGTCTACATGCTCTAAATTCACTTCTCATCAAAAGAATCAGTTGCTTGCAAGAGCTGATAGCTACTTATTGATGTCTGGCAATTTTGCTGTTCGACGCTAAATTATCTTCATTTTTTAATCTCTTTTCCTTGCAGGTTGAGTCCGAAATATTTTGCCTTCATGGTGGATTGTCACCGGCAATTGAAACACTCGATAGTGTCAGAAATTTTGATCGTGTTCAAGAGGTACCTCATGAAGGGCCCATGTGTGATCTTCTCTGGTCTGATCCAGATGATCGTTGTGGTTGGGGCATCTCACCTCGTGGAGCTGGCTATACTTTTGGACAGGTTTAATTGGCATTCCCCTTGATTTGTTTCTCTTGCAGTCCACAAATAGTCATTTCTTTGTCCCCATCTAATTTTTGCTGCACTTCCCTGCAGGACATATCAGAGCAGTTCAATCATACAAACAACTTAAAATTGATTGCTAGGGCCCATCAGCTGGTTATGGATGGATTCAATTGGGCACATGTAATTCTCTCTCGTAATAGTTTATTTTTGCAACTTTCAAAGTTGAGGCACTTAATGTTTGTCACTGTTTTATTTGTATTAGGAGCAAAAGGTGGTTACCATCTTTAGTGCACCAAATTACTGTTACCGGTGTGGGAACATGGCTTCTATTCTAGAAGTTGATGATTTCATGGGACAATCATTCATTCAGGTCTCCTTGATCTGCTATAAATTCAATATATTTGTTTGGTAAAGCTATAAACTCCTTATTTAAGCCTGACATATAGCTGGTCTTTATCTTCACTGAGTGCCTTGTTGTTAAAACAGTCTATATACATACTGTATGACTACCATTCTTCACTGATTCTGTCAAAATTTATTAGCTCAGACCAATCTGACAAGATATCTTGAATCCTATTTAATTGATCCTAGAAGCACCCCAAGCATCTTGACTTTCTGATGACTTGGGCTCACCAAATTTATTTGCTTTGACAAGACTACTGATTTAAACCTATCAGCCTGGTTGGTTGATTAAACAGTTATAGAAGTGACCCGAAGTCTGATGATTTCTACATTTGATTTGCTGATTTCTACTTCCAAAAACTGCAGCTGCTTCCCCTCCATTTTGCCTCACTCCGCTCCTTGGTTATAACGAATGGATGTATATGCTATTGCAGTTTGAGCCAGCTCCTCGCAGGGGAGAGCCCGATGTTACCCGAAGAACTCCTGATTACTTCCTTTGAACTGGCGGCTGATTTGTACGACTGAATTTTGACTCCCTCGAGTGTCACCTTTGTCATCATATCCAGATCTCTAGCGAGAGAAGTGCCCCATCAAATCCCGACCACCAGTTCCTGCTTGCAGCTTTTCTTTGCCTTTCAAGCATGTATAATGGCGGCCTCTGATATTAAGCTAAGCAAGTAATGACGCGGATATCATATAATGCATCTCATGATTTGCCTTTCACCTTTCTAGATTATGTAACAGGACCGATGTGGATTTTTTTTCCTTTGGGCATTTACTAGTGAACAAGCCAGATCATTCTTGTGCTCATCTATATTTGGCAGAATTTTCTTAGTTACTTTTTCTCAACCATACCCGTTTAGGAACTAATTGAGTTTAGGCTGAATAGTGCGTCGCTCTCTCTATCAATTCCCTAGTTATAGGTAAGAAGCCATTTTGCTTCGATACGTGACACTATCACAAACTTACAAGACCTCCACCTCAATCAAATAAGTTTGGTATGGCATTGACACCCCACAGCTTTAGTCACTCAAATCTGATAATGTTACAGAAGAAGCACTTGAAGAGATGGAAACAAACAGATATACAGCCGCCCCCCTTACATTACATGAAAGACAAACCTGAACCCCTTTGCTGAAATAACCAAAAAACATTTCCCCACCTAAGTAGCATCTCCCATTGATTTCCCTTGCAATACCCTGGCTGCTTATATGATCAGATTGCACTGTGTTGCACATAAGCATGCAATCAATTTAGCGCATAGTGCACACGCTCAAGCAGTTGCACCACCTGGTTGACAGATATGGGAGGGTAAGGCTGGGAGCTTAGTTTTACCGTATCGGGTGAGGACAGAGGCAGTGACAGTATAGCCTCTTGTTGCATGCTGGTGAGCTCCAGGAACTGGCCCAGCATGTCCCCGTCGAGCATTTTGGGTGTTGCAACCTTCAATTACAAGGTTAAGAAAAATAATGAGAACTACACATGGGAGCAAAGAGAGGATGACCAAAAAGAAAATGTAAAAAGATGTCATGTTTTAGATTTAAAGGGTGGCCCTACTGCTTCAGATGAATCAGACTGGCTTGTAATATTCCATGTTTCCACAGTGATATTCTATTTATTCATATAATCTATACATTTTTTTAAAAAAGGAAAATCCATTGGCTACTGGTCTCTTCTTAGTTAAGGTTCCTGATAACCATACCGTGTTTTCACGACTTCGGAACTTGCTATGATCATTCCCAAGAACAGGACAAGTTAGAGGATGAATGGCAAGCTTAGCTTGCACAGCTTGTAATAGTTGATACTCTTCCCTGCACGATCACACCATATTTAAATATAAAAATTAGAATTTTATGATGGTTCTCACTTAGTGGTTAAGAAAAGTTGAATATCTTCATGATAGGTGATGTTGATGCCGCATCAAAAAAAAGGGGAATGAAATGACTTAAGAGTAAGCCACTAATTAACATGAAGCATACCTTGATATTGGAATAATAATTATCATGCTTCCCAACAAAGTAGTGGCAATGATAATGTTCTGCATCGAATTCACAGTCATTATGGAGCTATCAGAAGCCCTTGGATCATCCTCGGCTGGAAGTTTGTAAGTTAGTGAGCCCTGTCAGGAAAAACATAAGACCAAAACTGAATTATGGGAGTGCCCAACTAGAAACCAGGTAAAAATTAGCATTCCCCCCAAATAAAAGAAATGTCAGTTAAAGAAAAACAATTCAGATCTGGATTTCAATTAATGAACATGATGCCACAGTAAAGTAATCAACCTTCTTGATGCTCATTGCAATCTCCCCCATGTAATATGAACAGCTTAAAGTTAAGTTGCTTTCAGGACTTGCATTGTCTGAAAGTTATCATAATAAAATAAACCAATTATCCGAGGGGTTCCTTGTATAAAGAAACCAAAAGTACTTATTGGAAGTTCAAATGGAACAAAATACTGACTACATGCCTTCTGCACGATCTGGACAAGACAAAACAGCAATGCTCCCTTTGCGGTCAGAAACAACAGCAGTGTTGATATCCATAAGAGTGCAATCAGCAACTAACCGTTGGGATGGATCACAGTAATCATGCTCCAGTTTTTTGGCATCCTATCACAGGTGGAAGACAAATTAATTTCAGGATGACTGATCTTCAAGAAGCTGGGCAATTTCTCAATCTACGCCCATGTAACTTCTTCTGGGAGGTTGTGACTGGAGCAGGGAAGGATAGCACCAAGTTGCAACATACTAAAGAGAAAGATACAGACCTCGTGGTAAGAATAGAAAAGGATACCATCACGGCAATCACCAACAGCAATTCTGGTAGAATAAGACCTCAAAGATGTTATCATAAACCGCGTCCTGCTCATAGCAAGCTTCTTTACTTTTTGGGGATTATCATTCACAAAACTGCAAATATGAAACTGGAAAACAGGAGTGAAGGCATATTCAGAAGAACTGAAAAGAAAGAATTTATAAATAATCATGATAAAAAATATCCTCTTCAAACTTACAGCATTGCCAGCAGATGCCAAAAAGTACCGATCCAGGTAAGGACAGATAGCAAGTACCATTCCTTTCCATATGGCTGAGTAAGCCAATCGCAGCTGCCATACTTCATTATCTTCAAGTTTGATACCATCAGTACTGACATCATCTGAGCTGCTGCAGAAACTGCTGCCTGAATGATGCTCAGCAGCATACCCAACCATCTCACAAAGGGGTGAAGTCCGTTGAGAAGATGAGCCTGCCTTCGAACACAAAGCCACTGAAGTGCCATCAAGGTTCCGACTTTGCTCAAGGTAGAGGACAATAAGTCTGCCTTTTGCACTGTTTAAGAAGCACAAATTATGCCCAATAAATACATTCATGTGAAGCACAAAAGTTATCTTACATATTATAAAGTATACTTTGCATCTCATTGCAAGAAGGTAATTGAAATCCTAGGAACAGATAAGCACAGGTATATGACATTGGAAAAATCATGTACCTTTCAGCTTCCCCGCTGGGCATTACAGCAGGACCCGCCGAGAGAGTGGTTCCTATTACCACAACATGCTCATTACCAACTTTCACTAACTCCATGGATTTAGCAATTTCGTCAGGCTCCAGTTTAAAAGCTGATAGCACTGTCCCACTGTGTGGATGGACACAACATATATCTGACAAGCAAGTGTCATTAATTAAGTCTGTCCTCATAACCAACAATAGCCTGCTTTCACAGTGATATAAGACCTTTCTAGGAGTTCCTCCAATATGCACCTTCTGCACATTAAGCCTCTTGCTGTGCACCATTTCCACCTACAAAACAATATAATTAACAAAGTCAAGACAACCAAGTAGCTACAATGACTTGACATTACATTTTGAATTTTGTAATGATTCGATGTTACACTTGATCCATAGTATCTACGCAGATAAGAGCCAGGAAAGAACACCCGAAGTGTAAAAAAAACTATAAGAAGAAATTGCCCGTTACATGCAACTACTATCTTTGACATAGTTACATCTCCAGCCAAGACAATATAGTGACCATATGATAGTAGAGTTGCAATATATAAAGTAAAAGTGATATAAACAGATCAATTAAAGCTAAAAGTGGGATTAGTGAGATGAAACAATATTCACCAAATGCAAGCTGTTGTCGGCAACAAATAAGACTCCATTAGGGCATTCAGCTGAACAAACAGGAGTTACATGCGTTGATGGTTGAAAAGAAATAGAAGTATAGGAGAGGCTGTGTCTTGAAGTTTTCAACAACCAGGGCCTATCGCTGAGAACAATGATGTCTGTATCCAGTGCATCACTTAAAGGAGCCAGAAAGACTGGAGTTATACCAATTTGACGAGTGGCAATGAGTTGAAGATTAGTGGCTCTACTTTCCTCCAGATCTCCAGCTAAATTTAGAGAGGATGTTCGTGGGCTAAAAGAGTTCGAGGTCTTCATACTTGAAACAACCTTCTCTGCTTTTATGGGATATGAATTCGTAGAAGATCTTGAATGAAACAGTTCAGAGGACATAACCCATGAAGCCATTGGCCACTCAAAGCGGAGGAGCATCCCGTTTCTCAAGCCAGAAATAACATACAAACGGTCGACTAGCACAAGTCTAACATCCTGAGGAATGCAACCACTTAATGCATCCTCTGCAGTATTACTTAAAAGAATTGTCCCGGAAGCAATAATTTTGAGACCATAGTCAGGTAGAAGACAGAGAACCTCCACTGAGGGCTTATGCGTGCCAACGACAAATGTGCTTTCTATGTGGACTCCTGACGGTAGGTTTGCACTGTTGTGCACATCCATATTGATAGAAAATGACCTTTTCTGCTCAAAGAATATATGTGGTATAGATATACAAGATACTTCATTTCGCAGGCTCAAATGTTGCAGTTCAAATATTTCATAACTGTATGCTGATAGTAATCTGACCCCAAGAATTACCAAAACACAAGGTTTAGAAGTTGAGACAACAATAAAATGTCTTCCTACAGCACCCATGCTGATGCTTGTACTTCTTGCAAGCCAGCTTGTGTAGACTGGGTATGATAAAGGAATGCCGTCAGGGTGAGCAGTCTTAGTTGGCAAGCATAGCCTAACTGCATTTGGATGAATCTGGATCAATAAACCATCACTGAAAAGTCCACAGGCCAAAGTACAGACATCGGTCTGGAAACCAACTGAATCAGTCACATCAGTAAAGCTTAACCCAACAGAAAGTACCCTTGTCTCTTCAACAAATGACAGTACAAGAAAAGAATGATAAGAGTCGGTCAGTTTCATTTTCATGGTCCAAGTACCGGTTACACCTTGATAGATAGGAGCAGTTCTCAGCAGTTTTTCCACAATGATACCATTATGGATAATTCTCAAGGATCCTTCTGGGGCCACTCCACAAGAGACAAACATTTGATCCTGCTTTTCATCATGGAAATCTGCTAGTGACATGTCCAAAATAGGTGCAATGTTCTGAATTATACTTGCACAGGTCAGCTTTCCATCGTCCAATTTCAGGATAACACCATCTCCCATCTCAACAATTGCTGCCAAATACCCTCCATCTAACCATAAAAGTTCCTTACATTGAAGTCCTTTATAGAGGCTTTCAGACAGATTAACTTTATAGCCATCATATTCAGATGAAACTTCCATCATGAAAAGTTCACCAGTATCAAGACAAAACACCATCCTTGGATGCCTAGAATTTTCCGGTGCCCAACTCCATGAGCATACAAATCTGGCACTTGATTGCATGTTAGTGCTATCATTATCTATACACATGGGATCATGGTCTCTTAGTTTTAACAATGCACAGGCAGCATCATTAAATAAACCTTCATCATCAATAGCAACATCATGTCCACTGCTTGGCTCTTCAACAAAATCTAACTCCTCTACAGAGGGAGCTAACAAATTTAAACTCGTTCTGGACACGCAAGAGGGGTTACAAACATCCCTGATATCCATTAGGAGTACATCACCCATCCTGAACAAAAAGAAAAATCCAGAAATATGGGGAACCTCAACAATGCTATGTGCCAGTGGTCCAGCTTCAATAAACTGAGAAAGAGGATGTAAATCATGTCCTTTAACATCCCAACCAAGCAGCAGCAGTTCATTCAGAATTGATGTTCTCCTGTAGAACTGAAAAAATTAGTTCACTGTAATGTAATCTAAGGAAAAAAGTTAACATGCTGGGATTCAACTGAGAGAACCAGTCTACTATTCACATCAAGTTAACCGAGCTTTTACCTATTCAGGACTACCGCTAGTACAGTATCGTAATTTTTTCTTGGATTGTATGACATAAAACACATGCTCCATATAGTACCACATACAAAAGTTTCATGTATGCTATTTCCAGTGCCAGCTTCCCCTTGATTTTCCATAGGATAAAATAGTTTCTGTAAATTAAAGAAATAAACAAAAAACTCCCACTCGTTAGCTTCAAATACCATGACAATCATTAATCCATTTCTGAAATTATACTCATCACTAGTGTACACACAATAAATCTACTTGATATAATTATTTTACACCTGATCAATAATATTACTTCCGGCAGACACAGAGATAGAAAAGAGAGCCAACTGATCTTCATATGCACTGGCAGCAATATAGCATCCTCTGCACCCAAAACACGTGTTTAAAGCATAACAAAGAGCATATTATGCAATAGAAGCTTCTCAAAAAAATAACACTGAAAATCATTGAAATGCGATAGAGGGATCTAGATAGGTGTCATCAGCTGATAGAGGCAGACAGAGACCTGTGTAATGCCATTACTACTCAAATTTATATAACTCTTTTGGGATCAAAGTCTATGCAATTTCAGTTTAACACAATTTTCAGCCATTCAATCTACATAAGTAATGCAAACCACCACTCCAATTCATTGATAATAAAAAATGGTAAGGGTTCCAAGATGCATCAAACATACTGGTAATCCCATGACATAATACCAAACAAGCATAAGCACATATTCAGAAGGATTTGAAGTGAAACCCCATCCCTCCTCCTTCAATTAACAAGTGGACAAGGTCTGATCTAGTTTAATAGCAAAAAGAGAATTCATCAATTTGATTCCTAACAATAAAAAAAAAACAAAGGGATTGATCAATTCAGGAGACAAATGACTGCAGAAACTACAAGCCCACTCATCTCTAGGCATTGTTCAACTGTATGCTCACTAGTCTTCTTTTACTAGTAGCACATATCTGCACTTGACTCCAAAAACTTGAACAATTTCCATTTCCTTACCAGTAGACAAAATCACAAGATGATCATCCTTCAGACTCCAAAACAACTTCCGTGTATCTATTGCTATTATGAACCAAAGACTAATAGCCACCAGTAATTTCACCTTTTGGCTAGACGAGCAACATAATAATCATAGGTCACCATATAACAGGCAAGAAAATAAGATATTCTTAAATTTTACTTTGAATGAGTAAAAGAGTGCATTGGAGAATCTTCATTCTAGCCGTCTAGTCTGCATTGAAGAATATACTACACTGATATCAGATGTTACATTATACATTCCTAGGATATATTGCAGGAGACTGGTGAAAACAAATAAAATAAATTATAGGAAAAGTAACAGATACAAATAAAAGTTAGGCTGATAACAATGAGACATGCGTGGATATCAGTGAAAATACACATTTTCCATGGCCTAACAAATATAACTTACTTTGAGTCAATGGCTAGCATTCTTCCCAGCTGACATCGTGAATTACCAGGATAGGATAATTGGACATGTGTCACAGGGAAAAACCTATGTCAACAAATTATAAGCAACAATCCTCCCACAGATAAAGCAAAAAGTTTTACTAAAACCTTAAAACAGTGAAGTTTTCAGAGAGCATGGAAGACCAATGGGGAAATGAAAAGAAGGCATCAGAAGAAGAGGACAGAGGGAACCTGTTCATTTCATTGTGAAATGTGAGGAATGAAAGCTTTCCAGAATCAGATATCACCACCAATAGATCTTTCCCTATCATCTTCATAGGATTGTTTACAAAAAAAAAGGTACTAAGAATACTGAACATACATAGAATGCGGAAGCAAAGCAGCTTGCTCATAAAAATAATGGACCATGAACTAGAAGTAATTATCACATATATCTTTGGAAATTATAGTTACAAACAGAAAATTCACTCTACCTGTGGATTTTGGGTATCAAAGTTCTCATTCCAGGGCAAGACTGCCAGATCCTTAATTGTACCAAAGACAGTCTGCTCACACAGAGATATGACATTTCCATCATCCCCTATATTGACCAATTCTATGGATGTCTCCTGAATGTAGAATAAAACACTGTGAGAGAAGACAATATAACATAATAGTAATGACTATATACAGGAATGATTAGAAGTTCACTAGTACAATGCAAAAATGCTGCTCAAATATGCATATTTATCTCCTGGCCTGATCCATTTATGGGTCTATAGAGGTTAAAAGATTTACCAGCTAATTATAGTATAAGTGTCAATAATCCAGGGACACTATTACCGCCTAACACATAACCCGTGAAATATGAAGAAGTATCCGATTCCCCAAATTTTTTCCAATACAATATCATGTGAATATTCCCGCTTCAATCTTTTAGACATATTTTCCAGTTTTACACCATCACTAATTCACCATCAGTTCACCACTCAGAACATGCAAGCTCGGTTCAGAAGTCCAAACTGTGCTGGTGAAGAGAGCCTGTGAAGCTATGCAGCAGAATTAGGCTATTGAAATGGCAAATAATCTGAAGTTATAATCCAGGTAATTCCTGTATATGGGTGCTTCAACTGGCTTCTTTTGTGTTAAACGTGCAAAATCCTATAATGAACATAATGCAATCCGAGGTTAATCTCAAAATCCATTTTGGTACATAGATGGCCGACCGAAACTAAAAATACAGAAACTCAAGTATCAAGCAGCACGTTTCAAACCAGCAATTAGTTCTCTGAGCGGAACAGCGATCTAAATAGAACTTCATCTTAAGTGACAGAGAGAAATGAAGAAAGACAGGGGACCTTTCCGAAAACGATGTCCTGCGAGTGAGGCCAGCGGAGACGGCCGCAAGCAACCTGGAGTATGGCGCTTCCCCTGAGCACGCACTTAGCGAGGTAGTGAGTGTTGTGCAAGGCCGACGTAGACGCGCCAGACCTTGAGACCGAGCACTCCTCCTCTGACACCGCCATGGGATGGCCCAATTAGCCCCCGAGCTCAGGCTCAATGCTTATCTTCAGCTACCAACCTATGTAGAAGCTGGGAATCGCAGAAAGGAGGAGAAACTTGGTGATGATTGATGTGTTTCTCCAGAAAAAAAAAATTGATGATTCGAATTGTGAAGAATTCAAGAATAGTCCTTTCGTTTGTACAATTTTCTTGCAGGCCCTTTTAGTTCATTTTAGTTTCTTTTATAGCCCAAACTTTCTTGTTACAGTTCCCATTGTACTTACTTTTATCCAGTGAAAGCTCAAGCCCAAATGTAAGCCGAGCCTATATTAGTCCAATATCAGGAGCCAGGCCCATCCGATCGACGCGATGACAGGTTGCGGTTCACGTGAGGTCTGATGAGCAAGAGCAACTGATCCCTCTCACTACAATAGGGGCCCCTGAGAAAACACGAGAAAAAAAATTCGATGATGTTAACCTGCGATTGCTGTGGCAACCTCTCATCGCAGAACTCTGTTCTGCGATTTCGGTCTTGTTTCCATTGTTTCGTGTATTACTGTCGGATCTAATCAGCTTGTTGTTTTCGATTTATGTAGCTTCATTTTAATATGTTTTTTTAGTGATCAGGATGGTGTAGATGATCCAAAATTATGTTTTTCATGTATTATATTTGCTCCCAAGCGGTTCTGTAAATTGTGATTATATTCTTTGATTGCTTGAAGTTGCTTCTGTTCATCTTATGAACGAGCTTGTTGGATTCTTTATCCCCAGGCATTTAACGTAGGGATTGCTTGGCTTGATGTCAATCGATAGTTTTTTGCTTAAATTTTCTGAAGTAGTTAGGTTTGTCATTAAAATTCCTATATAACTCGTTTATAATCATTATAGTGATGCAGCTAATCCTGCAATTACAAGATCATATTATGATCACTTCTTGCCAAGAAGTTCTTGGAGTACTTGTTTCCTGCATGATCTTGTAGCTTTTTCCAAATGTAGTTAGGCATCCATGATACAGAATGTTAGGATGCGGGGATGTGATTTGCTTCTTGTTATATTTTGACAAATTAAGAACTACACATCAAGAATTATAGTTTCTCTGCTGATCTCGCATTGATTAGAGTTGACAATTTTGTGGGAACTCCGTGAAGATGCCAGTTGTATTGGGCGTGCGGGTGTTGTTAGGCAGCAGGCTGTGGATATTTCACCTCTGTGATGTGTGTACCAGGCGATATACCTCCTGGCCACCAGTGCCCGTGAAGCTGCCTTCAGGAACATCAAGGTTATTGCTGAGTGTCTCGCCCATGAGCTTATTAATGCTGCAAAGGGTTCATCCAATAGGTGCATATGACTCCCCACCTTCTTATCTGTTGAGGAAAACAATAGTACTTTATGTTGCCTTCTATATTTTATTACCGTGCCTGATATTTATTGTCTTGTATGGTCATGGCTGAGTGGATGTGCCATCAAGAAGAAGAGGATGTGATCGAGATGGTGGTCAGAGCCAATCGTTAGATACCATTCATCAAGCGTTTTGTATGTGGGAGCCTTTATCTTTACATTTTATGTTAAGACATTGCTCTTCTGGTAGTGGAACCATTGGACTTCCATTTCAGTGTTTGGTTGGACTTGAAACCAGGAATTTCATTTGTTCTTGACCTCTGCGCCCTTAAGTAATAGTTCCACGACCTTAGCATGGCGATGAAAATGTTGCTTTTTTATATAGTCTGAACTCTTCATGTCCATCTTCCATCTTTCCTATGCTTTTCAGGTCCCTCAACGTTTACTATGTAAATTGGATTGGGAAATTTTCGTTTACCACTGCAGGCTTTTGTTGTGGACAATGGCTCCAATTTTAGTGATACTCCGTCGATAAGATTCTGCTTGGTGGAGATGATGAAACAAGCAGCAAGCATACCTTGGAGAGGTGTGTTCATCCAATTGCTGCTCCGGTGTTGATTGATCGTAGTGTGGGCTGTGGGGCTTAGGTTTTGTCTTGGGCTTGGACCTGATTAAGATCTTCATGAGATATCAAAGCCCATATGACTCAGAAAAAAGTTTGTGGAGGTTCGACGGCGAGGATGGCACGAGCAAAAAAACATGGAGGATTCCGCGGAAAGCTCCAGCTTGGAGAATTGGGATTTCCGTAGCACTTCAAGAGGGGATGAAAGAGTTGAATCTTCGACTGATCCAGCTGAACACTGACAAAATTGGAAAGTTTTCATCCAAACTAAGTCACGCGGCACAGCCGAAATGCGTCCTAACATCGTTACGGAGGTCAGCAAGCTCTGGACTACTCGGATTATCACGATCGGGCGCCATAAAGTTAGAATTCTGGTTGTTTTTGGATCTTCAGCAGTGGTGGAACCGCTTAGTTTCACCGCATTTTCAATATCGAAGTATCACTTAGACTTTGGCTATCATGCATGCTTTCTGGTTGTGCCGTTACGCTTCTATTCTAGGAGTGTGTTGGAGTTGGACATTATAGGGTGTCGTCATTTTCCAGGTGCGCTTTTGTTTAATTGGAGTTTTTCATGATGTCTATAAATGTTGTTTGCTCGAAAAGGATTCTGCTCATATGAACTTTGGGTTAGAGATAGATTGTGCTGATCGAATTAAAGGGTCCTGCTTATGTGTTTATTAGTGGTGTGCAGAAAAAAGCCAGAAGGAATCGAATTGATCTGCAAGGGTTGTATATTTTGTGTTTGCAGCTGAACTCTTCTGAAGTTGATTCTTTAGTAAAATCATAGCATGTGTTAGTAAAATGGGATAAGCTCCTTTTGGACTCCAAAGGATGGATTTAAGGCACTCCAATTTGCCCCAATTGCATAGTTTAATACTTAATACTGTGGAGAGGTGAGAGACATTTTTGCTCCTACTTTTTGGATCTTTTTGCTTCTTTTTTTTTTTTTAAAGTGTGGGTGCTTCTAAGTGTTGATGAGGGTGATATCAATTGACTGTGTAATTATGGATCATGATATATTTGGTTTGTTAAGGAAGCATTTTGCACATATTACAGGCTGGAATACCTACTCGGTTGAGTCAATGGTGGGAAGGAATTCCATTCCTGACATCAGCTATTGTAATTGCATGTGCAACTATTTACCCAGTTTGTTTGTTGACTGGATACGACTCCTTTGAACAAATATGCTTCTGACCTGGAGCAATTATCCATAAGTTTCAAGGTACATTTTACATTAGTAATGGTGTCCATTCATAGCCTATGTTCTAGGCCTGTCACCTCCTCCTTTACTGTGTGATGATTTGCACTCAATTGTTTGCAATCTTCCTATCTTCTTTTAAAAGAATTTCAGATACTACATCTTTCTATATTTATTAGGAGTGGGGAAAGAACGAATAAAAATTTATCCTAAATCTGAGCCTTGGTTGCATGGTAATATGGGAAATTAACATTTATTATGGTAAAGCGGGGTCAAATCTTTATGGACTTGTCCCTACCTTTGTACACTATATGCTTGATGTCATCCAACTGCATTTAACCTGGTGAAAGTTTATGCCATGTTTTGATATTCGAATTTCCATCTTGTCACACAAACTTATTCGTACAATTTTTTTAAGGTTTTCTAATCATATTTAGAAATTGAAGCAGTACTGCTACAAACTTAACTTCAACATTCAATGAGTTTTTTTTGAAGTCAGCACAAAAGGTCCATATACTTGATTGCCACTCCTGCAGTTTATAGGGTGTATACCTCCGTGCTATTCCATGGCTCTCTGCTCCATGTTATGTTTAACATGTTGACTCTGGTTCCTTTGGGTTAGACGCTGGAGAGGCTCATGAGATCTGTCTGCTTGCTGTATATAATGATCTTATTGGCAACGAGCAATGCAATTCTTCATCTTTTCTCTTCCTTCTTGGCTCTGCAGAATCCTTTCCATCCCTTCGAATATCTGACGAATGAATATGCAATCAGACTCTCAGGAATTCTATTCTGTTTTATTGTTATAGAAACAAGCTTGAGTGGTGCTCATACTAAAAGGTTGGTTTCTATTTAGAGACAAAAAATTGATGTATGACCTTTTATAATATCTGCATCTCCCTTCTGTCTTGTCTTTGTGAGTAATCAATAATTTGACATTACACCAGATTAATTTTTTTTGGTTCAGCATTCATCTTAAGTGAGGAGTGGGTTCTCTGTTTGGAATGACTTCATGCTATTCAGCTATTAAGCTCTTGAATTGAAGAATCCTCCTGTCCATATTATCAATTTATTGTGTTCCTCTTCATTTCTATTCTGTAATTGTTTCTTCTAACTTTGCAGCATATTCGGACTCTTCAATGTGCCAGCCAAGTGGTGCGTCAGTTGACATTTCTAGATTTCTTTTATGTTGCATGATATTTTGATTTGCCTGGTGGAATGCCATCTTGAATATCACTGTTCAGGTATCCCTGGATCTTGCTGATCATTTTTCAGGTTCTTATGGCAAATGTCTCGTTACTTGGACATCTTTGTGGAATTTTTTCTGGTGTTGGATGTTAGTACATATTCCAATCACCTCATCCTTAAATTTTGTTAATATCTAATGACAAATCCTGATTCTCATGGTGATCCATAGATAATTATGGCTTGTTCAGCATACTTATCCCAGGAACCTCTTTCTATACTACTATTGAAGGCTCCCCTTTGCTTGTAAGTATATTCGTGATTTAGATCTATTATTAGAATCTTAAATGTGCTTGCTGTTTGAGATTATTTTCTTAATGCTTGTTATCTCTTGAGAAATCAAATTTATTGAATATGATTTCAACAACTTAAGTGGATTCTTCAAATAGCCTGTTTATTTATGTTGCATGATTTTTTCCCTTTTTATAGCAATCTGAGGTTTATTCCTACAGAAATCTAAGAAGTCATCCTAGGTTTCGGGAGGAATATAGTGTAGGGCATGACAATAGAATGCTATGATAATCATTCAACTTGGTATGCTTCTCATTTCACTGGTTGCAATTTTCTGTGTATTGTCCCTAAGATGTACTGTGCATTTATATTCAGTCATCATGCATAAGGCGACCCAAATTTATAGTATGCACGGGTCGAAATACAACAGTCTATATCCTAACATATACAAACCAAATTTATAGTATGCATAAGTCCTTTTACGTGAAAGATGCCATTTCAATGTGTAAGTTTCTTTTCATCTTGTAAAGTTTGTTTCCATCTCGATGTCTAAAGCCTCCCTCATAAAAGAAGTGATGTTCACTTATGAACATTAATGAAAACTACGATTCCACATTCTGCAGACACGGGTAGAAGTAGCACTTGCAGCATCAGACGGAGATCTCAATGTAGTAGTTGAACTTCTCATGAACCAGCAGGTAAAATATTCCCACATGTAGTCTACATGGATCATATTTGCCCATCTGTTTGAGTCACCAGCCTCTCGGCGTCTGTAATTTTGCCTTGCAGGATTGAAACTCGAGAAACCAAGCAATTTCTTGCGAAAAGAATGAGTATATTGGAAAGGTGAGTCCTATGTCCGAATTCGGTATGGAGCAAAATAGAGTAACTCTGGGATAGGACTGCTGCATCATACATACTGCTATTGTTTTCTATAATCGGATTTATCATTTTTTATCATCGAAGGAGAATATCATTAAACTACTGAGAGTAAGCAACTCTGAGAAAAACATAGTTTAGGGAGATATCCTTGCAGTATGTCATTGCAATTTCTGCTAGAAAACGGTCCAAGGTTATATACATAAAAAAAAGACGCAGAAAAAGGTGTAGAGATGCCTTAGTGCTGGGTCTGAACGAAAATAATATGCTTATTGACTGCATGCAGAGACATGCTACGCCTACGTGCATTGACGTGTATAGAAAGGTACTTCTGCTCGCCGTATCCAACAGGCAGACATGATACATCTCTGGTCTGTCTGGATCCAATTGTGAGAAATCCTCAAATTTTTGGACTTCAACCATGTTAGTGAACTCTGGATTATTGAAACACTGTCCTAAAAGCTTCAACACTTACTGTCGAGTTAGGGATCCACCTTATAGGATAATGAGTTTGCAACCCGAGAAAATTATATTGCAGTGAATCGAACTCAGATTTTAAAGTTACGCTAGTTATTTCTTCATTTGCAGATTCCATTCATTTGCTAAATCATGTTACTTATCAAAAATATTTTCATCTTCCCTTTAATTTCAGCATATAATTTTGATCAAAAAACATTATGTTACATTGTTACATTTTGTAAATATTATTGAATATTATGCTATAATTTAAAATTTTATACCGAAAAAATTATATTTATAAATAGTGTATAGAAGAACTAAGGATAAACTATACAACCTCCCATTTCTAGTTATTCAATATAAAAAAGGAAAAATAGGAACGGGGATAGATGATCTTTGGTAAATATGTCAGAAATTCAATGCCACTTTTAGTTTTAAAATAAATAATATCTAAAAAATAAAGATAAAATATTGTGGTATTACTTAAATATATATTAGTCAAAGTATAGATGATATCCATAATTTATAGTGTTTTGAGGTGGGGATTTCCTAGAAGCAACATATGGGCCTTTTTCCATTTACATGGTACTTTCCATCATAGGACGAAGATGCATCATTCTTAAATGCTAAGAAAAGACAAGATGGTCCAACTCACCCAAATTTTCAAAGTTGGTATGGCCCATCATGATACCTTTAATGAAATATGCCACCTTATTTTTTTATAATATTATATAATATATATTTTAATAAAAAAACCTCATATTTATTTTTATTAATTTAAAATAATAATACCAATTTATTTATCATCTAAAATTTTCTTTAATTTCTTTTTATATTTATCTTATTTGTACACATTATATTAACTAAATATGTATAATAAGAATATAATTTATTAATAAGATATATATATATAATGGAAATATAATATATAATTTGTATTATTAAATAAAATTATTTTATATTAAAAATATTAAAAGTACTAGAATTATATTATAAATTAAGGTTTAATAATTTAATATATCTAAAAAATATCCCAAATAAAATTGAGGTAATAGTAAAAAAGTATCTTTAGGATATTAATATCATCATCATTATTATAGATATTTACAACTGACTGTGAGACTTTACAGGGAGAGTAGTGCACTCTTAAAGTATCATCATCAGTCATTAAATTAGCATTTTTTTTCGGGTGACAGCATTAGCCTCTATATGAGCAAAAAAAATTCAGTCTCTAAACTCATAGGTATGTGAATGCCTGCCCCAATATATAAAGGGTCCCAATAGACCCTCTTCTCTCTCTATGTCCCTCTCCCTCACACGAGAGCTGACTTAAAAATTCTCAGTTGTATCTCTGTCCGTATATTCTGATACGGAGCCACTGTAATCTGCTGATCCATTGCTGCATCCATGGAGAGCATAATTCCTCCTCCGCCATTGAACGTAATTGCCGCTACTTCTTCTGCCGGATTCACCGTAGTTCTCAATTAGCAGCGTTACTGTTGTCAGTCTCCTTGAGTCGCTTTTTATCTTGTGTGATTTTTTTCTCGTGACTGCGATCGGTTCTTGTTACCGCTGTGTTATGGTGGCTATTGGATTGACTTCAATCTGGACAAATTCGTCTATCGTCGGACTGTTCTTCTAGGGTTTTGATCAGGTGTCTCCCGTTTCTGTCTTTGACTATGTCTGTTTTTTTCCGTATCAGGAGTACGAGGAGAAACTGGCCCCGCATTCGGATTTGACTACAGAAGCTGCTCCTCTGCTGAATGAAGGTAGCACTGTTTTGCTTCAGTGAAATGCAAACTGACTGCAGTTTCTTCTTATTCATTCCTGTTAGCATTGTATATATGATGGGACTGCTCTGAAGTAATGTATCGTCAATCATTGCATAATCTATGTAGTTCATAAATGTTGGAATATTTACGAATTGTCGCGTCTCATTTATCAGTTTCTACAGAAGTTAGTTCTGCTGCCACAGTGGAGAATCGGACTGCCGAATGTCCTTCATCTACCAAGTTTCAATGGACTATCCGAGAATTCTCTAGGTTGAAAGACAGGAAGCTTTTTTCAGATGTTTTTGCTCTTGGTGATAACAAATGGTAATTGAATTTTTTTCTGTATTATGTCTCATTGCACCTTACAATTTTCATATGGTCCATGGTTCTTTAGTTTTGGAATTTAATTCAGTTCTTTTGAACAGGCGTATACTAATTTTTCCCAAGGGAAATAATGTGGATAACTTGTCCATTTATCTAGATGTGCCTGATCCGACATCATTGCCTTATGGGTGGAGCAAATTTGCCCACTTCAGTTTGGCTGTGGTCAATCATATTAGTAGCCAGAATACTTTGAGAAAAGGTATCTCATGATTGATGTATTTTAGTATATTTACTTTAATCATATTTTTGCTTTATTTATTTGAACTGTTCACAGTTTCACCTCATTAAATTTTCACTGCTTATCAAATCAATGCATCTTAACTGGAGGTAATTGATTGTTATTAATCTGTTCTGCTCAGTTACCACTTACTTCAGTGAGGCAACGGACTCACCATAGATCACTGATCAGTAGAAAAGGCATCAGGGAAAAAAAGAACTCTTCATTCCGCAACTGTCATTTACACCATCCATCCTGTCACTTTACATGATACTTATTATGCTTAGACAGTGCATTTAGCAAAAACATTTGCTCAAAATATTTTTTTTCAAGTCTTATGTTCCCCCAACCTGAGGAAGTTAATCTCTTGTATTGCCTTAAAACATTTACCATTCGTTTCCATGGTTAGCAAGTACCATTTGTTTGCATGGTTAGAAATTGAACTCAGAAATGGTACTCTGATTTGGTCTATCTACTGACTATACCATTTTAGAAAGATTTTGGATTGTATGTTTATTTCCTATTCTTTGCCTTCTCTCCATGTCAGGAAATATTTTATGGTGAATGTCCAACTTTGTTTTTGCCATGCTTTGCAGAATCAAGACATGAGTTCACTGCTGCAGCAAGTGATTGGGGTTTTGCATGCTTCATGTCTCTTGACAAACTGTATGACCCAATAAATGGTTACACGGTGAATGATACAGTTGTCATAGAAGCTGAAGTTGTGATTCTTAAGGAATGGGATCTGGTATATGACTCCAAAAGGGAGACTGGTTATGTTGGACTTAAGAACCAAGGAGCAACATGCTACATGAACTCTCTACTTCAAACTTTGTTTCATATACCTTACTTTAGAAAGGTAAGAAATTTAATGTTCCTATGCTGACTTGATGCTTGGTACCCCAATCATTATATAGTCTTGATTTTCATGTGATTGTTTTTTCAGTCTGTGTATCATATGCCAACAACTGAGAATGATATGCCTTCTGGAAGCATTCCGCTGGCTTTACAGAGCTTATTCTACAAGCTTCAATATAGTGATTGCAGTGTTGCAACGAAACAACTAACCAAATCTTTTGGATGGGACACTCGTGATTCATTCACACAACATGATGTTCAAGAGCTTAACAGAGTCTTATCTGAAAAACTTGAGGATAAAATGAAGGTATAAAAGAATTTGCTTCAACCTTTGGGGTTATGCTATACAGTGTAATTCAGTAGCTTTTTTCATGGTTCAGGGTACAGTTGTGGAGGGAACCATACAACAATTGTTTGAGGGTCATATTATGAATTACATTGAGTGCATTAATGTGGACTACAAATCAAGCAGAAAAGAATCATTTTATGGTAGTCTGACTGCCCAGCTTATCAGAATTTTAAGTTTTTGCTAATGATTTTCAACTCGTATAAGAAACTGTAAGTGGTAATCATCTTTTGGTTATTTGGGGTCAGATCTCCAGCTTGATGTGAAAGGATGTCGGGATATCTATGCTTCATTTGACAAGTTTGTTGAAGTTGAACGTCTAGAAGGTGATAACAAGTACCGGGCCGATAAGCATGGTTTGCAGGTAAGTGACAAGTTGTTGTGTCTCAACCAACCTGATTTTTAGATAGAATCCTCACAGAGTGGCCTTGATAGTTTATGGAGGTTCATAATGAAAAATAGTGGGGGTCAGATTTCCATTTTGAAGTTTTCTTGTGATCTTAGCAGAATTGTCACCCCTTCATGGGGACTTTTCATGGGGACCATGATATTTTTTAGTTATTGTGATGCATTGCATAGTCTATACAGCTACATATATATTAGAATGCATTTTGAAATAGCTTATAATGCTTATGGTGTAAATTTCCATTTTATTTAGGATGCAAAGAAGGGCATCCTGTTTACTGATTTTCCTTCAGTTCTCCAATTGCAACTTAAGCGGTTTGAATATGATTTCATGAGCGATACGATGGTTAAGGTTAGTTTGAGATACGATGGTTAAGGTTATTTATCTATTTTACTACTAGCCCATCTTGTTCTTTTTAATTTTGGAATCTGGTTGGTAGTATTGATGAAACGTCAGTAGCGAGACCAATCTTTCAGTTTTGATAGATGGCTGCATGCTTGTTAGCATTTTCATAATTAGAGGGTTGCTCAGTCTGCTTTTTCATAACCCTAACTGTATTTACATGTGTTTTCTTTCTGTGCTTACAGAATTTCTTCTTATTCTTCAGGTTAATGATCGCTACGAATTCCCTCTTCAACTTGACTTGGACATAGAGGATGGCAAATATTTATCAGATGAAGCTGATAGGAGTATCCGAAACCTATACACACTTCACAGGTAGCACTTTTTTATTAGTGGAGTAAATTTCACCTAGTTCTGTTCATTTACTTTGCCATTTAGTATGTCAATCTGGGTTGATCGTGTTTCCTTTTGCAAAGCCTCTAGCATTTTCACTATTACAGTTTGTTGTATATATTTCTCTTGACATTACTATGTCATTGTTGAGATAAAAATACTATTGAAGGCAAGAAATAATTGCTGCTGATGGAAAGCTGAAACAAAGCAAGCTTGCCTTATTGATAGGAATAAGGAACAAAGGAATAAACCAAAAAATCAGGAAGGAAGCAGGCCCTACGCATTGATTCTTGTTATGAATGTATCTAAGAATTTGTATACAGCACATTTTGTCACTTGCATATGGCTTATGCATTTTTTAATTTTACAGCGTGTTGGTTCATAGTGGTGGCATTCATGGTGGGCACTATTATGCCTTCATTAGACCAACTCTATCTGATCAGTGGTATGCATTAGATAATCTTATTGCTTAAGTTTCCACAATTTTCATCAATGCCATATTATTTTTACTCATGTCCCATGAATGAAATGACCATATAATTGAATGAAATTCAGGTTCAAGTTTGATGATGAGCGGGTGACAAAAGAAGATTCGAGAAAGGCACTAGAAGAGCAGTATGGTGGAGTTGGAGAGGTAGTGTTTTCATAATTCTGATTCTAACCTTGAATTTTGAACTCACTGGTTGTCTATTATGTTTCAGACTAATCCAGGTTATATTACACTCCTCAAACTTGCGAAGTGCTCAAGTGCTTACATGCTGGTTTACATAAGGGAAAGTGATAAGGACAAAATAATATGCAATGTTGATGAGAAAGACATTGCTGAACATCTAATGGTAGATGCTTGTAGCAGCACATATCTCATAGTCTTGTAGTTCTCGACCTTTCTTATTATTGAGATCTCAGAGTTGCTTCCCATTCCAGATAAGACTGAAGAAGGAGCAAGAAGAGAAGGAATACAAAAGAAGATGTAAAGCACGGGCCCATCTTTATACAACTATAAAGGTTTGAAATCCTCATAATCACTAAAAGAATGGATCACAGAAGAAAACTTATTTCATCATTGATGGTCCAGGTCACACGAGAAGCAGATCTTTTTGCGCAGATTGGACAAGAAATTTATTTTGATCTTGTGGATCATGGCAAAGTTAGCAGTTTTCCTGTGCCAAAGAATTTGCCTTTTACTGCTTTTAAGGTATTGAATGCATTTGTATCTCTTGAGTGAACTTCATTTGAATCTGAAATGTTCAAGAATTATTGTCATTCCTTTTTAAGTCTCATATTGGAGATTGATTTCTGGCCTGTCATTACATACCACAATCTATGCATTTTTTATGTATTGGATCATTGCTAATGTTATATTGTTGCATAGTGTGAAAACTTGACTTATAAAGAAGAGACAACAGAAAGGAGTGAAACTTCCATTCTGGGATGCTAGCTCTAAGAAAGGACCAATTCTTCTTGCTATATTGCTTATTGTTATTCAGACTATTTATATTTGGTAGATCTTATTGTCTTGTCAATGTTCATGTCAGCTTCATTTATATCATGGGTTTCTTTTATCAACATTTTCCAATTGGTTCATCCTGGTTATTCATGATAAGCTCAAATATCTTATGTTGGAATTTAGGATGGTATTTTCTCGGTTTCTTCTCAGATGTCTACTTCAGTAACCATATAAGGAAACTATTAAATTTGCAGTTTGTAAGTAACTTAGTGATTTTCAGGAGGAAATAGCCAAACAATTTGGTGTGCAAGTGCAGTTTCAGCGGTTCTGGCTCTGGGCAAGACGGAAAAATCATACCTACCGTCCGTATCGGCCATTAACACCTCAGGAGGAAGCATATCCTGTAACTACATTTTACTTTCATATCCTGCTGTTTAATTACATGAATATTGCTCATTGTATATTACATTTTATTTTATAATAATGAACCCATAAGTGCTTAGTGCTGCTTTTGATGTATTTTTTCATCACAGGTGGGCCAAATAAAGGACCCTTCAGTCAGAACAAACAATGTGGAGTTAAATTTGTTCTTGGAAGAGAAGTTTGGACCAGTAAATCACTCTTCCTTGTGATTCTAAGGACTTAGGAAAGGTTCCATATATTTCTGATGTATTATTGTTTGCCTGCAGGATTTACATCCAATTTCTCCTCACGAGAAGACTAAAGAAGATATCTTGTTGTTTTTTAAGTTTTACAACCCTGAGAACAGGGAGTTGCGGTACGTGAGGGTATCTTCAGTGTTCTTTTCTTATTTCACCTTTTTTTACTGACATGACAATGGTTATGCCCAGGTATGTTGGGCGGCTCTTTGTAAGGACTTATAGCAGACCTATAGACATTTTATCAAAGCTCAAGGAGATGGCAGGCTTTGATCTTGACGAAGAAATTAAATTGTACGAGGTATGTACATGAAACCCATTAAGAGTAGCTGCTCTCTAATGAGTGAAATGTAGGGGAGGGAATTTGGGCTGGGATGAAAAGGAATTGGGACTGGGCTGACCTGATAATTTTTGGGCACTGTACGGCCTGCCAGCCAGTCAGCCAAGACCTGGCATGAAGTTTAACTGACAGGACCAGCTCTGTTCCAAAGCACATGCTATATATTTCTTAAACATTGTTTTTCATATTTGTTATTAATATTTGAAACTTTTGGATTCTAAAAGATTTGTTGTCTTTTGGGCACTTGGGATACGCTGTAAGAAATATTATAGGCACTATATGGTCCACTATTTATTTAATCCGGACCAGACAGCCCAATAGTTCTCAAGCAAAACACGGTTTTATTTTGCCAAAACCAAAATATCTGGTTTGAAGCCATCTTGAATTTAAGGTCAAACTAGTGTGTGTTATTCTGTTATTTTCCCCATTATTGTGATTATGTATACATTTTTAATATGTTCATTTCAACTAAGGCATTTGATATCTTAAATGTCTGGTTCTTAGTGTGTTATCTGGTTCTTTATTATGATTCCTCTCAGGAGATAAAGTTTCATCCATCTGTCTCGTGCGAACTTCTCGATAAGGAGGCTACATTTTCTATGAGTCAGGTAAGGTATACCCATGAATTACCTTTGGTTATAGAATCTATTGTTGGTTAAACAGTCTCTCTTCCTTGCAGATCGAGGATGGGGATATCATTTGTTTTCAGAAAGCTCTGACTCAAAGTAATGGTAGTAGACCTCACTATCCTGATGTTCCTTCATTTCTGGAATACGTGCGTAATCGGCAGGTATCATCTCAGTAGTTTTACCATCTGAGTAGACATTTGGAGAGAAATGAAATGTCCCATTTATAAAGTGGTTATGGATGCTAGGACGTAATTAGTTATAGTTTCAATTCTCGGTGATGTTTTAACCACTGATATATTAAGACATGTTATTGACCTGAATTCTCTCTTTGATTCCCGCTTTTCTGAATTTTGATTGCCTTAGAAAAGGTACTGGGTTTTGTCGCAGCACTATATCACTGATTACCCACTAAATCTTTTCCATTTGTTACCTGAAATCTATTTTTTATTCTTCGCAGTTTATTCACTTCCGATCTTTGGAAACACCAAAGGATGATGATTTTGTTCTGGAGTTGTAAGTGCTAATAGAACAGTTGGTCTAGACATTGGACTCTATTAAAACTGGAGACTAACCATTTCTTCTATTTAAGGTTCAAACTACAAACCTATGAGGAAGTGGTGGAGCGTGTAGCTCATCAGATTGGTTTAGACGATCCATCCAAAATTAGACTAACATCTCATGATTGCTACTCTCAGCAACCAAAGCCTGTGCCAATTAAGTACTGCGGGGTACCACATTTGATAAACATGTTGAATCATAACAACCAGGTAACTGTCTTATTTCCTTTTCAATTTGATAATGCATTCCAAGTTATCCTTTCTGAGTATTGGATATTTGTTGCAAATGGCTCATTATTTCAATTGGTCACTCTTTTGGCAGAGTTCTGATATTTTGTATTATGAAGTCTTGGATATCCCTCTTCCAGAACTTGAATGTCCAAGGAGCCTGAATGAGAGTCTGAAAGTTGCTTTTCATCATACAGCAAAGAATGAAGTTTGTTTAAATTCTCCGCTACCTTCTTCAATTGCCACTTTATGCTCATCATGTTCTCTTTTTCTCTTGTAATTTTTCTGTGTATATTCTAGGTTGTAACCTACAATATTAGGTTGCCTAAACACAGCACTGTGAGAAATGTGCTGGATGAACTTAAAAAGAAGGTAATTATTTGCTTACTATCGAATATCACTAGTGATTTACACCCAAAAAAGTTATGATAAGAGAATAGGAAACTGCAATTTTCTCTTTCACAGTAGATCCTACCTTTGGGTTGGCCTTTTATCTTATCTATGAAATGAGTATTTTCTCTCTATATTTAAAACTTCAGCTTTATGGTGATTTTTTAATAGACCAGCTTTACACTCTTGTCATCATATCCAATACAATCAATTATGAAGTTCCACATGTCAATATCAACATGTCTAGCTTTAGAAAAGTTTACCTTTTTAAAATGATGTGGAATTCTTTTCTCGTCTCATTTTTTAGTTATTGAACTATAATGTTCCCCAATAACAGGTAGAGCTGTCTCATCCAGATGCTGAACTTAGACTGCTACAAATTTCCTGTCACAAAATTTCTAAGGTATTGTTTTTTTCATTTCTCCATTTGCTTAACTAAATTAAATTAACCAAAAAATCTTTGGGCTTTTAGCGTTGCCATTTCATCCTGCAGGTCTTTTCTCCAGGTGAGAAGATTGAGAATATCAATGACCATTGCTGGACTTTACGAGCAGAGGAGGTAACCTGCCTATTCATTTAATGAAAACATACACGGACACAAGCCTAGGTTCAAAAGCTACAGTGTGCTGTCACTCATGGCTTTCTTCATTGGTTATAGTGCTGCTATAACTTATATTCATGCCGGCACTGAATTTCAGCCATGTCGATCTTATTTGAACTTCGCTTTATTCTCTAGTCCTGACTGGTTCTTGTTTAAACTTTCCATTCCCTTCGGTCATGGGTACATTTACACTTTGGATATCAAAATTGCCAAATTTTGCTCCTAAATGCTAAAGTATCTGTTTGGTTCTCTATTGAAACCAGATCCCAAAAGAGCAGAAGAACCTTGGCCCCCAGGATTGCTTGATTCATGTCTATCACTTCTGGGTGGAAACTACTCAAGCTCAATCAGTACATAAGCTCCTTTGATCCATTGCTTCCAACCTCCTACTTTATATAGAATTCAGAAATTAACCACAGCTTACTTGGTTTTTCATTGTTCTCAGAAAGTAGACAACTTTGGAGAGCCATTTTTGCTGGTCATACATGAAGATGAGACTTTGGCTGAAGTAAAGGTGCGGGTACAAAATAAATTGCAGGTTTCAGATGAGGAGTTCGAGAAGGTATCATTACCTTGTGTATATTCACTGCTTTCCCCTAATGAATTATCTGTAGATGCGCTGTCTATTTTTTAATGATGACCCTCAACGCACTTCAACAGTGGCGTTTTGCTTTTCTATCAATGGGCCAGCCAGAGTATCTTGATGATTGTGAAATCATAGCCAGTCGTTTCCAGGTTTGACTGATGGCCTCTCTAACATGTGTACTTGCCCATCACTGTGATTTAACATATTATATGTGTGCATATACATGATATCATTATTTGAACAGAAAGGGGATGGTAACGGATGTGGGGGACAGTATCTTGGATTGGAGCATCCCCACAATTTCCCAAAGAGGTCCTGCACAGTTAATCAGGTGGAATATCTGCAATTATGCCTCTTGGGTATCCTTATGTCTATAATAGTTCCTCTACTTTCGGCTTTCTAAGCTGTCGGTTTCCTTTGGGAAAGATAATTAGATGCAAATTGCTTATGCAAGCGTTTCATACTGTTCTTATTGTTTACTGAACTTGCAGAATCGCAACTCCTGGGGCAGGTCCATTAGAATAGACAACTAGGAAAATGGATGATTCATACTCTGAGTCATCCTTGTACAGAAGAAGATACACAATTCAACAGTGGAGGTAAAAACACCAGCTGACTCTTGTGTCCCTCAAGCATACACACCATATAGGGTTTTAGGGTGTATTCCGTTGCTGCAATTGAGGAAGAAGATGAAGAATTTATCAGATTCAAAGAGCAGTTCCTACCTGTTCATCCTATGAAACGGAGGCCTCTTTTTTCCCCTGCTAGTGGGGCTAATTCCCGTTTACATACACAGTAACACTTTGCCAACTTCCAGAGCACATATAGACAGCCTTTTTGGAGCTGGGGGGATAAGTATACACAGCAGGTGGCAGGCCGCACGTATGGTTATTTTTCTCCCCTGCCTCTTGATTTCCCGGCCTTAATCCACAGGGCGCCTTAACAAATAGTGGACTATTTTTGGTTTTATCACCATTGTTGCATTTTGTACTATTACAGGCTCCATATTCCCCACCTACCCTCACCGAATTCTGATTCCACTATTTGATAGGTATGTGTGGTAGGTGGAGGAAAAAACTTGGTATAAAAAATTCTGCTCGACAATCATTGGATTGTTAGCACAATGATCAGTGCCAAAGGTGGTTCATATCCATTGCTTTGCTTCTTTGACTAAGAACGTATAATAAATGTGCCAATGCCTCATCCAGAACTCTTGATCTATGTTAATTTTTGGTCTTATTCCTCGCTTCTTATTAGGTCTCGATGATCTTAATGCAACAAGCATAACCAGAAAAAAAGGGCAGTCACCTCCACTGGGTTTCACGAGTATTCTAGGCTGCAATAATCTGTGCAGAAGTATTTACTAAAAACACTCCATTTACAGGATGTTATGTATTTTTTGCATTTTTCAATATATAATTGACAGACCTTGAAATTCATCCAAAAAACAGAGACTTCAAGATTGTTAACCCATCAGCTAAAGTAGAGTCTACCTAATGAGAGTTAAAACCAATCCTATTGTTTAGCATTGCTTCCTATATGAGACGATAGAATGTACCAAAAAATAATAGCATTAGATCCCTCTGAGGGCATCAGCGGCCCTCTGAATGGCCCTGGAGACCCTCCAGATCTCATGCTGGATCACTGCATTCCCTTCACTCTCCTTGATATCCCTTGATTCCACCAACTTCATAGCATCTGCTATACTGGGAAAGAAGCGGAGCTTACTGCCGTAGTCACCATGAGGGCCGTAAATCTGCATCCCATTAAGGCTTGTGAGACCCACACAAACTACAGCAACCAAAATCTGACAGGACTGAGTTGAGAGCAGAGTAGGGGCCTGACCTAACTAGGGTTGAAAGATATGACAAAGTACTAAATGTTCAAGGGACAAAACTGTAGCCAACTTGAGGCTCACCAGATGCTTGAACCACTTCCTGCCCTGAAGACCATCGGCATCCAAAAAGCCTCGTTCAGCAAGCATCAACTGATCATTCACGGCTCGCCTCATCAAAACTGCATCCTCCTCGATCGACACTGGGCTTCTCAACTCCTGCAATGTAGATGGTTAACAAATAGCTAGTTGAGATGAATTCTAAGTGTGAGCAAATCTCCTCCTAGTATGTGAACAAGGTTGTCAAGTGCACTAGGGCATTTAAGGCACAGAGTCCTTTGTTGCCTAAGGTGCAAAAAGTGTGCCTTACCCAAGTAAAGTGCACCTTTATAAAGATAAATTTTATTATATTATCAAACAATAAAAAATTTTGATGTCACATAAGAATAAAATTGATCTAGCAAATGTAATAGAGAGTGCTGATGTTAGAGGCAAGAAGGCACTGACACAATTGTGAAGCATGTGCTTGTCTACCCTAATTATCACTCTGTTTTTAAAGATATATTAGACTGCATGTTAATTCAAAAGCCCCAAATATTAAATAAATCTTTGGCTTAATACATATTGAAGAGCAAAAATCGCCTGGGGGCTTAAGCGCACCAGGCTGGGCACTTTTGACAACATAGGCTGTGAATTTCCAGTTCAGTATGTCATTACCGCGGCTTTGGCTTGAACTTCCTTGGCTGCAGAATGGAGTGCTTGGATAGATGAAGAGAGAGGATGCAAAGAGATACTTCCACTGAGAAGCTTACTTAACACATCCACATACCCCTGACAGAACAGAAAGAATGTGCTTGACACTTGGTGAGAGTTTTCAGAACATCTTCCATAAGTAATCTGTTCTTATCATCTTTCTTTCTTCAGAAATAACTCTACACTTTTGATGCTGCTATTTAAGGGTATTTTCATACCGTAGCTCAAAAGTGAAAGGTTCAGTGATTAATTATAAGGAGAGGCTCAGGGATGAACCTGCAACTGGATAGCATATGAGACATAATTGAAAGGTATAATTGGATCATCAGCCAAGTGAAGAGCTAGAAGTCCCCATATCCCCGAGGCTGAGACGTGATAAAAGAAAAGCAGTGTTTTATCCCACAATGCAGGTTGAGGTGAGGGAAGAAGAACATCACTAAAGGCAAAGAAAGCTTACCAGACACATGGCGCTGAAATGTAGGATCACCATTTTTTGCCATCCAATCATATGTGTCATATGCAGTGTGATAGACAGGAAAATCTGCATGTAACCAGAACAGTCGATTATTCACTCTCCAACCTCAAAATAGGACAAAAAAGATAAGAATGTTACAACACCTCACCTCTTCCATAATATATATCAACAGAGGGAATTCCAGCATATTGCAGAAAAGGGGAATAATCCGAGTCCACTCCACTGAGTCTTTCAATCTACAAAAGCATGTATCCTTTTAAAAACAAACTCTAAGGGTATAAAATTGCATACACTCCCGTGCAGATAACATTGCCACTTATAAGTTAAAGATTGTTAAGCCAGCTACATGCTTATGCTAATATTCTGCAAGGCCATGTGCAAGAAGCAATGGACAAAAAATTCTCCTTAACCACAGAGCTAATCTTGTTTAATTTCCCCATAAACGGAACTTCATTCCTAACCCACAATATTTAGCCAGTGAAAAGCATAAAAGAGCTGGAAAAGTAATAATCGCAGGCATTGGAGATGCAATCCATAAAGCTAAAACATTATCCATGAATAAGATCCCGTTTTAAGGCTCTAGAAGATTTATTTATTGGTCTCATTAGGAAATGGCTGGAAAGCACGTGAAACCGCACATTGATGCCCTTGTTTGCTTCTGTCCATGTCTTATATACTGTTGCTCCAGTAGTGTCAGGATCCTTAACCTGGGAAATTAAATACCAAATGTAAGCAATACTATTGTGTCATCTCATGTTGGAATCGAGGCATATTTGTCAAACCTTCTTCGTGATCTCAACAAGGAGATCATCGAGCTGTGGAGTAGACCGAGCAAAAAGTCCAGGCCCTTGAACAGCACAGTCCACATTGAGATAAGCCACAGACTTCGAACCCACATTCACTATATTCCGTTCAACCCATTCAGTAGATCCCATCTAAAACATAGGATTAGGGAAAGTTTCACTATTTGCATGAAGATAAAGGATAATATTACCAGAATTTGCAAAAAAAAATCAGCATTCATGCACAGAAGACTTCTCAGACTGTCTAAGTAATCTCAATTTAACCAGTTGGGAATCAAGGGAAGTTGAAGCCATTAACAAACAGGAAAAAGTATCTGAAAGAAACAAATGATAATGAAAATGTCAACTCCTCCTATGTTCACCTACCATTCCAAACTCTTCCGCATCCCAACTGCAGAGTATTATAGTCCTTCTAGGCTTCCATCCCATGCGCATAATCAGAGAATATCGGCGAGCAATGTCAAGAAGGGCAGCAGTCCCACTGTTCGGATCGACAGCTCC
Source organism: Trapa incisa (assembly GCA_030064435.1). Taxonomy (NCBI): domain Eukaryota; kingdom Viridiplantae; phylum Streptophyta; class Magnoliopsida; order Myrtales; family Lythraceae; genus Trapa; species Trapa incisa. The sequence goes on from CM057778.1 coordinate 1,706,042, forward strand.
ATATGCCCATGCATCTCGGTGATTGCCAAGTAGAACATAACGGTCAGGCTCTTTCGATCCCCTTATGATGGCAAAGACATTTTGGATTGTCGCAATTTTTTTCTCTCCCTGATGAAAAGAAAGAAACTAGCTTCATAATAGTGAACATGCACATCTTTATATACAAAAGAATCTATGAAATTAGCCGATCATTTGGCATTGGCATTGTCAGGAGTTATTCTTATTCCTTGCATCATATGTGGAAAATAAGACAAACATAGTTTCAGCAATGATTTAGAAATAACCGAGAGCGCAGAATTTTCAATAGTTAAACAAGCCCAATTTGATCAGAAGTAGACCACCTTGTACAAATATAGTAGATGTTCCCCAGGGCAAGATGACTCTACCACCTACTGCTCTATATAGCATTTCTTGTCATCTATGGAAATGTTGCCAGTCGCTTTCAAATGAAAATCCCATGAACTTTTTTTCCAAATGGTATATCAAAATAGACTGGTTTCTATCAAATGATTCATTTATCACTTAGTCATGTCATTCTGTAAAGGTCAATTATCCACAAAACCCGCAATGGGGTGCCTAAGAAATTTCTGGCTTTGTTAGCAAGAGGACCCACTTTGGCATCCCAATATACAATAACTGAGCAATCCAAGTAAGGCATGGTTTCTTTTTCCATTCGAGGGTCTCGGGCTGACTCAGGAACTGATATATTCGTACCCAAACTAGGACACAGACGACAGTACAAAGAGCAGCGACAGAAAAAGCAGCCAACTTTCAGTAACCAAACACGTCAACCTCACGCAGAGCCATAATAATTGACAATAGAGAGGCAACATACCTGATAAGTCAATTTTAATACCGCAGGGCCAGGCCCCACTCCGGGGATCCTCGACCTTAAGGACTCCCTCCACTCTGCCGGCAATGGGGGCCCTCCGATCTCACCCAGAATTTTCTCAGCACACTCCAAGGACAAGGGCAGAGACGGAATTCTCGGGAATCTCCCTGAAACTTCGGGGTCGTCTAACCCCAGAATTTCACCACCATTATCGGCATCAACAGCCCAGCCAGGGCTCTGCGGGTCCCCCACGCCTTCAATGACTGTCCCTCTCTCGACACCACTTTTCACAGTCCTATCATCCTCAGCGTAAATCAAAACCGCCGCCGCACCGACCCTCTGGGCCACACGAACCACCGCACCCCGTGATAGGTCATCCCCTTTCCGGACCACAACCACAGACCCAGCCACATCGACTCCTAGCTTGATCAGCGCCTCGTAGTCCTCTTCACGGCCGTAGTTAGCAAACACCGCCGTGGAAGTGACAGAGCCGGAGGGAGAGTATGCGTGATACGGCGGCACGACAGCCGAGCTTCCCGGCTCCGCGAGGGGGAGTCCAACTGCGGTTCCGTTGGGGAAGTGGAGGGAGAGGGAGGAGTGGAGAGGGTAGGAGAGGAGGGCCTGAAAGCGGGCCGTGCTGGTCTCGAGGCCAAAGGACTGAAACTGAGAGAGGACGAAGTTGGCGGTGGACAGTGACGGAGGGGTGCCGGCGAGGTGGGGTTGGCGAGTGAGTGTGCGGAGGTAAGCTGAGATGGTGACGTTGGAGGCGGTAGATAGGAAAGAGCGATGGTAAAAGGGAGTACCCCGCGGCAGCTGGAGATGGATCCAGTTAACGATGGTGCAGAGCGTGACCAAGGTGCATATAAGAGCGAAAATGAGGGTGCCCTTTTGTTTGAGCGGGAGCCCCCAAAAATCGAACTCGGCAACCTTCTTCATGAGTGAATAGAGGGAGGAGATGGATGAGCCTGTCTAGTTACTAGCAAGGTATCAGTTTCAGAGAGAGAGAAGGGGCTATCAATGGAGGATGGCGATAGTGATAGGAGTGGAGAAAAGCTGCGCAGAAGAATAAAGTACTTGCAAAAAAGAAATTTTATTTATTTATAGTAATTATATATTTTATATTATATAAAAAATATAATTATCATTTATTCTTCTTCTTTTTAATTTTCCCTTTACATATATTTTCTTTCACACGCTAATATTTTATATTAATAAATTTTAAATATTAATTAAAAATATTAAACTAGACAGATTATCAATATAAAAAGTATTTATATTTTTTGTATTTATTAATAATCAATCAAACGTAAAGCAATCTAACATGATTTAATGGGCTGACATAATTAGAATGACAGCTCACTCACTATAATGTGGGTTAGCCTATAATTTTATTTTTATTTTTTTACAAATATAATTTAAAAAATAATATTTTTTTTTCCATTTGGAACAAGCGGATATTAGGAACCATGGAATCTGGGAATTAGTCTATGTTATTTAATTAATTAAATAGTGGAATATTCTTTTTTATAAATCTTGGAATTTAAAGTGATGTACAATGTTTATTTTTACAAACCTTGTGCTAATCCTCCTCTTCACTACATCCTAGTACAATGTTTGATTTTTACAGCACACAAAATCTTGTACTAATTAATGCATTTGCTTCCCAAAAATAGGAGAGTGAGTAATTTTATCAAATAAGTCATTACAATTGAATTTAAGGGTACATTTAATATAATTGAAACAAACTTTTTACTTTTTTACTATATTAGAGTAGTCATTGGACATATTAGCCTACCAGCTAATCTTTTGTTTCAATTGGATTTTTTAGGTTTTTAATTGATTTTTTTAAACAACATTAATATATAGGCAGATATTATATAATATATAATTAGAAAAATAATATCATACATTTTAATATAAATTCATAAAAAGTAAGATCCACACAAGAGTAAAATTAAGTACTAATTACTTGTAAATATACGCACTCTTTGGTGTTGTGTTTTTACTTGCAAACTATTTATTTAATATTTAAATATATTTTTTTATAATTTTATCTATTATTTTTAAATGTAATTATTTATTTTTTAGGTTAAATAATTTTATGGGTTATGAACTAATGGATTTTATTCGATTTTTGAACGTGGGTCCGCGTGGTGTGCAATAAATGGACCAAGTATGGATAAACCATTGGATTTGACTGTTTTGTCCTGTGCAATGAATTAACAGTGGGCGAATCAGAATTTGTTGATCAAATAAAGATGGGAACCTTTATCTCATTTTTGAGATGCATTATATATATATATATATATGTATGCACCGCCTGCCACAAAATTAGACAAATGATGGAATGGATGCTTATAGGTGTACTGCTTTTTTTTTGTTCTAATGTTGATGGGTGTCAACTTTTTAGCCCCCTGATAGTGGATGGAGCATTTGGTTATATGGCAGCAACTCATCCTCCAATCATAAAGATAATGCTATACCCCTCCAAATCCTGCACTGCATTGTACACTCCATGCTTTGGCAATGTAATGGCTAAAGTTATAAGCTTGAGAAGACAAGTGATTACAGATGATCTCCATCCTCTGCCTTCCTTTTTATGGCCTTGGAAGTGTTGTATGATCATTCCAAGTAGTCCATGGACTGGCTTTTTGCGGGAGTCCTGAGAAAGTTCTGGCTCGTTGCCAGCTAGGAGGATGTTTCTGGCTGGCATCCATATCATGTTCAATATCATACGTCCCATCTTCACATGCCATAGGCATTGCAGCACTTACAAGATTTTTATATTATTTCATGAAAATGTAGATTCTTAGATTTAAACAAAGACACCCACCTGTCACATTCTTTCTTCTCATCCATCGATGTTGACGCCTCCAAACTGGACATCAAGTCTATATCTAGTATGGGTGTTCTTAATCTTTCAATGGATCTGATAAGGCACCCAAATACCTATTCACCAAAAGCTTAGGTCTGTGGAGAGGGTTTGCAAGTCTACTTAATTTTGTCGGGGAATACTTTGGATGCACTTTGTGCCTTAAGTTCCGCATTTAGTGATATCCTTGTTCCGAGTCATCAGTTTCCCTTTCCACACCTGCAAGTGGAAACCATATCAACTATGCACATACACAAATTTTGGCACACAGTAATAAATAGTCAAGGGTGGCAAATTAAAGTGGATTGAAAGGGTCGAATAAGATCCTTAAATATTTTTATCATCTGAAGACCTTGTTCAAGCTTTGACCTAGAAAAAATAATAGAGAAATTCTCATAAAATGAACATATTTCCACCAATGTCCATGGGTATATCAAAGTACCTCTTGGGTATATTTGCTATTTGTTACAAGTTTATTCTCGTTGTTTTCAAGAATGATGTGATTGATCAACCTGTACGGCACATCTTTGACCATATGCGACTTCAGAGGGAAGTGACTGGACCACGCACAAATTCAACAGGCAATATCATTTCCGTGACACCAACAAATTGCCCATTGGTATTGACCTGTATATTTTCATTTAAATCATCACTAAAATATCCAACAAAGAGAATGACAAATCTGAACTCCGTATACACTTGATAAGGTATATTACCGAGAGAAAAAGGAACATTGGGCACTCACCACCTTTTTCTTGTGCATCCTTATGTTACTGACCTCACCATGCCTCCATAACGACCATAGAACGTGTTAGTGTAAAACCTGTCAACATATCCATTACCAGCACTCATGGCAGATAGAACCAGATATAGAGGCCTTGGGAGATTTAAACCCTGCAATGCAAACAAAACTAATTAAATATAACCTAATTGAAAAATCAAGATTTTCTCAAATATCTTCATAAATCTATAGAATCAAGAATTTCACACTCTTGATTGCTTCCAACATATTGGCTTTCCAAATCGTACTAGACTCAGTCAAAAATCTCTCAGATTGACCATCTATAATGTTGGGAATAGAAGAACCTACTCTAATACATCCAAATTTGACATCTTGTTATGAGTGTGAGACAAGGAAGCTATTGTGGAGGAAGAATACACATATTAAAAATCTGATTATATAATTTGTTGATTTGAATATACCCAACCTAGGATTGTCTTACCAGCACCATTTTTTGGGACCATTAAAATTCAAGTTTGAATGGGAGTAGATTAGAAACTTCCACCCATCCAAGGCAGAAAAACTTGGAGCATTGTGTACATTTTAACTCGGTACGTAGTATAAACTTCAAATGTAACGGAATCATGTGGGATGCAAAGATCATTTGCTTCATTCGTCCTTCCTTTGCATTTTCATATCTTGAGAAATGGCCCCATTACCAGTCAAATAGCAGTATGGTAAAAATATAATTAACAAAATAATAGAAAATATACGGAGACACTTTAACCAAAATTGACTATATGCTAACCTGATTACCTACCTCCGAGATAGTATGCAGTCCATGGATATGCATTAGGAAGATAACACATGGTTGGGTCAGCGAAATCATGCAGCAATGGAGTCAAAGGTCTCTCATATGGAGGGATATGACCATTTAAAAATTTTCCAGGATTCACAGGGCATGTTATTTGGCTATGGGTTGCACAAATTATAGAGACTGATATAATGATTAAAATATGCAGTTCAAGAAGTAACTCTCACTTAATTACAACACACGCGTTTATGGCATTATGATTTATTTAGATAGATAATAAAATTCTAGACGACAGTCTGAGATTCTCAGTGATACTCGAGGCACCGTCCCTGGAAGCCAAAAGCATTGAGCAAGGTACCAAATGAGGAGATTCAGTCTCAAATGACGAAATTACCTTATTTGTCATTTCAGGCATTTCCATCGGCTTTAGGTTGAACATCCAATGAGAGATTCTCCAGCAATGCCGTTGCATCAACTTAAATCAAAGTTAAAGAAAACACACAGTTCAGGAACATCAGGGATTACTAGTTCAGCCCTCGCTAAAACATACAATGGCTAATCTCCGATACAGCCACATCCAAGTTCACTGACTCAACTCAACAAGAAAATTAAACCACAACCAAAATACATCCGATTGATGAAAACAGACGCAAGAAAGCTACATAAATACGAGCAGGAAGCACTGAAGCGGAACCCTAGCTGCTAGGGGCCATACAATCTCTTTTCGGTCCCAACCTGGCGAATAAAATCCGTTGGCCGGGTCTATCCGGTTGAATCCGAATCGGAAGAAAATTTAGATCCGATTAATCTGGTCGGATCCAGATCCGTGGAAAGTGTATACCCAATTTTGGTCAATTCATCTATATTTAATTATTAAACAAAAAATAAATTTAATTATAAATAATAGTAATTAAATCGAAAAAAACATTTATTAAAAAAAAGAAGAAAAAAAATACTCTTAATTATATTCAAGTATGGCGTCTTCCGTCACTTTGAAAAATAAAAGAATTCAACAAAATAAATTGAAAAAAACATGAACATTCATCTTTTTTTTTTCACTCTCTCTCAAAACTGCGCGCCATCTGTCTTTTGGATCAGCCTGCGAGCCTCTTCCGCGGGAAAACTGATCCTTCCGAGAAAGCTGGGAGGAGGAAAAAGGAAGGCATTCCTTTCCTTCTTCCCTCTTCGATCATCCGCTTTTCCATTCCCGGTCAAGCTGTCCCGCTTTTCCCTCACATGGTTCCATTTTCCCGAGAAGCAATCGGCTCCTCACACCTCAGTTCCCTGTCGATTAGGTCAGCTTTTCCCTCTCTCGATAGGCTTCGCGGTGCCATGACCTTCCGGGGAAATGATCCCCCGCATGGGCATCGTATGCTTCCATGGTGGAGGGTTTCCGCGGTTAGGATGTTTTGGTAGCGGGCAAAGACCACCACCGTTCCTCTCAAGTTTGATTCCTCTGTAAACAGATCCAATAACGGTCTTCTTCTTATACTACAATTTTCAATCTGTGGGGGCGATAATCATTTTTCATTTCCCAGGTTTGAGGGTATAAAGTGGAAAAAATGATTTTGTTTTGGGTTGTATGCTAGGAAGAGCCGGGTTTGTCTGTTGATCTTGTGGGTTTGGAAAAGGAGAGGCAAAAGATTGTCTGTTCATAAATTGTTCATATCAAGAGGAGGAATTTGAAGTGCCGGATTTATTTGTTGATCTTGTGGGGTTGGAAAGGAAAGGTGTGAGAGGCTGTCGTTGTAAGTTGTTCATATCAAGAGGTGGAATTTCGAAGGTACTGAATCTGCATTGGTTGTATCTATATCTGTTATGCTCAGGTGCTGCTTGGCTCATGGATTCGGAGAAAATTTCTGCTTCCTTAGATTCTAGCAGATGCTGCACATGTGGTTGCAGTGTCTGCTCGGTGTACGACTCTTCGGGAGCATGGGTTATCTCCAAGAAACGAAAATATGATGAGCTTGAAGGGAAGAAGCTTTATGTTCCTGGACTATTTGTTGACTCGGTCGCTCGAGTTCAAACTGAGAATGAAATTGTTGCCCTCCGGGAGATGGTTAGTAGCCAACAGGAGGCTACGCAGGACTTATTGTCAGAGTTAGAGGAAGAGAGGAATGCCTCTTCCTCTGCTGCTAATGAAGCCATGTCCATGATCCTGAGGCTGCAGAGGGAGAAGGCTGAGGTGGAGATGGAAGCGCGGCAGTTCAAGAGATTGGCAGAGGAGAAGATGGGCCACGATCAGGATGAGATCTTGGCTTTGGAGGAACTGCTTTATAAGAGGGAACAATCTATTCAATCCTTGAATTTTGAAATCCAGGCTTATAAGCACAGGATGATGAGTTATGGGTTCACAGAGGCAGAGGCCGATGGCGAAAACAGCAGCTGCATAAGGACCATTGAGGATGGCTTGGACAGCCTACTTTATCCCCCGACCTACGAATATCCTCCCATAAAATGCAACACAAGTGAGAATTTTGTCAATCAAGAGGAGGAGGAGGAGGAAGAGGATGATGTTATAGACATTGATAAATATGCATTTGGGGAGACCCCTCGAGATCGCCTGAAGAATTTGGAATTCCGCATCTACCAGATGGAGAGAAATCCAAGCAATATTATGTTAAACGCTGAATCTCCTAGTGCAAGGAGTATCAATGAGAAGATTATGATTGGTAATTCTCCTCGAAGACCAATGCATCTCAGAAAGTTTTCTGCTGACAGTTCAGGTTCATTTTTTGGCACTGGCAGAGACATGGGATCTGATGTGCCCATTGATTCTCCGAAGCTCTATAATACGAGCTTTAAGAAGAATGAGCCTGTCTCACAGTTTGAGGAGTATCCAAAGTTGAGAAACATGTACGATATATCTGAAGGTGGAGATGACATGAGCGATCGGATTTATACAGTCGATTCCATACATACTGGGGTGCCCAACTCCATAGGTTGTGTTGGGATATGTGAAGATCACATCGCTACTCCAAAAGAGTCTTGGGCCTACACAGATATAGCGGACCCTGATATCAAGATGCTGTACGCGAGGCTCCAGGCTCTTGAAGCTGACAGAGAGTCGTTAAGGCACACAATCGTGTCTATGCAGACTGATAAAGCCCAGCTTCTATTACTGAAAGAAATAGCTCAGCAATTGTGTAAAACTGCTCCAGAGGAGACATCCACTCCAAGAAAGATGGCATCTTTAGGGGGAAAGTTTTCCATTGGGTCAATTTTCAAGGTAATTTATTCCATATTAGTTCTGATCAGACCCCAACTATGGATTTCCCAATATTCAGCATCAATAATTTCAGTCTCTGCTCGAGATCTTTATACTTCATTTTTATATTTATTCTCAATGGGATAGAAGAATAGCAGTTGACTAAACTTTCTATGCCACTGCTTTCTTTTGGATTACAAGCAACTTCCTTTTTATTGAGCTACATATCATTTCAATATAACTTTCCTAATTGTGGTGTTTACCTTCAGTTGATGACCTCTTTCATCTTTTGGAGGAAGAGAGCTAGGCAAAGCAAGTAAGTGCTACCCTCAATAATAATTTCTATAATTGTGTCTCTTACTTCTTAAACTGATATTCTGACCTGCAAGAAGCCTAAAGAGAAAGAGGTATATAGAAACAATAGCTAATAGATATGAACTTTTAACATTCTTGACCTGTTCTAGCATAGCTGCTGCATTTGTGATGAGGATCAGTCTCAGCTTACTGATGAATTAATAATACCATCATATGAATTTCCTCCTGTTTGATGTGCCCATCTGCAGGTATATGTTTGGACACTCACCACGTAATGTGGGGTTGCGGATAACTCTGGACCAGAGCCCCCAAACAAGGCAGATGAAGCTTCTTACAAGAACCATTACAAAAGCTCGTGTATGAAGCATAACCAAGCCAATCCAACCTCTCCTCACAACAGTCAATCCTGTGCCACTTGTTCCTACTCACACTTCTCTTTAGGCATTCTTCCTCTGATGGGGTCTTCTGCTGCCACCAACAGCCCTCTTGCGGTGGTGGCATCACATACAACTATGGGGGCTTGAACCTTTTACTTAGCTTGTCCGCAAGTGTCAAACATGGATATCATGTAACACTTATTCTTTCTTTCTCCTCTATGCTGATATTGTTGATCGATTATGAGGGGGTAGACCAACCTGTACAATACTGTATTCTTGTATTTGATTTTACAGGGGAATGAGAAAATTCACACTTGTTTTCTTCTTATATGCCTACTCTTTGGATGTGACCTCAGGCTAGATGGGTGGGCATAGCAAGTGCATTTTTGTATATTATATATATAATATAATATAATATAATATAATATAATATACATGGCCATCTAGCCTCATATATATGAGTGCAGATAACAGTAATAAGAATAATATGAGCAGTTTTATAATGGGTGAATAATGCCAGTAGTTTTATAAAATATAGAATTATTATAAGTTATAGGGTTGTAAATATGAAATTATTTATAAATTATAATTTTTAATTAAAAAATAGTACTAGCAATTATTAATTCAAAATATTTTCTTACGTTTCATCAGATTAATCGTGTTTGTATGATCCCGATAACATAAGCACAATTCGATTATAAATAAAAATATTTAAATCGAAATAAAATATATACTAATATAATAAATAAATTGATATGTACATATCGTATATACTTTGTTGAATAAAATTTTATATTTAAATTAACATCGATAAAAATAATCTTGAGTTTATATTTAATTATTTTATAAAATTTATCACAATATTATATTTTCATCAAATATAGAAGTAGGGCAAAACTATATATAATAAATATTATGTTAATTATTTATCAAATTTTAAAATAATTTTTTTATAATTATAAAAAGTAAAGCGTTTGCTGTTACTAAATACATTTTGCCTATTATAAAATAGGTGTAATATCATTGAGTCCCGTAGAAAGTAAAACCTGTGCTATTACTAAATACATTCTACTGCACTTATTTCTATATATTGATTTTATTTCATTGGTGCAAATATATATATATATATATATAACCCATGCAATGCAGTGCACTTCATCCCTATTTGCTAATCGTCTTCCCACATAGCTTTTCGTCCCTCAATCTGTCACTTTCACCTTAATCGGGAGAATTAGAGTTTCTCTCTCTCCATTGCTATCTCTCTCCAATCTTCTCCTTTTCCCAGCATGTTATGATCCTTCATCATTTTCTGTCTCTTCGGAGTCTATCACCCTTCTTTTTTCCCTCCCCCTCCCACCTATCAACAAAAGATCAGAGGTTTCTTTCTATCATAAATTATCTTTTTTTTTTGCCCAATATTTCGATCATAGATTATCAGAAACGCCACATAATACCTAATTTGGCCTCTGGATGTTTCGTCTGCTCTGTGTGTGGTTGACCCTGCTCTTAACCGTTTATGAGTTTCGTGATTATTCGGCTCGAATTGATCGAGCAGTTTTTCGTCTTTCGGAAGTTGCAGACCCGCATTGCCCAACATTCTCACGGTTTAGAGCGATTTAATCACGGATCTTATTGCATGCTCCTTGGAGCATGAACACAAAGGTCCAGATTTTGATTATATCGGGCACTTTGCTGTATAATCTGATGGTGAAATGCGATAATTTGGATTTGGGGAATACAAGAGCGACCTGTTGTTGAGGACTCGGGATTGGGATTATTTGATGGGCAACTCATGTGCAGGACCACCCCTCGGTAGAAATGGTCTCATACAGTCTGTCACCGCGGCGGTATGGCGTACGAAACCGTCGCAGGACAGGCTCACTCCTGGCTCCGATGGAGAGAAAAGTAAGGTCGCCCCAGCTGCTAGTGATTTGAAACTCACTGATAGGGAGCCCCCTAAACCTTATGTTCCAATACAAGAGACGGCTCCCCAGGCAGTGCAAATAAATACCCCAGAGAATAAGACTGTGGAGCCCGGAAAGCCTGCTGCTGCAGAGCCTGTTGAGGGAACAGGCAACCCAAAAAAGCCTACTCATATCAAGAGACTTTCAAGCGCAGGACTCCTGGTGGATTCTGTCCTGGGGAGGAAAACTGAAAACATAAAGGAACTCTACACTCTGGGGCGAAAGCTTGGACAAGGACAATTCGGTACGACGTTTCTCTGCCTGGAGAAGGGAACGGGCAAAGAGTTTGCCTGCAAATCGATCTTGAAGAGGAAACTTACCGCGGAAGAGGATGTGGAAGACGTAAGGAGGGAGATCAGGATAATGCATCACTTAGCAGGGCATCCCCATATAATAAACATAGTGGACGCCTTTGAGGATGCTGTTGCAGTTCATGTAGTGATGGAGATCTGTTCAGGAGGGGAGCTTTTCGACAGGATAATACAGAAGGGGCACTATTCAGAGAAACAGGCTGCAGAGCTTGCAAGGGTGATTGTTGGTGTGGTGGAACAGTGTCATTCTTTGGGTGTGATGCACCGGGACTTGAAACCTGAGAACTTTCTCTTTGTCAGCCATGAAGAGGACTCACCTCTTAAAACAATAGATTTTGGGCTCTCCATCTTCTTCAAGCCAGGTATATGCTTGGCCTTGCTGCATTTCAATGCTAGTAGTCTCACGCTTAATGATAAATAGTAGTTATTTGGGAGAAAACATATGGAGCGTTGGAACAATTCATATCCAAACTTTGAGTAACTGAAGTAACAAGTAGCAATCATCACTGCCAATGTTCATTCAATGTCATGGGCATTCTTAACAGTCTGGTGTATTTGGTTCAGTGCAAAGCTTACTGAAATAGGAAGAAATATCTGGCTCTTTCAGGTGAAAGATTCAATGATGTGGTGGGAAGCCCTTACTATGTAGCTCCAGAAGTTTTACGGAAGCATTATGGTCGAGAATGTGATGTTTGGAGTGCAGGTGTCATCATCTATATCTTACTTAGCGGTGTTCCACCATTTTGGGACGGTATGAATGTCATTGTTTTGTATGGTCTTCTGATTAGTCATATGCTGACTGATGTCAAATCTTATGTTCCCCACATCAGAAACGGAGCAAGGAATATTCGAGCAGGTCCTGCAAGGTGATCTGGACTTTGAATCAGAACCATGGCCAACTATATCAAATGGTGCAAAAGATCTGGTCAGGAGAATGCTTGTAAGAGACCCCAAGAGGCGGCTAACTGCCCATGAAGTTCTCAGTACGTAGCACACATGCTTCCTGAATATGAGAACTGACTATAATATTCTTTTTAACTAACCTCATGTTAGTTCCAATACCATTATAAATATCTTCTGGCTTTGGATTACTTATTACACATACAATTTCAATCCACCTGTACATTATGCAAAATTTCAAAAACTGTATATGGTTCTTGGCTGTAATACAGCCAGCTACATCATTATTGCAGTGGAACAAGGGAATATAGAACAGAGCGGGATAGTGAAATATTGCAATATCCTGTTGGTGACTTGTCCTAAGTTGTGTACATTTACAGTCCCAAGTTGGAAAAATAATGGGTTTTGATTAGCTTACTGTTATTCTATCATCAGATACAATCAAGCCGGTGACATTGTCCCTTTAACCTGTGTGCAGGTCACCCCTGGGTGCAGATTGAGGGTGTTGCTCCTGATAAACCTATAGACTCTGAAGTTTTGTCTCGGTTGAAACAATTTTCTGCCATGAACAAGCTAAAGAAGATGGCCATTCAGGTAAGTATCTTTCTGTACCTATAGATCTCTTGAGATTGAGGCTGTAGCTAAAGGAAGGAGTTTGAAAACTCGATTACATAGCATGAAAATGACTGACTAATATACAAAGTTCAAGTTGAGACTCGAGAATATTTAGAAAATAAAGTGGCAGCTCTCACGGTTGTGATAAATTTATGGCCGTGTTTATCTGACGTCCTAATTTCTTTGCTGCTGTCACAGGTTATTGCTGAATCCCTCTCTGATGAAGAAATAGCTGGTCTCAAAGAAATGTTCAAGATGATTGACACAGATAACAGTGGTCAAATTACACTGGAGGAGCTGAAGATTGGCTTGGAAAAAGTGGGATCTAATCTTCAAGAGTCTGAAATCACTGGATTGATGGAAGCAGTAAGTGCTCCTCCAAGTTCGCAAACTTGCATAGTAATGTTATGCATTTAACAGCAAGTTCAAACTAGCTGAACCTAAAATGGACTGCATTTCAACAAACTGTTTTCCCTGTCAATTTAGTTAGTTTTCAGTCGTTTGGCTGACAAGAGGAGATGGCTTTGTATGCTAGTTTTTTTCCATGGCAATTCTTTAGCCTTAAGCTGAATTAACTTATGATTATATTACTTTTATTTAAACTAAAGTTTCTAATTCAACAGGCAGATATTGATAATAGTGGAACCATGGACTACGGCGAGTTTTTAGCAGCAATGCTCCATCTCAACAAGATACAGAGAGAGGATCACCTGTTTGCAGCTTTTAACTACTTTGACAAAGATGGAAGCGGCTATATTACTCCAGATGAGCTTCAAGCAGCTTGTGAACAATTTGGCCTACAGGATGTTCACTTGGAAGACATTATCCGTGAAGTTGACCAAGACAATGTACAGAATATCTTGCCATGGAATTTTCAACATTATCATCATCCCTTCTAAAATGATTTCTGCAGACATATGTTGTCATCAAAATCTTACCTAGGCCTGCATATCATTTTGAAAATTGACTTTGATGTGCAGCATGCGCTGGAAATGGTTTTTAAAGTAGAGCGATTTCATAAAGATAATACAGGAAAATCAAAATCTGTGTTTCAGAAAATTGCTTTTCCGAAATGTTGTTCAAGGAAAAAGCTTTAGAAACTGCAGCACCATATTAATCTCTTCATTGTGTTTCCTCCTGCAGGATGGGCGGATTGATTACAGTGAGTTTGTGGCAATGATGCAAGATGTTGATTTTGGCAAAAAGAAATAACAGTTAGAAACATCGACACGTTAGAAACTCAGAGCCTCTATACTTTTGTGCAATGTTGAGCAGCCGGTGCCCACAAGGATTGGCTCATGAACTGTCCATGTAAGTCATCCGTACTCTTCAAAAATCAGGGAGGCCCTCTCTATGATAGAGAACAGTTTTACATGTAGCCTTAGATCTAAGATTAGGATGAAAAAAATCACTGTACAAATGCATCTGCTGTTCTAGTTCGCCTCTGTTCCATTAGCTATGTTGCAGATATTACAAGAAGATGACAGACAGCATAGGATGTTTCTAGGGTATATGATTTGTTAGTTGTGCCAATTCCTGATTCACTCTCTAATGTACCCTATTCTGATAAATTAATAAAATGGTCCATGTCCTGGTTAGTTCATCAAAAACTGATATTGACTTCCCATGAACTATAACTGACCAGATCAACTAAACCTTAGTTTCCATTTTAAGATTGATGTCCTTTACTGGTTTCTGCTCATGGGGTTGGGTCAGTAATGTGATGCCCAACCCAGGCTTCATATTGTATAGTTTGGTACTCTCTTACTATTTATATATTCCATTTAAGTTAGATAGATCTACCAAGTGGCTTGGTATAAGTTCATGCCATTCCCACTTGGAATAAGCTTTTTTTTAACTCTCAAATCCAAATGTGGCACTTAAAAGTAAGGTTGAGTGAGGTGTCTAATGGGGACTTGATGATGACACTGCCTTGAATTCAAGAATTTTTTTGTAATATTATATAATTATATTTATTTTTTATATTAGATTAATTTGTTCCATAAATTTAAATATATGTTATTCTCAAACTTTTCATTTTCCTCCTAAATTTATCCATTTATCCCATTGATTCAGTTCTAAATTCTAATGGAGTTGAGGTGGTTCCTTTGAGTTAGTAGGGAAAGTAATTTCCACATGAAATTATCATTAAACGATTCTCTTAAAAAACTAAAATACAATTTATATAATTTTGAATATTTTGAAGAATTGTAAATTTTTCACTAAAAATAATTTTAATATCCATTTTATTATTATTTTCTCACTTTTAATATTATTTTTATTCTTATATTTTTTAGGTAAATTTATTTATTAATCATATTTTATATTGAGTTATATAATACAAATATTATATATATAAATATATATTATGTATGTAAAATTTAAATTATTAAATGCACGTTATTTTTGTGTTGCTATTATAATAATTACTTATTTTTATTATATAATATGATTATACTATTAAAAATATAATATATAATAATGTATGTGGCCTATATATATTATAGTTTATGCTATATATATATATTTTTATTGTTATTATATAATATTTATATATACACACTTTTATACCATTAATTTATTTTAATTTTATAATAAAAACAAGATAAATAAAAAAAATATGTCTTATATAATATAATTTAATATATATATTATTGTTATTATATAATTTGTATACATAAATATTATTTATTTTATTTTATTTTATAATTATAACAATAACTTAATTATATTATATAATTCAATTATTCGATTAATATTATATACATATTTTATTATATATATAATATTTTTAATTTAATTTACTTTTTAATAATATAATTTTTATTTACTTGTACTCCCTCTATATTTAAATCCCCTTTCATTCCTCTCCAAATCCTAAGTCGCTAATTGAGGGGCATCACTTACAGCAGAGTTTCACCCCCAAAAAGCTGTAAGGCAAACTCATCTTCACCCCTTCTCCTTTCTGTAAATTTAATCCAATTAAAAGGTATTTAGATCCTATCTTTTTTCTTCCAAGTCCAAGCTCTCATATAGCTCAGCAAAAAAACGTTCTGATCTTTTATTTGATCTTTTATTTTTATGGATGAATGTAGAGGGGAATGAATCATAATGGGGTCTTCTACCTATTAATAGCCTATAATTAGTACTAGAGGAAGTCCTAGTTGCTCCTGTTAACCGCAATGAGTTTCCCAACTATTTTTCTGCCCAAAATTTCAGCCCATCCATCCATTTGATCCCCTAACACTCTGTCCTTCCCATTTGGCGGATCTCCAGCACTAGAAAAAATAACAGCTTTTCCAGTTTCTACATTCATTGTCGTCCTCTTCTTCTTCTCCTCCTCCTCCTTTTTTTCGGAGGACTCCCTTCTCTGACCCCAATTACTCCCCTGCTCCGCCTTCTGGGGTGGTAGCTGGGGATCCGACCTGAACCCCGAAACGATTAGATGCTTGAAAACTGAAAAAGAGACCGTCCGGGGGCAGAGCTTTCTTCACGAGCTCAGAGAAGGAGGAGACAAAAAAAAGAATATTTTACCGAATCCTTTCACATGAGGCAGATCGTTCGCCGGACGCCGGCGTCGGTGTACCGGTGGCAGCGGAATTCGTCCGTGTCATCGACCGCCTCTCTCGGTGAGTTGGCCGGGGGGACGACGGCGGAGTGCGCGGCGATCTGGTGCTGCCCCTGCGGGATCGTGAACTTGCTGGTCCTGATGACCTACAAGCTGCCGGCGGGGCTGTGCAGGCGAGCGCTGAAGAGGAAGCGGCGACAGCGGCTGATAAAGCAGGGGCTTCTGAACCCAAAGGGGTGCCGCCCCTTGTCGAGGGTCGACGAGATGGATGTCCCGCCCATCACCCTCAGCGACCTATTGGAGCTGAAGAAGCCAGCCCAGGAGGTGCAGAAGGAGGTGGCCCAGCTGGAGAAGGAGATGTGGGAGCGCTTCTACGGGGCCGGCTTCTGGAGGAGCCCTTCACGAAAGGATTGAAAGAAAGTTCCAACTGCAATAAAATTTAAAAATGACATTTTTAATGGTTCTTACCGCCCAGTATGTAAAGGGCATGTCAAAGATTTGAAATTTCACATATATGTTAAATGGTACAATCCCAAATTGTCAAGAGTATGCGCCTCACAAAGTCTTTATTAATATACGAATTTGTCTGGGAAAAGAAATCGTTGGAAGCTCAATGGAACTCAAAGGGTAGTCCCTCAACCCATCATCCCTACCAAAAACCAAGTCACTGGTTCTAATTTTTTACTCAATTCGTTATGGGTATTCATTCATAGAGAAGACTAACTAATCATGCATTAGTAATTCAACGGTAAATGATGCACAGACGTGTAATCGAAAAATTGAAGCGAGTAAAGTGAATGGAGTGTAACGATTGCAAATTGGATATGCAGTTTGAGTGAGTGTCGATTTTCAATGGGATCATTTTCATTTGGGACATGCATTGTTGATCCTCCTGGTGTGAAGGACGTTATTGTCTCACGTGTTTGACCTTTTGATTTCCATGAATGGGGACGACCAATAATCTGGATGGCAGGCAGTTCAAGGTGTTGTCATCGTCATTATTAATTCATTCCGGAGGAAGATGAAGATTCAAACCCAGAAATAATCGATACTTTAGGGCCTACCCTCCATTGAATAAGGTGTCTGATTCAGTTAGTCCATTTGCTAGGAGGGTTAAAGCTAACAAGAAGAGTAAATGGTTCAGAAAAAAAGGGAAGGTAGAAGAAACAGTGGCTTCTCAATTATTGAAAGGTGTCTCAATGATGGATGGGGGAGGGGGAGAGAGAGAAGGCGGAGGTTGTTGGATGAGTCTCGGACCATCACCGTCGTCTTCGTCTTCGATATGGCCATCTTTAATTGAACAGATGCTCTGTTCTCTCTGGTTTGTGCATTTCGGTTGTCAAACCCACAGCCATGGGTAAAAAGGGAGAGACAGGGGGCATCGAACCGTAGAACAAACTAAACGAACCCACCTCATTATTAATAAAGGTAAAGCATTTACATGCCCATCATCCTCCTCTTTACCATCTCTTTCTCTCTCTCTCTGTTCCATTACAGCTCCTCTCTCCTTCCGTCCCTCTTGGATTCTAGGGTTCCTATCTCCGTGTAGTGGGACCCTAGCGTTCTTCCAGGAGGAATTTCACCCTGCAATCCCATCTTCAGGAGCTCTTCCCATCAACTTTATTGGAGGTATTCCCTGTTCTATTTCTTCCTCCTTTGCATATAAAAAGATCGCGTGTTGATATTTGATCAGGAGAATCTGGGTCATGAAAAAAGTTCTCCCTTTTCACCCGATATGCTTACCGCTGTGTTGTTTTTGGTTGGTGAGATTTCTGTAATGGTATAGATTCATTTCTCTGGGCAAGGATCTAAGGATTAGACACTAATCGTTCACAAGGAGGGCTCCATATTTACATGTTGCATAGAATTGTGATGTTGATGGTTCCTTGATCTGCAAATAACTGAGGGATAGGGTAGAAAATTGAGTTGGCAGATAACATTTTGGACCATCTATGGGAAAATTGCAAGCCTGGATGGAAATGAAATAGGCCTCTCTTTGTAGGGAAAACTTGGAGTTATCATGACATCTTTATATCATCGGATTCCTGATAGCTTACTGACTCGATCAATTAATGAGAAGGAAAATATGATACATGTAATGCTATTTACTGTCATGTTTAGTCGTATGAGATTAAACAGATCACCTATCCTTAAGATTGTCTACAATTTTCCTATTCAGGCTGCTCAAGTTTAATAAAAGAAATGATTCTGTGTTCTTTGTTATTGGAAAAGGCTCCAGAGATGGAAAAGGGTCAGGCAGCTGCAAAAATTGAGAGTCACTTGAGTTCAGCAGCTGCTTTTGTGGAGGGAGGCATACAAGAAGATAATGGCGATGCTTGTAGCATTTGCCTTGAGGACTTCTGCGAGAGTGATCCTTCAACGGTAATGCACGTTCTTTTAAATACCCATTCATCGTGGGCTACCTGCACTGGCAATGAGTAGGGAAACTACACACTTGTAATTTCAAGCAAGACTTATAATTCCTGTATTCTGCATCATCATTTCAAGCAAGATTTACTTTCATTTGGGCATTGAAATTGTGAACCTTTAACTACAAAATGAACAAACAACATGCCTCAAGCTTTGGGATGAGAATTCCTTTAGTTGCTTATCTCTGCTTTCTTGTAACCTGCATATCAATTAGTATTTAATTTATCTTTCTGATTTCTTTTCAGTTGACTACTTGCAAGCATGAATTCCATCTTCAATGTATCCTTGAATGGTACAAATCTCTCTCTCTCTCTATCCGTCCCTCTTTCTGATGGTTGTTGCAGATCGGCCTCACTCTTTTGATTTTGCAGGTGTCAGCGGAGTTCTCAATGCCCTATGTGTTGGCAGTCCATTCAACTGAAGGATCCTACCAGGTTCGTATTTTCCTCAGAAAGAATATCTTTGTCCTGTCTATGTTTTTTTTTTTGCTTATTAGTCTCATATTGTGCAGTCAGGAGTTGCTTGCGGCAGTGGAGTATGAGAGAAACATTCGACTTGCTCCACCGAGACATGGCACAGTATTCCATCATCCAACTCTCGGCAACTTTGAGCTGCGACATGTAGGAAGTGCATATTTGACTATGATATTTCATACTTATTCTGCCATGTTAGTTTGACTTATCACATTTGGCACATCTGTGAATACAGTTACCTATGGGTGCAACCGATGCTGACCTTGAAGAACGTATTATCCAGCACTTGGCAGCAGCTGCTGCTGTGGGACGAGGACATCACCATCTAGGCCGGAGGGATGGTCACAGAGAACGTCATTCAAGTCATAATCACCCTCATTTCCTGGTTGTATCTGCTCGTTCGGGCACTCACACAGGGCCTGTATCCAGTCCCGTGTCAGATGATGATCCTGAAGAACCTGTGGGTGTTTCCAGTCCATTTATGTCTATTACATCATCCAGTAGGGATTATTCATCGAGGCAGATATCTCTTCAAGCCAATCCGTTATCTTCTTCTGCTTCTGGAGCTACAGTTCCTGCCCAGATGAACAGTCAAGAGTATGCTTTCTTCAATCGGTATGTTGTGATATGTTTTAGGAAAACTGATGAACTGACTTGATACTTATCAAACCTATAAGGTTCTAGGATGCAGTATACTTGTAAATCTTCATGAAACTGACTACACCCTAGTTGCAACCCTGTTGATATATGATCGATTCTATATTCATCTAATAGCATGTTGCATGTTGTAGTGGCTCTGCTGTACATCCTTCTTCGCCAATACAAGACCATGCAGGCCCTTCTGACTTTCAGTCATTTTCAGAGTCCCTGAAATCTAAATGGAATGCAGTCTCTATGAGGTAAAATTCTGGATACCATAATTTTTTGTGATAATGCTTGCACATACCCTTTGTAATGCTCATACTCTTTTATCTGAATTTTCTGAAAATAACTCAAGATACAAGGAGAGTACGAGAGCATGGAAAGAGAAATTCTTTTCTCGCAGCAGTTCAGTGGTAGATCTTAGTCCTGAAGTCCGGAGAGAACAGAATGGGAGAAATCACAGGGTTATCCGTGGGGCGGAGCAGATTGAGGCTCGAGAAAACACCAGAGTTAGGGTCACTCTGGAGTCTTCTGATGATTCTACTAATGGTTCTACTTTCAATGCTGCCAATCAGAGCATTGCTGAGAATCCAGGAAACCTTACCCTTAATGATGGCAATGCATTAGTTCCCCGGGCTGCAGCCAGTCTCCCCACTCATTGAGTCCTTGCCGAGGTTTCAGCAATTGAATCTGTCCTTAGCATCTCATATCTAAAGGTACCCCTGAAGTTTCTTTCATTCCAAACTTCTATCCCTGTGAATTCTGACAACCTTTATACCACTGAAATACATGTTTTAGGAATATTTCAACTGGAAGGCATATATGTGGCCCGATTGTGGTTAATTTAAAATGATCTAAACTGAAATTAGGGGGTGATAGTACAATCACACATTTGACTCCAATACCAACTAAGAGCTTTGTTTCCCAATCCATCTGTTAGTGCCCGACAAGTTAGATTTTGCTACTAAATCATCTTAACCATTTTTTCTTTTCTTTGGTTTTAGTTTGCATACACAGGAGATAAAGTATATGCATCTTTTCAGATTTGACATGCTGAGGAAGTATATAATCTGCATTTCAGTGGATGCTCTCATCAAAGCTAATGGTTTGTCCGGATTTTACATATACTTTGTGTGGGGTCAGGAGGTCTCAAATACCCAAATTGGAGACATGCATTTCATATGAAGTCTGTTAATATCAATCGTGTAACACTCGGATGTTGCAGAGAGATTCCATGTCTGTTGAGTATTGAAAGCTTGGTGACTGACTGGCCTATTATTGAATCAAACACATAATTCTGAGCCATATTATGATAAATTGCCATAAAAAACTATCTCAAGTTTTACCTCCCAGGTTCCACTCATCATTTGCATCCAATAAGACAGCTTAATTAAATGTATGCCCTAAAAGATGATTTGGAAATTACATGGGCTGATCATAATCTGCAAGCAAGACAGTACACTGAGAAGACAACCCACTTCAACAACCACTTCAAGGAAAGGAAAGAAAAACTTGCACTTCCTTGGAATCATCATCAATTACCTCTATTTCATTTTTCTGTATCTTTTCATCCAGTTGCTAACCTTACAATCTCTTGCTCAGTGCCCATCAATTCCACAGTCCAAGGATACATGTCAAGCAGGAGGAGGGCCTACAAATATAATCATGAGATCCAACAAGGCTGCAGTGCAGCAGTGAAGTAGGATACTTAGCTTTGACCATTTGAAACACCAAGTACGAACAAGATTCACTAAATAAATCCACTGTTTGATTCACCAGTCCTTGTAGACAGAACAAGCCATTTCACTTCCATTTATGATCTAAAGAAATCGGATAAACATGGTAATAAAAAATAGCCCACAAAGGATTTGATCATAAGCAATCGGATAATCAAAAACCAAAGAAGACAAGAAATTTGGGCACCATCCACATCACCAAATTTTTCGTTGGAATGAAAACCCACCAAGACAGGCTATAGGGGTTATACCGTTGTAGGCTATGGCCCTGCACCTGAGTGAAATGACGGAAATGTCCCTAGGAAGCAACTGAAATCGCGATTACATTCTATGCCGTGATGCTTAATGGGACAGATCGGTTATAGAACCCGAATCAATAAATCATGAACCAGATAACCAAGAAAAATGACCTTTCCATCCTAAAAAAATTCTCGAATTATTTATAAATTATTTAAATGAAAAATTAAAAGCTAGAGGGGTTCTTTCCACTGCCTACCACTCTTTTTGCAGTTTTGGACCGACCGGTTCCAAACGATTCTCTTCCGGCTCAAATGGGCAAACTCGGCATCGTAGACCTGCCGCCGAGCCGATTGTGAAATGATTCGTGATAATATCCGGTCCGAACCGGAACAGAACCGTTTGGTACATCATATCTTCTTCTTGTGTGACATGGATGGGTGACTTGCTCTCAACCACCGCCTGTTGTGTGCCTTTACAAAGTACATGCCTACTTTTGCATCTCCAACAGTATAATAATACTTACTGTCCTTTTTGAACCAAAAAGAACGGTGGATTTCGACAGTCTTGTCGGGGGCTGACCGGAGCACACGACGGTGGCAAAAGGAAAGGGGCTAAAAGAGAGGAGTCATCTTGCAACTTCATGCAATAGGGTCTGTACCCGTACTTTTTTGTTCCTTGGTATACTTTGTTGCATATATAGGTAGGTAGGTGGGTGTAGTCTAGTCGTGTCTCCATCTCATGCATGCTTGGTGTGGTCTTGGGTTCACAAGAGATTGCATAGGGTTGAAGAAGGTGTGCTATTATTATATTGGCTCACTCACACTCCATGACGCGCATTACATAAAAAGGGTCCACGTTGGTCCACGTTGGTCCACGCCATCCCTTAGCTGGCCTGCACTTCTCATGCATAGTGCAACCAGGTCAGTATGCCATGCCTACCCATCATCATTATTGATAGATACCCTTAGAAAAAAAACTACTGCAACACCAAAAATCAAGCTTCAATGCCCATAAAACTAAGTCATGGAATGGCATTTATAGCACCGCCATGTTTTTGGGTTGTATGTACAGAATCAATCCATGGCTGTTCAACTTAGGATTCGGTCAAAACCCCCCATTTTTTTTTTCAGATTGGACGTGCCTTGTACTTTTGTCCTTCCTCAAAACCATCTAAAACTCGCAATGCTTTTTTTTAATGCATAGAATTCCAAGTCATGCTGATAAAGTATACTTGGAATTTACAAGCTTTTTGTCCATATAATATAACCAATACATGCGAGTCTTCTCGGGTTGACGGGCCATGAGGCTAGGTGGCATCGGGACCCGAGTATGGCATGGAAACCCATTCCACTTGCCCTAAAACTGCGATGGGAGACTCGTTCCTCACCTTACATTTGCATCGTCCTTCCTCCTCTTACCTGCAAGTAGGAGTAGTTGCTCACTTTTTGCACAGTTCCTTGCTCATTCTCTCGCTTTCCCTTTTCCATTTTTTTTTCTTTCAACCATATCATACACAATAACCTTACCAATAAAATATAATAATAATAATTTTTTTATCGGATAAGAGATTTCTTTATTTTTTTAGTTATTAAAATAAAAAATAATATATATATATATAAATATAAGTGTTATATTATTTATCATCTCAAAATATTCTATAATATTAATAATTTAAAAATTGGCTAAAAATGATTGAGAATAAAATTACATATTTTATAAAATAGTTAATTGTTGTAAATTTATAAAATTAAAAATTTTACATTAATTATTATTTATTATTTTTAAGTATAAAATAATTTAATAAATTATTATTATACAATATTTTCTCACATTTTATATAAAATAATAAAATCGAATAAAAAATCTGCTAGATATACACTATTATTAAAAAAAATATTAATATCGAGTTATTTGTTAAACTTTTACTATACTGTAATAATAATAATACACTTTTTTTATATAATTATTAAGTATAAATTTAAAATTATACGTAAAAATAATCAGTTTTACAAATAAGTTATCCTTGATAATAAAATAATAAAGTATTTTTGGTTTATAATATTATAAATTTTTTAAAATTTACACGTAATTACTTTTAAAATAAGTAATTATATAATTATTAAAATTTATAAATAATTTTGTAAATTTGAATTTTTATTTGGGAAAACTTTCAAGTTACCTAGTGGCTAACCAAGCGGATGTGTATTTTTCTACCTTAATAAATACGACCGGCCTCTTCCTTCCAACAAAGCACATCATCATCATCATCATTTCACACACTCTCTCTCTTCCTTAAAATCTACATTTTTCTCCATCGAGTCTCGACACGCATACTCTCTCTCTCCCTCTCTCTCCGGGTAGCTTCCAGCTACGATTTTATCTTCAGGGTGTCTCTCTCCTTCCGAAGACCCCAACAGTTGGGCGTTGATTCTCCCGTGTGTCCGGTATCCGCATCATCGACAGTTGCCTTCTCGCTCCGAGGAGTCTTGTCGGAGGCTTCTGCCGCAATGGTGGTGAAGATGATGCGGTGGCGCCCGTGGCCTCCTCTATCGACGAAGAAGTACGAGGTGGGGCTGGTGGTCAGGAGCCTCCAGGGCTGCGATCCGCTGCCAGAGGAACTTCACGAGGGCCGAAAATTGACGGTGGAGATCAGGTGGAAGGGACCCAAGCTGGCCCTGATGAGCTCCCTGAGGCGTGCTTCGGTGAAGAGGAACTTCACGAGGGAGGAGGAGCCTCGGGGAGAGAATGGCGCCGTCGTCTGGGACGAGGAGTTCGAGACGGTTTGCGGTCTGACAGCCTACAAGGAGAACGTTTTCCATCCATGGGAAATTGCCTTTACCGTCTTCAATGTGAGTCTGCCTTTACCCTTCTGAATATTCCGTCTCTGCTCTTATTTTTGGGAATCGATCTTTGCTCTTTCAGTTCACTTCTTTGCCCTGTCTAATTAAAAAAAAATTATTATTTTCTATGTCTTTGAATATGGGTAACCTTCAATTTGAAGGTTGAGATTGTGAGGGTTGAAAGGCGACCCTCAAAGAGGAATTTCTGTGATTTTTTTCACTGGAGAGTATAGGTTTCTTATTGATTGATCATGGAAGCACCTCTGGCTCAAGATTGTACCCTTGATTAAGGAGTCGTTGATCACCAATTTTGTTGTGTGAATGATTTTGAATCTGAAGATGGGCTGAGACCCAGATAGAGCATCTGCTGGATTATCATTTTCTTGGTCCTTGTTCCTGTGGTCTATATGCAGCTGGGTGATTTAACCGTTGACTTGTTCTCCATCAGTTCATAATTATATATTTTTTCTTTTGTGTGAAGCCTTGACCTTTTCTCTCTCAATTCAATGTAACCATGGTCTTTATGGATGATTGCGGAAGACTTTAGATTTGACTTCTTGTTTTGCTTAGACTGGTATATTCTTTTAGCTCATTTTTCTTGCTTCAATCTTTGTCTCTAATCTTGGGATAATCGTCTAAGTTTCTACACAATTTTCATTTTATGCTATGCGTTTTCTTTCTGTGTAAGTGAGGGAAGTTTGTTCTGTTGCCCAGGTAACCAAACAAGAACCAAGAGCTAAGAATCCTATCATTGGGTGCTCATCCATAAACCTAGCTGAATTTGCTTCTGCAGCTGATCAGAAAGAATTTGAACTCAACATCCCTCTCGTATCTCCTGCTACCCCTGCAGCCGAATCTCGTGTTTTTCTTTCTGTAAGTTCTCATGAACCCTAGGTACATGTGTTACTTTCTCAGACATTGCGGTCTTCTCCTTTCAAAAGACTAATTTTTGTGCTTGGTCCAGGTGTATCTCACCTTGGTGGAACTGCAAATTGTCACCGAAACCTCTGAATCTGTTCGGAAACAAGTAGTGCCCATCTCATCTCCACCTCAATCCAGGGAAGATGCTGCAGTAGCCGAAAAATCTGAACTTTCTGCTCTTAAAGCGGGTCTTCAGAAGGTGAAGATTATCACGGATTACGTCTCTAGTAGGAGAGCAAAGAAAGCCTGCCGTGAGGAAGTGGACAGTGAGGGAAGATGCTCTGGACAAAGTGAGGAAGGTGATTTTATCTACCCAATAGACTCTGACTGTCCTGAGGATTCCGAGGGAGGGGATAGTTTGGATGAGGGCAAGGATGCCTCCAGCACTAGAAATTCATTCAGCTACGGCCCACTAGCATATGCAAATTGCATTGGGGGTCCATCCTATTCAAGTTCAAGAATGGTTGGTGACTATGAGGATCTGGTGTACTACAGCAATCGCAGATCAGATGTTGGGTCCATGCCTGCTGAGGATCTTTCTGCTTTGGTTTATGAAGAACCACAGTTTCAAAGCTCTAAGCTCAGGATACTTCCGTGGCGGAAAAGGAAGTTGAGCTTCAGGTCTCCTAAGCCTAAAGGAGAGCCTTTACTGAAGAAAGCTTATGGTGAAGAAGGTGGTGATGACATTGACTTTGACCGCCGGCAGCTAAGCTCTGATGAATCTCACTCCCACAAGGTAACATACTTGAAGAAATTGTCATAGTTTATTGAAGTAAAGTAGAATATCAACAAATAACGCAAATTTAGTTAATTCAATGAAAAAAATACCGGTATTGAAAAGGCATTAGCTGGTCAGTTGGTTCATTTGTAGCTTCTAATAAGAGACTAATCCCACTTAACCGAGCCATTTTCTTTATGGATACTATTGGTTCTGTAAATTATTGCTCCTCTCATCCTCCAATGGCTTTTTTATTCATTACAGAAACTCATTGTTAATGACTTCACTGTAACTCATTTATATTGGGGCAGGTGGATGAAATTCCCTCCACAGCTAGTTGTTCATTCTCCGACTTTGGTGAGGACAATTTTTCTGTTGGAAGTTGGGAGCAGAAAGAAATCATAAGCCGTGATGGGCACATGAAACTTCAAGCCCAAGTCTTCTTTGCATCCATTGACCAGCGGAGTGAGCAAGCTGCTGGGGAGAGCGCCTGCACTGCCCTTGTTGCAGTGATTGCTGACTGGTTCCAGAAGAACCCCAACCTGATGCCAATCAAGTGTCAGTTTGACAATCTAATCCGAGACGGCTCATCTGAGTGGAGAAACCTCTGCAGCAATGAAAGATATAGAGAAGAATTTCCGGACAAGCACTTTGATCTCGAAACTGTCATTCAAGCCCAAATACGCCCCCTCTCGGTGGTTCCTCAGAAGTCATTCATCGGGTTTTTCCATCCCGAGGGCAGTGCAAGTGAAGATGGGAGGTTTGGCTTCTTGGAGGGTTCATTGTCCTTCGATAATATTTGGGATGAAATCGGGCGACTTGGATTGGAATACACTTCCTGTGGAGATCCTCAAGTTTATATTGTTAGCTGGAACGACCATTTCTTTGTCCTCAGAGTCGAGCCAGAGGCTTATTACATTGTGGACACCCTTGGGGAGAGGCTCCATGAAGGCTGCGATCAGGCATATATTCTGAAATTCGACAGGCATACATCAATTGCCCGACTTCCTACTGCTGTAGATGAGAAAGCTTCTGTTGGCCAGACAACACCAGCGCCAATTTCAGAAGCCGAAAACCTAAATAGCCGGAGTCTCAGCAGAGTGGACTCCAAGGAAGCTGTTAAGAATGAACCAGAGATTGTCTGCCAAGGAAAGGAGTCCTGCAAAGAGTACATAAAGAGCTTCTTGGCAGCTATTCCGATAAGAGAGCTGCAGGTGGATATGCAGAAGGGCTTGCTGGGATCCACGCCTCTTCATCAGCGACTACAGATTGAGTTCCACTATACCCAGTTTTCACAACCATTCAATATATCTCCTTGGGCACAAGCACCATCAGGGGCCTTTCAACATTTTGAGGCGCTTGCACCTGTAGAGGCCGTGGCATCTTGATAAGAGCTTACAGCAGAATCCAAGAAAGCAACGTTTTTACCCCTTCTAACATGTTTTCACGTAGTCTCAAGAGTGATGTCCAGCAAATGTGAGAATTTTTGAACTTCCTGGTTTTGTAATGTAAAATGATGCATCTTTGTTCCAGGTTACATGCCTCCTTGTAAGCGGAGAACCTCTCTAATGAGTTACCCAAATGAATGAGCAGTAGTAGTATTCTGTAAGATTCATTCCAATATCATGCTCTTTTGTTGATTCTTACTTCGGCTCAAATCGTCAGACTCCTCGTCTAGAGGTTTGATTCTTTTCTGGTGTTACAAGCAATCCAAAAACCTTGAGAGCAATCCAATCAAATCAAATCATCAAGCATAGCTCAGGTACACGAAGATCAAATGAACAAAACAATGGGGATGGCATCAGTCTCAAAATCAGATCCCTAATAGAAGCAATATGCATAGCAGCCATTCAAGTACAAAGTGTATAGACATGACTCATTGTCCACTCGGTGGCCGTGGTGGTGGTGGTGGCGACCCAGATGAGCTGCCGTCATTATGCCAGGGCTTTACAGTGAAGAGCACAACAAACAGTACAATCACAAGCAGGAGTATGATGGCATAGCAGGTCCATTTACGGGAGTTGAGCTGGTACTTCCTGGCCGTCTGGAGCCGCTCGGTCCCTCCCCGGACGAACGAATTGGCCCTGGCCACCTGACTCTCTATGTCATCGAGCTGCTCGCCCTGGGCCTGCACCAACACGGCCATGTCCAGGAACACCTGGTGGAGCTCCTTGAGGCACTTCTCCATGTCCTTGACAGCATCGTGCCTCTCCTGGATCTCGTAGATGGTGTCCAGCACTCTTCCTCTACCCTGCTCCTGAATGGCTTTCTGCAGGAACGTCTCACTCTCACCTGCACAGTCAAGAGAAGATCAACTTTAGATACTGGGTTTCTGCAGCATTGTTGCTGAATCAATAGAGATTGTATCGTGGAAGATCATGGAGTTGGGAAAATGGGTAAAAAGCTTGGAAAAGAGGCCAACTTGCAGATTTTCTGCATCAGAAAAGAGGCACCAGAATCTCTTCAAGGTCCATTCACTTCAGATTTAGGGATGTTTCAGTGAACTTGATGATCGTTAACTTCACTAAACATCTAAAAAATGTACTGAAAAAAAGAGTCTGACTATCAATTTTGCTTCTTATAGCAGCACTTCAATAAAATCAAGAATTCTTCACGAACTGAATCCGATAGAGGTGACAAAATTCAGTGATAAGCAGCATATAACCATGAATATTCCCTTTGATTCTGTACTCGACGATTAGAAAGAAGAAAATGTTTCTGGGGTAAATGAAAGAACATTCTTATTTTTTGAACTTCTTTCCTCTGAAAAGTGGAAATTTTGAGGAGTGTGCGAGCAAGTTTCTTATGATTGTGATCTGATCCAGATTGCGGGAAGCCCACCTGTGGAAATCAAGCGATCGAGTACCCGCTCATCGGGATTCTCGCCGGTGACGGTGAAGTACCTCCGCTGCACGGTCTCCCGGTACTCGGATGAGATCTCCTGCCTCAGGACGTTGAAGCTCTCCATCGAGTTCTGCAGCTTCTTCCTCAGGCCGTTCACCACCGATGTTCGGGTCCGGTCCGATGAAGACCCAGGGCCGCAACCGGGGAGGCTCCGGTTGGCGGCATTGGACCTGTCGAGTGCCTCGAGGCGGACCTTGACGACCTTGGCGTTCTTGAGGGCGGTGGTGACGTCGGCCTCCATGGTGGCCCTCAGATCTTTGACGGCCTTGGCGTTGTGGAGCATCTTACTCTCCTCGTGGGCCGATTGCAGCCGCTGGTGGAGCCGCTCAAGCTCCTTCAGATCCTCCTTCACGGACTCCACGTCCTCGAAGAACTTATCGAGGTTTACCCCAGCACCGGAGGGTGACACCATCTCGACGTTTCGGTGCGGCGGAGAGGGATGATGATCCTCGCTCCTGAAGCGGGAGAAGGAGCTTGAGAAGAGGTCGTTCATGGCGGCCGATCAGAGAGAGAGAAGGAGGAGTCTACAGAGGGATGCCCGGTGAAGAATTATTGAAAATTCAGCAACCCTCCCGAAGAAATATATGCGAGATTAGGAAGAGAACCAGTAGAGTGGTCAAAATATGTTGCCTTGCAACCATTCCTTGTTCAAGCTTTTGCCAGCATCTTGAAAGAGAAACAGTGAGGAAGGAAGAGTCAACGTAGAAGGCGCGGGCACGTGGCGTGCCGACCGGTGGAAGGATTCTTATCTTTCCGGTTAAATGCTTAATCAATAAAAAAACGGTTTTTTCAATTAATATTTAAATTATAAACAAATAATAAAAGTGTTAGTTCTTTATTAGAAAATAAATATTGAAATAAATGAAATGCAAAACTAAATCTCATTATTAAACTAAAATTAAGAAAATTATTAAGAGTTATACTGTTTTAGGAGATTTCCCAAAATTCTAATATTATATTTTTTTTCCATTTATTAGTTAATGGGATTTACTTATTTTGGATAAAAAGACAATGGACATGTTCCATGACTCGATTGCTGCATGGGCACGGCTGTCTTGCGATGACTTAGTGGAAACGGGAAGGAAGATGAGATTCCCTTTCCGGTGCTCGAAGGTAAATTGAACGTGTCATCATCTTCATTATCATCATCCTGTCATGGGAATTAGTGCAATCTGTAAAAAGTCTCCTTCCCCTGCTGCACGGCTAGGCTTAGGTAAGATAGGATGTTTCTTTCATCTGCAGTGTTGATCGAGAGTAATAGCTATGATGATCGTGGTGAGACTCTGGCTTGGATTTTATGGGTAGTGTCTGTTCTGAACTTTGGGGACGCAGAAGTAGCACTTGGTCAAGTACGATTCGCAATTATTGTCCACAAGGGGTAGTCATCCGGGCAAGTTCTTATGCCCCAACACCCCAAGTTGGGCAACTTGTGTAGTCCAATGAAGACTCGCCAAAGACCAAGACTTCTTGTTTCCCTTCTAAATCTTTGGAGGACATAGGAGTATGGATCTTGGAGGGTGTTCACTGGCTGGAACGTGGCGTGCCGAGTGATTCGCGCCACTGGGTCAGTATGGATCTGAACAGCGCACTGCACGATGATGGATCTTCTAATGCTGGTGATGACCTTACAGTACAGCATTATGTCATTCATTGCTGGTTGATGGACAGATACTTTAACTCGACCTCCCATGCAGATAGCAGATCATAATGAGAATGGGCTGTGGGCCAAGATAGAGATAGCAGTCCATAAGAGATTAAAAGGCTTTTAATGGCAATAAAGCTACGAGTTGTATGATTCAAGATTGCTGTACACACCCTTATATGTTGCAGAAAACATTACTTATATGAGATGAGATGATGATGAATCAATCCTGTACAGAGGAAGCCTATCCATTGTCATGAAAAAAATTATCTATCCTTATGATGAAAGTGTATGTTTATGATAGCCTAATGATGATTCACAGCAATTTGCTTCATCTGTCTATGGTTTGGAGCTTCTTTTCCTACTAAGAACTGCAATTCCACCGGCCATAGGAGAGATTCCAGAAGAAATATAGTCTGTTCATTATTGGTTACTAGCTAGATGATGATAGAAGTAGCCAGCAGCATGCATCACTGTCAAATAGGTAGTATGAGATATCAAATTGAAAAATCATGGAGTCGACTTGGCTAGAGCTTCTGCAAATTGAACCGGAGTTCCAAAACTTCATTGAACGGGTGATCCTGCACGCACAATCCTGCCTTTGAATCTGCAGCTGCTCTTACTTGTGGAGACCCTCTTGTTCTTCTTCCAATTATCAACAAGAAAAAGAGGGATCCCATGCACCGAATAAGGTCTTCTGCTGGGGTTCTTGCAAGTTTGACCCTTTAGATGCATAAGCTGGAGCGAGGAGGGGCAGCAAAGATAGAACCCTTTTGCTTGGAGAGACTATGACCATGCAGATTGCAGATTGCAGATGAAGAGAGACAAGGGAATGCAATTCTTCACATCTTCCATCCAATATCGGTCTCACCTTCCTAGACAAGTCTATGGGTGCTAGTGCAAGTCATCTCTGTAGGAGACAATTCTCATCTTTTTTCATGCTTACAAAATATCGATTACCCAGGTCTCATAATCCTGTGGTCTAGTCTAAAGCAATAACCCATGTCACCCTGCCTGCCATTAGAACCAGCTCTTGCCCAACTTCCTTTTCCTTCATAAGTTTACTAATCAATCACCTTTTCTACAGCAATCCAGCAGGATATAAATGATGCAGGTACTGTATGCACAATATGTCAATCAGACTGCTATGCTGAATCGCAGTGAGTTAGCCATCCTATGAGTTTATCTGCACATGGTTTTCATCCTTTTTCGTCCCATGGAGCGGCAGTATGGGGCTCGGGCATCCACAAGCCCGGCTCGAGATTTGAATGAAGACTGGTCCAAGATTGTGAGCGCTGCAACCGATATCAAGTTACAGCAGAAACGGGTATCTATTGAATATTCTTCCCTTCGTCAACCCAGAGAGGGGAATGTCTCTGTGGTCCATAATTCAAATAGTAATAATAATAATAATAATACTAATCAGGAGTGACTTAAGGAAGCATATCTTGGATCATGGGCTTCTTGGATCAAGCACCCCGCCACCTCCTACCTCCTCCCCCTTCTTCCTGCAGATTTCAAGATTCAGAATTAGCAGAGTGCTCCCATTTCTCCCCTCTTCTACCCTTTTTTTAAAACAATATCAGATCATTTGCTGTCTGCTCTTGGAAGACACTTCTCCGACTCTTTCGAGGCCACTGTTTCCTCCAGCTCTCGCCCTCAACCTTCACCCCTACCAAAAAACAGAAGACTAACTGCCCAATGGATGGAAAGCCCACATTCCCAGTTTTTTTAAGCCCTCTTGTACGAAGAAGTTTGGTATGCTATAATCAATCCATATTCAAATAGTTGAATGCAGAAATAGAACGTTCAATTCAGTATATAAAACAACTATACTCCTCTATTCCATTCAAAACTGAGTTTGAGAAGGTATATATTATATTTACTTAAAATCTATTACTTAAGTCATTACAATCTTATAAAAATAAAATCACTTTTTTATTTTATTAAATTTAAATTTATATTCTCAAAAATATGCTGAGTACAATTTTAAATCTGTATTTATATGAGTTGTATATTATTATTAGGACAAGTATAAATACTAGAGACGAGTATTTTTACTCCATAATTGGATAGATTAGGAGCCGAATTGTCGGTATTGATTCATGTACGGGTGGAGCTTAGTGACTATAATGTATTGAGGATGCTTAGTAAGATAAATGAACAAATACTAGAAAACTAAGAATAATTTATGCATTCAACTACCTAACAATTAGGGTGATAAATGGAAAGCTACATGATTTCTAGATATTACCAAAAAAATCTAAATGGAGAGGATATCATCTGTCCAAATGGCCCTGCATTTTAGTGCCCAGGAAGTTGCTTGGAGTGAAATCCACCTTGCTGCACGAGTGCACATTGATGTCCAACATACTCCATGCACTTTCATGTGCATGGACTGTTTGTTTAATATCCTTACCTTCTCCAACACTCCATCACATCATCCGGCCCCTTCTTCTCTTTCGTCTCCCATCGTCTTCTTCCTATGCTGCCTCAAAGCCGGGATGCTCTATATGCACTCTCATCATCGCATCCTGCTCCTCTCACTGATATGATGATGATGGAGAGATCAGGGTGGAAGCCCAACGTCGAGCTGTCCCCTGCTTGCCCTCGTTGCGGCTCCTCCAACACCAAATTCTGCTACTACAACAACTACAGCCTCACCCAGCCTAGATACTTCTGCAAGGGATGCCGGCGGTACTGGACCAAGGGTGGCTCCCTAAGGAACATACCGGTCGGAGGCGGCTGCCGGAAGAACCGGCGTGGGAAGTCCCTAAGGCTGTCCACCGACCACTTCATGTCCCCTAGGGATAGCAATGCCACCTTTAGGGGCCATCCCGGCCATTTTCACGGCTCGAGCTCCTCCGGCAACCCCCCTGACATCGACCTAGCCCTAGTCTACGCCAACTTTTTGAACCCTCAGCATGCCGGTTCAATAGCTGTCGGGATGTCCGAACCGCAAGAACCGGTTTCGAGCAGTAACAGCGCGCCGCCGAGCTTGCAACACTTGTGCCTCTCATCCGGCCTGGCAGGCGGGACGGACGCCGGAATAGGGTTACTTGTTGAAGCGGGAAATGGCGGCTTCTTCGGGTGGGAGTCTCTATCCGATCCGGTTTTCGACCATCCGGCCATTGTCGATCCTCTGCAAGCCCTTCATCACCATGGCTGTAACGAGGACATGAACTACTACGCCTTACCTCAGCTACCCATCGATGATGCAGTGGCTCAAGCAGCGGCAACTGATCCGTGGCAGATGCTCGATAGCCACGGCCTCAGTACTCCATTGGAGCAGACCCAAGTTATGGAGCCCGACCATCATCATCAACTCCGAGCCGAAGATCCAAACTTGTCGTCGTCGACGGCCAGTGGGGTTATCTACAGAGGGTTCGATTTTCCTGGGGAGGACACGCTATTACCAAGGAAGTGAGATTCCAGCTGCTGCTGTTCCATTGCAGGCCACTTCTTCTCTCTGCTTTGTTCTACACATACTATTTTATGTATAGGGTATGAATCAATATTAAATAACTCCTCAGTGTATACAACTTGATTATGCTAATAACAAATCTCGTATGATCGACGACCAAATCGTCGAGAAAAATCACGGAGGGTGGACTGTGTTTCCCGATATGAAATACCTTGCAAATTTGTTTCTATAATAAATTCACTTGCCATCCATCTATGAATAGGACACGAAGGGGGCCGTGTGAACCTGTTTATGCCCAAGCCACTTGCAGGAGGATGAGTGAGTCGCCGATGGTTGGAAAATTAATAGCGATCCATGGAGTTAGAGACTAATGGAGAGGTTTGATGGCTCCACCTTGGAACACAGTAGCCAAGCGGACTTTGAAGGTTATCCAGAGATCATCGGAATTGCTTTAAATGGTCAGAAAGCCTCCCAGATCGATGAAGTTGATGGCTTGCCAATTTCTTCACCCACTTGGGATCATTCAAAGACGGTCAATTATTTTGAATAATTCCTTTGGACTCTAACATGTCAACGAAACCCCATCGCTTTGCTCTCCCTTCCCTTGTATTTGAGTGTCGGAGCTTCCTGCGATCCGATCCCTAGCATCCTACTTCAGACTCCACGGCACAGCATAGTACAGCACATGTATTCAGAAGACTTCGGACACGAAATATAGGTCGCATTTATCGGCCGGATGACAGAACAATAATAATTCATCAACGTACCACGACTTTAGCTTCTCTATTATTCAATCTTATTGCATCGACTTCCTGTCTTGTCTGGATGCGATGCTGACCCAGCTTGCCCCTAGCTTTTGGCACACAGTTAGCTTCCTTTTAATACTTTTGTGTGTGGTAAAACTCATGGGGAAGAAGGCCCACTCTCGTTTTCTTTTGAAAATCAGTGCATACTATTCACATATCGTAGTTGGATAATTAAGCTATGTTGGCTGCTTCAAGGCTCCAGAAGGCTCCCAAGGTCGTGATATATAATTAATTTGCAGACAGCATGCTTGAGGCATACATACATATAATGCATGCATGCATGCATGATGATGACGATGCTGCAGGAAGAACCTGATGCACAGTTCATAGGTTTACTTTTTCCATTTTGTAAAATCATACAGCAGACGTCAACATTCAAAAGAATACGCTGCTGCCCAGAAAGTCGCACATTATGAATTAAGCCCAGCTGTTATTGATCAAGTGTTGGGATACTGCACTGTATTATCATTCCCAATTCTGAACATGTATCCAAAGAAATGTACAATTTATCCCATCCCAAGAACAAGGGCAAATGTTTCAAAAATTATAACTTTTGTTATCAATAAATTGTTGAAACAGCGGTGTTTCTTGTCCAGTTCATGAAGGATAAGATGAGTGCAAGTTCATGGGTATGCATGGGGAGTTCTTCCAAGCCCTGGCGTGCAGTTTGAGGATCTCCTTGGCCTTCTCCTTCGTTTTGCTTCCGCACTCAACCTGAAGCACCAAGCACAACTTCGCCACGATCCCCAGCTGCAGCATCTCCTGCAGTACAGCCGGTGTGGCCGAATGCTTCGACACTGATAGCAGTATCCTAACGGCCCTCTCGCTCGCGACCTGCGAAACCCTAAGTATCTTCTTCGACACGACCGCCAGGCCCGCACCGTGCTTCAGCAGCTCGGCTCTCCCCTCGGCAGTCTGGCAAATCATCTCCAGCAGCATGAGGCTCATCTCGACAAGTCGCCGCCCACCATCCGAGGCGGAGCAGTCGAGGAGGAGCCCTACGAGGACCGGGACGAGGCCGGCCTCTACGGCCTTGATGCGGTTCCGCCCCCACAGGACTATCTGGATGAGGAGCTTCAGCGCGTCTTTGGACGATTGTGGGGATATCTGATCGTGCAGGATCTGCACGACCTGGATGAAGAAGTCTGGGCTAATTAGGGTTATCATCTGGATCGGGTCGGCGACCTCGAACATCGAGTTCAGTAGCATCACGGCGTAGGCCCTCGACTCGTATGATCCACGCTGCATTACACGGGTCAGCGACTCGATGAACTCCCCATCTTTCCTTCCGACTAGGGCCTTGAGGCCGGCATTGGACAGTTGGAGATTGTAGAGGATGCTCAAGGCCTCCTCACGGGGACTCTTTACTTCGAGCAAACCATCCATGTCGGACAAGTCCTCCAATGGAGAGGATGGGGACGTTGAGCATATGATCTCAGCAAGAAAGTCCGCCCCACCGGCCGCTTCGATGCTCCGCCGGTTCGCGTTGTTCGACGCGATGGACTTGAGACGCCTCAGACCCTTGGACTGAGCCACCGGCGAGGCGGCGCCCTTCCGGAGGATCTCAGAGATCTGTGCGCGACTGATGGGAGCCTTCGGGGTGGGGATCCGCTCGATGCCCCGAGAGGAGTTCTCCGTGCACCACGACTGGATCAGCCGCCGGAGGGTGTGGTTAGGGGTCAGCTCGATATCGGAGATGGGGAGCTTCGTGACGGGGCAAAAACTGTTCTTCGTGTTGGACAACATCCACTTCTCGATGCTGTCTCGATCGTAGGTGATGCCGGTGGAGACGATGACCGGATCCCTCATGATCTCGAGCGAGATGGGGCAGATGTAGAAGGAAGGGACATCGATGTCGATACCTTCCATGTGTTCTTTTCTTTTGCTCAGGCAGGAAAACAAGATCGAGCTCTCTGCGAATTCTGGGAAGTCAAATGTGGAGAAGCCAAGAGCGTGAATTGGGTTGAAGGGGAAGGGACGAGGGGGCGGTCTTTATACCAGTGAGGGTCATAGGCATGAGCATCAGCACCACCATGATCTGATCGTGCCCGAAGTCAAAGGGGACGCCGGAGGAGAGAGAAACGGTCGGGGGTGGGACTATTCAAATGGGTAGTTGAATATTTGTGGGCTCAAGGCCACGAATAGGTAGATGGTCGACCGTCAACTTTGGTATATTGAAAAAATCAATATAATAGTACAAGCTAGACGTTTATAAATAAGACAAACTTAAATTACCTCTTGATTTCAGAATTAGGTCAAAATTTACGATTTTTAAAATTAATTCTTAGTTGTATTTTTGGATTTATTAGAATTTATGAAGACTAATATAGAATAATTAAATTTAATATTTTATATAAAAAATATATATATATATATTGGAAATTGGTATTTCATCCGCAATATATATATAAAGCTAGAGTGAGAGAGGGGAAGTAGTAGTGTCTAGAGAGAGAGAGGAGAACTCTTAATCGGCACATGCAATTTCATCCACAATCCTCAATTTTGACTTCTTGTTTTCAACGTCGGTTGCAGACGTGGAAGAAAGGTCAACCTAGAAAAACAGAGAACAGTATGCCTAAAATTTTATTTTATTATTTTTTTCAAAAGTTGGGCTATAATGAAGATTATTGGATTAGTTTTGAGTTTTTGACCCCCCATTAATTACAACACAAGACAAAATTGAGAACTTGCAATTTGTTTTACTTGTGCATTAAATTGACGTATTAAATAAGGATAAAATAATTATTGGCTATTATCTTTATTATAATTAAAATAATTTATTTGCAGTTAAACTATATTCATTTAAAATTATAAATATAAATTTATTCTTCCATTTCATTTCACAAATAACAAAAAATTAACACATTTAAAAATATGAAAATATTTTATTATTTATAATAAATTTAAGCATAAATTTAATTTACCCATTTAAAAATAAATTTAAAAATTTTAAGTTATAAAATCAATTTCAGTGTTTGTATTACACTCCATCTTATATAAGCTCCATTTTGCATAATGGAGCGTTAATCATCACATAACAATTGATGAATGAGATCTTGAGATATTCATTTACATGTAAGGGATTAAAAAACAATGTGTAGTGTAGTGTAGTGTTGATGAGGTGGCAGACAAATTGAAGTGGAAATATGGGTGTCATGTTGAGTGGTTATACTTGCTGCTAATTTGCATGGACAGCAATAATAGTAGCATCATCGTCATCATCATTTGGAGATCAAATGGGGCAAGCCAACCTTCTGATATCAGATATTTTGACCGTCTATAGCGTCGGAACATGCTTCTGGCTGACATCCATTAACATGCACGATGCACAGTGTCAATTTACTATTTACAGACCAAATATGCTTCAATCGGTCAACTTCTATATGATATGTTTCTGGCAAGAAAAACAAAGCTTCCAAGTATATGTCACCACTATTATGGCCGGAAGTGGAAGTGGCCCACACGCTACAGTTTCTTTGGCTATCACTTTAAGTATTATTGATTTGGTTAGCTAGCCACAGGATAAATTCAAAGCTTTTATGTAGTCGCAGAAAGTGCTGGTGCTGGTGCCGGTGTTGATCAACTTCAGATGTGGTGAGACATTATACTTTGAAATCTTCCAAAGGGAAGGAGCAGCCTAGAGACAACATACATTCGTGGTATTTGGCCAAATGCTCTATTGATGATGGCGAACCCCCACCTTCACCTTTTTTTTATTATCGTTTAGGCAAAGAAGTGAGTGGTTCTCAGCAGCACGATGTACACGTGTTATATATTGTGGTCGTCATTAGGTTATATTGTATTACTATTAATCTCAAATATATATATATATATATATAAAATAAAAGTTGACTTTCAATCTTACATACGTGGCAATCGGACGGTCGAATTCCTGCTGCACCCACCCAGGTGTGGGCCACCTCCACTTGTTTTATACGAATACAAATAATCTATAAATACAAGTTAAAACAAATTACATTTTATAAATTATGTAATATCTTATAATTAGTAATATTATAAGTAAAAAGATATATAATTAATATTGTAATTAATTAATTTTAAATAATAAACTAATAGATTATACAAATAAATATTTTGTTATCTATAATAATATAATTTTATTATCATTAAAATATTAAATTTTATTTATTTGTATAACATCATAATTTATATGTGCATATTTTTATTTAACTTAAATTATATATAATATTATTATTAAATATAAATTATATGATATTATACAGATATAATTTAGGGCCCATATTCCCCTAAGATGCTGTTAGGGCTCATACTTTGGACCTGAGCATGCGGCCCGTGAAACACGTTGCCAAGTTCTTCCGACCCAATGGTATTTACACGTGGCGTGAATTCATGGGAGCTTCACTCGCTTAATACTGTGGATATTATTATTTAATGAATATTTATTAAATAATATCAAATAAATAGTTATTATATAATATCATTTAAATAGTATATAATTTTTAATTATTTTTAAAAGCATCTCTTCTCCTTCAAATTAGTCCTCCCTCTCCCCGGTTATACTCCCACCAAATGTTTTCTTACAAGGGCGGCTCAGCTCTTCATTCCATGCGCCTGAAGCTCTGCCCTCAATCCTTGCATTCTAAGCATATTCCCATGGTCGAGTTTCCCCCGAACTTGGATGACGGCGAGCTATGGCTCCCTTCTGGTATATTTCTTAATGATGCAGTGGCTAACCGCGGCAGAGGTCTCATCCCAGCTCGCTGTTTCTCCTCGCTGGACCAACTCCCCCAAAGCCTCGCCGCACTTACCAAGTTGCCCCCTCGGAGTCTTATTTCGTTATATCAGGTACTTCCGCTCTCTCTTAGAGCCCCTCCTTTCTTTATGTCACCACCACCCACGGATGAGCACGAGCATCTCACATCCTCGTTGCCTCTCTGCATTTTCTTGTTTGGCAATGTGCAGACTACCCAACATGGTGCAGTTATCACTCCATCAGCACGAGGATTACTTCGCTCTGCCATGACAAGTTCCAGCGCTGTAAACTATGAGCACCTTTTGTTGCAGCAAGCTCTCTTGACTCGGGTAATGGAGAGCATCATCGACTCACATACGTACATACATTTTGCTGAGTATCTTTTGGGCTTATAGGTGGAGGTCAACACTGAACTGAACCACAGCTATTGTTCTGCAGAACCGGCTCGAGAACCATCTTAACATATGTTATGGTGGAGAGGGAGCAACCAGGAGGGAGTACAGAGGGACTGGCGTTTTCCTTCCCCGCATAGCTGAGTATGCCACAGCCTCGGATTATAGAAAGAAACAAGGTGAGCCTTTGACTGTATATCCTTCCTAGTTCATGGATTAAAGGCACTCTCAGATCGGACACATGCCATCTCTTCGTGCTTTCACATCTGCCACCCCTAACTCATGTTCAACTGCTTATTTGCTCCATAAAATTAATGGCGACCAAGTTTAAGGCCTTTCTTTCTGATGCATTTGGTGTTTGGTGCCTATGATATCGTGTGTTTTTCCTTCTAAGTACGGGAAACAGACACTCAATGTCTAGTCTTGCTGGGTGTCCGATAAGAACATCCCTTTCTTGATTTCTCTATGGAGAAACTGACTCAGTGTTTTTGAACTGGTCTGGGTAGAAAGCTATACTTCCATTTGACCCACCTGGGCTCCTTGAGGTGGTAGGATGTCTCTTCTCCAATCCTAGTCGACCACCTCCATTAATGCCCTGATACTGCCTTACTCCTACTTCCACAACAGTCATGAGTAAATGCTGTGAACCTAACATGGCATCCCACTAGTTAGTACTCAGCAGGGTTGCTACAATGTAAAACTAGAGACATAAATTTATTGCTCTGTGTGCCTGCGATAGCCCTTTTTCATGTAAGGTCACCTTCGGATAACTTTAGAGCGAGTCACAGTTTTGGGGTTCAACTTGTTTTCTTGTGGGGCAGGAGGGACCCTTATATAGGGAGATCTCTCGGATGGGCACAGCACATGATGACTTATTTCCTGTTCAATTGTTGTGTCCATATCAACAAATTGTTCCTTTGAAAGATAGAAACAGACTGTGCATGTGCCTTAACAGCACCTAGAAGTGCGGTCTGAGCCTTTATTCCTAATAAGTACTCATGGTAGCAGGTCTCCATTTTGGGTAATTTACCAATTCCTTGATAAGAAGAGCCTTAAAGTTGGGTTGCCTTTCCTACCATCATGACCCTATCCATCACTTACCCTTGACAATGTCATTCAAGTTCTCTTTGCTCTGGTAAGGCCAGAATATGACACAATGCATGATCTGCAATGTGGATTTTCTTATGTTATTCATGTAAGATGGTAACCTTCTGTAGGGTTATTTCAGGTTGGTCTGTTTGAGAAAAAGGAGAATTTTCACTCTATTGCTGCGTGGCTCTTTTATTTGCCAAGAATTTCGACTATCTAAATATCACCATTTTTTGTTACCTGGGCAGGTATGAGAAATAGACTGGACATCAGAATTAGGGAGCATATGAACTTCACAATGGTTGGTGCAGTTGCCAAGAAGGAGAAGGAAGGTCACCTTGAAATGCCTGCTGAGATGTCATTGCCCCATGAATGGCCATACTGAAGAACTTGGAAAGGGAAGGGAACTCTGCAGGGAAACCAAGGGAAATAATTTAACAGGACCCAGTATCACTTTGGCTTCTAGGAAATGGGTTGATAAGGTAGAAACTGCAGGGTACCCCTGCTGTCTTATGATGGTCAGTTGCCCAGGCTTTGCATGCCTGATCTGTTGAAATAATATGGGTGCTATCTATTGTAATCTGTTAGTGCAAATCAAGAATATTGTGCAGCTGAAGACACTGCTTGTTGTTAACTCCAATCCAAGAATTTGTGCAGATGACAAGCAGCAGCAACTGTGGAAGTAACAAGTGAGGATGTCAATAAATCATATGTCACAGTATACATCATTCAGCCTGAAACAGTGGCGTGTCTCAAATCAATTATGGTTTGGCTCTTCTAGCTGTCCATTGCATTTGATCTCTCTTCTCCTTTTTTATCCCTTGGAGTCATCCGTGAAGAAGAAGAAGATTCCCCCACACACACCCAATTGTTTCTCATCCAGACACTTTATTCCTTGATACTATTCAATCGTCTTTCCATTTCCTTTTCCTATATGACCACACCCTCAGGAGCATCCACCAGAATCTGTAAAACCAAACTCTTTAAGGACTGTGTGCCATGTAACATAACAGTCCCCCAAATCTTAGGTGAACCCCCAATAATCAAAGTCAGATCAGTCCACTTTTTCATCAAATGAGGAGCTCCTATATTCAAGAAAAAAGGCTGAAATTTCTGCATAGACCTTTCAAGTCTTTTCCTGCCAGCAATTTCTGCATATATAGATAGATAGATAGATACAATCCATCTGCAGCTACAAGAAAGTCTTTTGACAGTATATTCTTGAACCTAATAATCAACTCAAAGATGAGGTCCACACTTGGAAAAAGGCAGATTCTTCTCATCTCAAGCAAACATAGAGTAACTGGGAATCATCACTTTCTCAACCACACATACCACTTGCCATGTGATACCCTGCATTAACAGACTCAGATTCTGTTATATAATTTCTTCTGCCACTTAACTTATGGACATCAAGGGCCAATGCTGCGCATATATATGCACTCACTCATCTGACATCTTCCCAGAAGAAACCTGGCAATAACCATTGAAGAGACATAGAGCTACCTCTGTCTCCACCCTCAAGCCCATGTCAGCCAAGGAAGATGATGACCACCACCACGGGGATGGGCAGAGGAAGGTGTTCCGCCGCCTTTTGGCCGCCCTGTTGGTCCTCAACCTCATCCTGCTGGTGACAATCCTGCTAGTATGGGCCATCCTGAGGCCACACAAGCCCCGGTTCGTGCTACAAGATGTGACCATCTACGGCCTCAACGCCACGGTCCCGAACTTCCTGACGACCAGAATCGGCGTGACCCTCTCATCCCACAACCCGAATGAAAGGATCGGTATCTACTATGACAGGATGGTTGTGTTTGCCGTATACAACAACCAACAGATCACACTCCCCTACCAAGTTCCGCCGTCCTACCAGGGACACAAGGAGGTCGATATATGGTCACCAGTCCTCTCCGGCAACTCCATTTCAGTGGCTCCCTACAACTCCTTCTCCTTGAACCAGGTTTCAAACCTAACTCACTACACAAAACCCTTCAACTTGTCATATAAATAAATAAAAAAAGCGAAACGGGATATTTGGTGGATGCAGGAGGAGGAAGGTGGAGGTGGAGAGCTCATCCTGATGATCAAGATGGAGGGGCGGGTGAGGTGGAAAGTCGGGACCTTCACCTCCGGCAGCTACCACATCTACGTGAAATGCCCTGCCTCCATCAGCTACGGCGGCGGCAGCAGCCTGAGCAACCGCGTAGTCGTCGGCGACGACGCCGTCAAGTACCAGATGGTCCAGGACTGCAGCGTCAGCCTGTGACGTGAGCTCGAGATCACTCTAGATGGCTACTGTCATTCAGACACGTGTGCTCGTATACATATATATATATATATGTGCATTAATCACCAAGGCCCATTAATAAATTGTGAGGCATACAGCCCAACTTATAAGCCCATTGGATCCAAATCAACACTGAATTTATTTGACTTTGACTCCCTTAAACTTTCTGTATTTATGACCAGACCCTTTGATCTTTTTTACCAAGT
The DNA here is from genome assembly GCA_030064435.1 of Trapa incisa. Lineage (NCBI taxonomy): Eukaryota > Viridiplantae > Streptophyta > Magnoliopsida > Myrtales > Lythraceae > Trapa > Trapa incisa. The sequence goes on from CM057778.1 coordinate 1,750,024, forward strand.
AGTTCAAAACTAATAATAATATATTATATATTTAAATGTACAAATATTATAAAATATTAATTTAAGTTCCCATATTACTTAATAACATATTTATGACACATGCTAATGAGGTGGGATTAATCATATTAATGGTGAATAAAATTTAATTAGTCAACTTCCAATGTGTCAAAGCTAACCTAACCAGGAGATGGAATCTCCACGCCACCCTCAACGTTCATATCCAAATCTCCTATGCGTGTGTGAACCCATCATCCTTCTCTCCTCTCTATAAAGATAATCTTCGTTGATCCTCTTCTTCAGTACTTCTTGGCGGTTTTGCCTTGCCAGCATACCACACATGTCGTCGGAGAAGCAAGCCCACCTCAACGGGGCCTACTACGGCCCCTCCGTCCCGCCCCGGAACTCCTACCTCAGCCCCGGCCGCAGCAGGGGCTGCGGCTGCGGCTGCGGTTGCTGCCTCCTCAAGCTCCTCTTCGAGCTGGTCATCACTGCCGCTGTCATCATCGGCATAGCGGCCTTCATCTTCTGGCTCATCTTCCGCCCAAACCTCCTCAAGTACCACGTCACCGACGCCCAGCTCACCCAGTTCAACCTCACTACCGCCGGCACCTCCGGCCAGCAGCTCAACTACAACCTCCGCCTCAACCTCACCTTCCGCAACCCCAACAAGAAGATCGGCGTCTACTACGACCGCATCGAGGCTAGGGCCTTCTACGAGGGCCAGCGGTTCGACTCCGAGATCATCCCCAGCTTCTACCAAGGCCACAAGAACACGGCCGTCCTCGGCCCCGTCTTCCAGGGCCAGCAGGTGGTCGTCCTCCAGGGCGGCGACCTCTCCAACTTCGACTCCGACAAGGCCAAAGGGGTGTACAGCATCGACGTCAAGCTCTACCTCAGGGTCCGCTTCAAGCTCGGCGCAATCAAGACGTTCCGGTTAAAGCCCAAGATCAAGTGTGGTCTTGAGGTGCCCATCAGCGGCTCCGCCACCAGTTTCCAGACCACCAAATGCGATTTCGATTGGTGATAGGCACCGTGTCGATGCGTAGTCGACCGTGCCGCCGTATTTTTCACAGTGATGAGTAGTTATATGCACTTATGCAGGTTGTATTATCATTCTTTGTATCGTCTGTTCTGCTCCTTTGTGTACTGTTCTGTAGATTAAAAATAAGTGCAGACGCTCCTCTCGGAGTTTTTGTTTTGTGATTATTTTCAGTGTGACATTTACCTCGGAGCTTACCATCCATCCATGGAGGAATACAAATCTCTCATCTTCATCAAACAAAGAATACAATCCTAGTAGTTATGGATGGTAATCTGATGTGTCTCCTGTCAAGCTTCTCTTGGTGGGTCAAGGTTGAGCTTGTCAGCTAAAATGGCCGAAATATTAGAAGAAAAAAAATGGCGGTAGCAGTTGGGTGAAGATTGCCAATAGAATAGTGGGTGATGACCTTTTTTACCTGCCCGGCATTGACTTCATTTCTGGTGATGTTCTTCAGCAAGCTCTCAAGTTGTTGGGACCTACTGAACATGAGATAGCTGGGCAACGCACTAACCCCAAGTGGCCTAATCTTGATAACAAATGTGTCTAAACCTGAAAGAATGATACTACAACTGTCTTTTTTTACTTGTAAAAAAGATAAGCATGCTTGTATGATCGTCTTGGCTGCAACTAACAAGCATAGAACAGCAAGTCAGACAGCTCAGGAGAAGAAAAATTGTTTAAGAACTCTCTGAGAATCTGAACTCAAGGCAATGGGCATGAAAGTGAAAGCTTCTGGTTTTTTTTTTCAAACCTGTCTAGGACTTTTGGGCAGTCAAAAATGTTGACATAATGGCCGCTATTATTTTCTTCTTTCGACAAAGATGTCCCACCATATCAACATTTTATTTGAAATTTGTTTATTGTTTCTCCCAACAATAATCAATGGCAAAGTAGAATGTCAATGTCACAGATGAGAAGATCCGCTAACTGCTAAGTTTTATGCTTTGATCAAATTTCTTTCTTGATGGAGACATTACAGCAGCTGATTGATCAAATTCTCCATTCATTTATTCAATCCATGGACACAACACCAGTTTTAGATCATTGGATGGTTCCAAGGCCAATGTAGCTGGAATATTAGAAGCTACCCCAGATAAAGGCAGTCTCTCCAGAACATTTTTCCCAATCTAACATGGGACTGACTTTATAAGAACAGAAAGCAGAATGCCAAAAAGAATTCTAGAACTGATTTCTAAGATTCAAGATGGTAGATATGCAGCTGCATATCTACCAGCTTTCGCAATTCACGAATTAAATGGCAGCAAAGTACTCCTTGCTGAGCTTAGGATCAGGCTTCATGGACTTCTCCCCCGGCTTCCAACCAGCAGGGCAAACTTCATCTGGATTGTCCTGTACATATTGCAGGGCCTATGCAAAGAAATAAAAGCTTAGAATTGAACCTTAGGCATCATAAACACAAATAACTTGCACATCAGTCTTCTGACTGAGTTCAGAGTGATAGAACTGAGAGGGGAATACCAGCTGTACGCATTACCAACTTGTATAGTCTATCATCTGTGTAAAATCTTGTAGGCTCTATTCACACTAAACCGACTACAGTTGCAAGTATGCTTCCAATTTCCAATTCTGTTTTGATCTTTCATGCAGCCATCAGAAATCTTGAAAAAAACACCTGAGTATCTGATACTTTACCTGGAGTGTTCTCAATGTCTCATCAACACTACGGCCAATGGCAAGATTGTTGATGGTAGAGTGCTGGATCACTCCTTCCTTGTCAATGATAAAGAGGCCCCTCAGTGCAATTCCCTGCATATTGTAAGAAGGTAAACCCTTCAGATTTTTTAATGCATATATACCATCTACTCCAAAAGAAACAACATGGGCGAAATGATTGTTATTAATAAAAGGCACATCTGAGTTTCCTCGACTAGTATTGTTCATCCATAGCATGAAACATTCTTAATTTCTCTTAAATCTGCTGTGCAGTTTTGCCAATCTATGCACAAACTTCATATCCATAAAAGGAACATGCTGCTAATAATGGCAGGTTCGTAAGCTTTTGACAAGAATTTACATCTAGAAAAAAATTATGATTTACCTGATCTGGTATAAGCACGCCATATGATTTTGAAATAGTTTTACTGATATCGGAAACAAGTGGGTACTTCAGGTCACCAAGTCCTCCTGACTTTCTATCGGTTTGCACCCAGGCAAGGTGTGAGAACTTGAAGAAGAGCAACCCCCGGGCAGAGGACATATCATCAATACAAGATCCGGAGAGTTTGTTGAATCATCAAAGTTAAGGAAATTGCAGAGGGAAAGAAGAGATACCACACTGTCAACAGACACACCCAACACTTCTGTGTTCAACTTCTCGAACTCAGCATAACGGTCACTGAAAGCCGTGATCTCTACACAAAAGGAGACCAAGAAAAGGCGAAATGAGGAGCCAACTGACAAAGCTCATTCAGCATATCATCAGTTGTAAGCTGTAACAAGAAACTAACCCGTGGGACAAACAAAGGTGAAATCCAGTGGGTAGAAGAAGAGAATAACATATTTCTTCCCAATATAGTCGGAGAGTTTCACCTGAGACGAAATGAAGATATGTAAGTGATGGTCATGAATATGTGCTGATCAATTATCATGCTGATAAACTTACATTGATGAATTCCTGATCGAAAACAGCCTCAGCCTCGAAATCTGGTGCTATGTTTCCAACAAGTGGTGCATCAATCTGTTCAAGTGTTCAATGTTTACTTTTCAGTAACCTATAAATCATATAAACAATCAAAAACATAAACCAGAGATTTTTTTTACAATAATACAACCAAATCTTATGATGTTTCAATATTTTTTTGGAGGTGATATGATGTTTCAATCTTCAAACAACACATGTAAACTCCAATTGAACTAGTTATGGAAGCCATTGATGACAAGTCAAGGACACAAGGTTGGAAAATAGTGCTTTTTTTACTTAATTGAGACCACAGTTTCATGCATATGAAGACTGAAACTAGCTGCTGTCATTTTTCAAGAACTTCAAGTATCCACCAAATTCATAGGGGCAATGAATCCAGGCAAGCTTATGCATAGAAACTATCTTGTAGCAAGGGGGATATCAGTAAACGGTTAATTGCAGACAGGACATATGTTCAGAATCAAATCTTAGACATAGAACAGAATGTCCATCGCTATCCCAGTAACCTAATTCACGAAATAAACGATGACAGTAGAAAAATATCAGGCATGTCACATGCAGTGCAAGGAAACACAAGATTGCTTCAACGAATAAGCACAATGTAGTATCAGAGGATGAGACTAAGCACACGTACGGAGGCTCTGACAACGAAACTGCGGCGAAGGCGAGAGAAGTTGCGGGTGGAAGCGGCGAAGCGGGGGAAACCAGAAGAAAGGAACGGCTTGCTGAGTCCACGGGGGGTTGCCAAGGTCCTTGTGCACGAAGCTACCACCGGAGGGGACGACTTCCTGGAGGAGAATGAGCTGGGGTTAGAGGAGATGAGGGCAGTGGAAGCAGCGGCCGAGCATGCCATTTTCGAGGACTTTGTATTGCGCAGTTCACAGGGTCTGAAACCAGCAGCCAGGGAGAGTGAGAGAGTTTCAGGTGGGCGATGGAGATGAGAAGATAAAGTTTGAGAAGTGAAGATTTCTTTGCCCTGGCCCTGCTCTTCTCCCTCTTCCCCTTACCTATCTATGCTCTGTTTGTGGCTCCAAACTTATTGATGATACATGGGTATGATCATCATCAGCGTCAATGGCACTTGTGTTAATTCGAATTGGATGGATCGCTCGTTCAAAATTACGGGTATGTAATTGGGATTTAATTGGGCCTAATCAATGGTGTGTACATTTCCAGCACAAAAGGCCACTCCTTTCTAGTCTCTCTCTCTCTCCCTGGAGCCAGCTTGACAGACAAACCGACAAGCCTCAAAGCTGAAGATCCAATCCCCTTCATCTGATCAGGATTCCTCTTATCCTCTTCTTCCTCCACGTCACTCATTTCCCCTTCCCCTCGCCGGGGAACCAGTGCCTCCTCCTCCTCCATTCTCCTCCCTCCAAGGTAGTACTACGATGCGGTTGCCTCTGTAACTATGCAAGAAACCCTCCACCTCCTCTCCAATATCAAACCCCATTATTCTTCTTCCACGCCTCCTCCTCCTCCTCCTCATGTGCCCCACCATGATTCCCCTTCACTTTCTCGACCCAAGACCCTACCTTTCTCCTCCTCCTCAGCCGCAGCCACAGCCGCCGCTTCCGCCGCCGTCTATCTCCCACAGAAGCCCCCGAAGACACGCCACCACCTCCCCGCGCTCCCCTCCCCTCCCTCCGACTTCGAGGCGAAGATGCTCTACCTCGACTCCCTCGGCATTGACTTCCTCTGCCTCATCGGCCGCCACCCACCCCTCGTCTCCGCTCCTCTCCCCTCCGTCAGGTCCACCGTCGACTTCCTCCTCTCCATGGACTTCAGCATCATCGAGCTCCGCCGCATCTTCGGGATGTGTCCTCAGGCCCTCTCCCTCCCTCCCGCCGACCTCATCCCCGTCTTCACCTTCCTCCTCCGGGAGGCCCGCGTCGCCGGCTCCGATCTCCGAGGCGTGATCAACAGGCGGCCCCGCATCTTGGCCTCTCCTGTCTCGTCCCGGCTTCGCCCCACCCTTTACTTCCTCCAAAGCATCGGCATCTCCCAGGTGAACAAGCACACTAATTTGCTCTCCTGCAGCGTTGAGGACAAGCTAATCCCCAGAATCGAGTACTTCAAGAAGGTGGGTTTCTCCCATAAAGACTCGATTAGGATGTTTAGGAGGTTTCCCCAGATGTTCTGTTACAGTATAAATGAGAACTTGGAGCCTAAATTCAATTACTTTGTGGTGGAGATGGGAAGAGACTTGAAAGAACTGAGGGAGTTCCCTCAATACTTCTCCTTTAGCTTAGAGAATAGGATCAAGCCGAGGCACCAGTCCTGTGTAGAGAAGGGTGTCTGTTTCCCTCTGCCGGTGCTGTTAAAGACCAGTAACCAGCAATTCCTCTGCAGATTGGATGTTTGCTGTAATTCCTCAATGCCCTTCTCATCTTCTCCCTTGTGGTGTACAAATTGTGAAGATGGTTGACTCTATATATAATATAACATTTTGTTCTAATCGTGAAGGTTAATCAAAAGGAAAAATTTTTTCACACGTCTCTGTACTACTCTCTATGTGCTCATTTTGACTTGATTTTGATGACTGGTGAAGTTTTTGAATCCAATGAACTGTGGATTTACTAGCCACCGGTCAGTTTGTACCATGTTGGGTTCGCATTGTGGATGGAGAATAGAGTTTATCAATCTAACTTGAGCCATGAAGGGAAGAATTAGACCTGTGTCTATTTGTACAGAAGTTTGCTTGAACTTGGATGCTCTAAGCTCTAGAGCGCCTAAAGCTGATGCGAGGAAGGTATAGCTTGTTCTTGGTTGAATGAGACCAAGGAACATCAAATCCGGTGGTCCTCCCAAGTTCATTAACTTTTTCTTTTTGGCCATTGACAATTTGAACATACTCTGTCCTTGCATCGGGCTTGGCCTGTACAGTATTGAACTTTGGCGTCTCTGATGCTGCTTGATGTGAAGGAGCAGAACTGCTGTCTGAAGTCTGGGACTGTTTCATGTTCTTGCCAGGCTTGTAAAATGTAGGAGTGTCATTTGGAGGGGGCGGTGGGCTGGAGATTTTCTTGTTGCTCCTCTGAAAAATATTGATATTGTAGTTCCTGATTCAGTAAGGAAATCTCAAGCAAGAGAGGCATCAAGGATCAGTCAAGAGGGGTCTTACCTTACCCATGGACTTGGAGGACTTCCCAGATTGATCAGCCATATACTCGAGGGCTTGGAAGATTGCCGACTGCCCCAAATCGGAACAGTTCTGCCAGTAATAGATGCCCAGATCCCAGGCCTTGGCCCTCCACTCCGGCAGTTTCTTCTCAAGGTCTGTCTCATGATTTGTCACCAATGGCCGTAATACTGTCTCATATATGTAGCCAGTCCCCTGCCGCCACAAATGGCCGTAATACTGCTATTTCAAGAAGTGCAAGTTCATAGATCTATGGGTTCAGAGTGGTTACCTTTGTCTTGGGGTACCACAGATAGATGATGAATGCGAGCTTCAGCTCACCGTACATTGGAAGCCTGTAAGAGCATACACCATTCACAAATCGATGGCAGAGAGCCAAATCATCTGGGTATTTTTTGCAGATGGTCATAATGCTTACTTACCAAGAGATTATAACATCTGCAACTCTCTCCAAGATATTGAGCAGAGCCATTATTATCCTGCAAGATTCAAGGTAGAGGGTGAAGGACTAAATACTTGAAGACATTGATCGGATTAGGTACAGCTGCAGCAAGAAATCTCGGCTCCCCTTACCAATACTGACACCAGAAACGCAGTTCACTGCCGCTGGCTCTGTTCCCCTCCAACGCCTTGAAGCACTGGAATGATGGGTAGGCATATCCAAGAAGAATCCTGCCACCATAAAAGCTCAACCAAGTTGATGGAATGAACTTCAAACGAAGCAGAAGAACAGATCAGTTCTAGAACACGTACGAGAGGAATCTCGTGAGTAAATCCTCCACCATCCTCGATGCACACAGGCACGGGTGGGTTTCTTCCAACCCAGGTGTAGATCGCCTCCGTAAGAGTGGATACCAGTGACCCAGAGGAGCAACCAATCCGAAGAACTTCACAAGCTTCGAACCTGTTTGTCTTCCTAAAGAGAGGGTGTCATCGGGATTCTTGAGGGGTCAAGAAAGTGCAGAACTTGGAAGCAAGATGCAGCAAAGATGGGAAACTGTCTGTACATTCTACGTGTCGATTTTTATGTTCGCATACTTACACGTCAAAAGAGAGAGTGGCAATCTACCAATTCAAAGCGGTGCAAAAGAGAAAAGAAGAAGAGGAAGTTGAGAGCTTCCTTGGCAGGGACGCTTCATCATCTGCATCTTTGCACGCATTATAATTGCAGCGGCAAGCAAGAGACGTGGGTCTCTCGTGAGGCCGGAGCAGGGTATTTCATGGGATTCTTCAAAGTGAAACTGTTGAGCGGTCATAGCCTTTATTTGCCAAGAGAAAAGCGGTTCTTTTAAATGGTTTGCTTGCTCCACTAATAAGTCCTAATCAATCATCATTTACCACAAAAAATGAGTCATTTTAATGTTGTCTTGTCGGGTAAGAGTTCACTAACATATTATACAATAAACTATACCATTTAAATTTCCCAGGTGGAGACAAGGATTTCATTATCACCCCATTGATATCAGTTATTGTTGTTTTCCACTCATTTGGAGGGAGAAACTCCGGAAGAAAGATATTCAAATATTGCTATAAGGTCTCTTCACCATCACTGTAGTAGTAGTGACTGTAATACTAAGCCCCTCCCTCTCTCTCTCTCTCTACACATATATGTGTATGTATAATCTCTTTTCCGCCATTGGAGAGGGGGTGAGATGCCAAAGAGCTTTTGTGGGATTTGTTTTCTACTTCTTCTATGATTCTCTATCCTTCTTCCTCATGTAGCTATCGGGTGGGCTCCTGTGGTGGGTGTCTGCATGTGCATGTGCCAACGAACAATCACAGACATTCCTCCTTGCAGAATCTATATATTTAACCCTAACTCCCACAACCCCTCGTATCAAAATTAACTAATCATAATCATTGCCAAAACTGGACAATGCAGATCTCTGATATGATGTGACTTATGATCATCACAAGCCATAGATAGTTGATTTGAACCTTTTTGTATATAAAATAAAATTCCCAAAACCCGAGCCTTGACGTAGACAACACAGGCCATGTTTACGGAGTTCTGCCACCACCCTCTCAATCAATTAATACAAACCTCGAAGGTTGCCGTTGAATTGAATACTACAACTTTCTTTCTTCTCAATTTTCTGGCATTTTCCACCCAAGTAATGATGATGAATCCTTCAGATTTCTGGCTGCACTATACCTTATTTGTCTATTCTATTAAATGACAACAAAATTGAAACAAATTCAAACAATTGCATGTTTGTATTCGTGTTGGTGGCAAAAACAATTTGTCGGTAGCGGTGTGTTTTGAATTATTCATGGCAAAAATCGGAGGAACCCAAAGAGATGAGTGGCAAGAATTTCACCATAGACATCTCTGAATCTAATGATAAAAAAAAATATACATTTTGCAATGTAATATATCAAATGAATGCAGATTCACCTAATTTCAAACTCTTCTGCAATTCCGCATGACAGGCTGGAAGGGTTGCTGCTGCTGCAGTTGCAGTCGCCGCCACCACTCGGGGTTGAGAGAGAGAGAGACGATGAGCGTGATGAAGCACAAGTGTAGAGGGATAGAGGAGAAGAACTGCTCATTGGAGAAGAGGTGTAGTCATGGTGGCGATGATGAGAGAATTGATGAGCCGTGGAAGTTGAAGGATGGGAGATGGCCACTCGAGCCTGTATGTCAACCAACAAGTCCACAAAGGCAGCCAAGATATGGCCGTGGTTGGCCTTGCCATTGACCCTCAAGTACCAGTCAAGGAGATCCTTAAGACCGTCCCAATCCTTGAGGCCGTAAGCCCTCACCATCTCCTCCATGGACTTCCGGAAGTCGAGATACGGATCCCGCGACTCCATCGACATCACGAGGCTCTCCTTGATCGAGGGTACCTCGCAGTCCTTCTTCGAGACCTCGAGTATCGAGCTCGTCTCCCCCGGCTCGAAGAAGAGCCGTTCCGACGATCTCAGCCCCAGTACCGCCATCTCGATGATGGCGGAGTCGTCATCCTCATCCACCTCGTCTGGGATGGTGGAATCCGCTACAGTCTCAAGGTCTTCGTCGTCGTCTGAGTTGGCCGTGTTGGTTGTCCTGAAGAAGCGGCGGGTGTCTCCGGCAAGACTCCGGAAGGAGAGGGTCCGGGGCTGGCTGCAGTAATATGGCCATGGCCATAGAGAAGGAGAGACGGCTAAGGTTTCAATATCGTTTGTTGTGCTCTTGGAGAGGAAGTTGGGAAGGGGGAACTTCATCTGCTTTCTATTTCACTTTTAAGTGGTAGAGGGTGAAGAGGAGGAAGGAAGAAGTATTTAAATGGAAATAGAACGGTTAGGGAATACCAAAGCTAATGACAAGATCAGAAAACACCAAACTTTGAAGTATTATCCATCAATCAAAAATCATACTTAACATGAATTACCGATGGCGTGATGACAATGTCACAGGAACGTGCCGTGTGATGCACAGCTTCACATGTCATCCTAATGCCAATAAAAACACTTCAAAGCGGGTTAGACTCAGATAGTAGCAAATGGGCAAGTACTATGCCAACATGGAGAGAAAACCATACCAACTTACCATTGTAAAGCATGGAGGAGATGCTAGAGCCTAAAAAGAAAGATCTAGTGAAAAATGAATTCATAGTGATTTCATTTACATCATATTCAGAATCATTCTCAAAGTGGGCTGGAATCCGAGAGCAAGAGCAACACAGGAATAAAAATGTATAGAGTAGAAAGTTACAGGCAACCCCCTAAAGATTCTTTCATTTCCACGCATGCAGTTTTGCAAGTAATCATGTAAAACAAAACCATGGGCAAGTCACACAAAAACAAAAATGAATGCCCATAAGGGTCGGTTGGGAGATATCCGAAACCATGTATGACCCACAAGTGGCGTCTACCCCTTGGCAAATGGTTCAAGAAAAATCAAGTCCAGTGACAAGGCATATTATTTATTAAGTTCCATGAATGAAGAAGAGGATGATTAATGAAGAAATGGGATGAAGGATTCTGAGATCATTGAGGTCCAAGCAATGTAGAGCCAGGAAAAAACAGAGGCATCTTATCCCGTTGGAGTTGCCATGTTCTCAGAGGGGGACCATAATCTAACGAAAGGACCATTAAATTAATAAAGAAAAGGACGGGAACAAGGACACAACAAGCCTCAGAACATTCAATGTTTGCCCACAAGTCCACCAAACGGAATCCACTTAAAAAAGCAGCAATGTTGCCTAAAAATCTAGGGGGCAATCAGCAAGGTGTGTTTGAGAAAACTATGTAAAAGGAATCACAAAAAGGCCTGCGACAATACCGGCCACCTAATTATAAGATTTGCAATCATTTTTATCTCATGACAAACCCAGTTTCATTAAAAAGTCAATTAAGATTCTGGCAGATAATTTAACAAAAGTTAAGCAGATGAATTATCCATCGGGCATGTGGATAAATGCCACCAATGCAACAGTGACCACTAGAATGTTTCAACAACACCGCCAAGGGAAATATGAAGGAGTTTCTGTGCCAAACGGCAGCAGGAGCATGATCCAAGATACCTCTCTAGTATTCTTAAAGCATTCAGCACATCATTTCATCACAAACTATATATCGGATACTAGATTATGGACATTGCCATCTATATAGATATTTCTCGGGGGACTAGAAGTAAGTACCCTCAGGAGGCTGGACCAATTTTCGGTTATGTGGGGTTGCCATTTCCTTCTTCAGCTGAGTCAATATGTCCTCCATGGTGTATTCCCTCTGCCAATTTGCAAGAAGCCCAAATTTCTTTGCCTCCACCTTATCAGAAAGAAACTTTCATCAAATCTTAATGAAATACTAAAACTACACCTCATTTGTAAGATAACTGATGCAAAAAAAGGAGAAACATTTGAGTACCCAACAACTGTATTATGAGGGGCATGAAAATAATACAGGGTATTTACCACTCCAGTATCATGGTTGACACAAGTCATGTTGATCCGAGAATGGAATCGAACACTGGGTGGCTTTTCAGGATAATCTTTGTCACAGAACAACTTCAGCTGGTAGATACGACCTTCATGCACAGTCTAATGATGAGAGTAGAAAAACAAGTTAGTTATCAGAATCATTGTACAGGAAAATCACCAAGCGAAATGATACAATACCATCATATAAAAGATATAAAATAAAAGCTGTATATGGTTGTAATGTTTACTTTTCTTCTCTCATTATCGATTCGCATTAAATGGGCCACAAGAAGGCAAAAGAATAGCACCACGAAGCAATGCATGTGAAATCACTGGCTTTGGGAAATTTAGAATACTCCAGCAATGGCTTTATCACCCTACACATAAAAGGTAAATTGCTAGTAACAAGGGAAATTGACTAACATTGAGAGGGCCAATAATAGTGCCAGTCCAAGACCGCATGTAAATATCATCTCCATCGTCCATTCCATAACTAACAGTACCATCTCCTATTCCCTTTTCCCCTCGTTCAAGTTCCTCCAATAATCTGAAATTTCGAGGTACTGCAAAGATCATGAGAAAATATAAATTACTTGTCAGAAAGTATAAATTTGTGTTTCACAGTATAATGCACACCAAAATAAATATTGAGAGTTTAATCTCTTAAATGAATAGGCAAGCAACTAGGGGGTGGGGGTGGGGGTGGTGGTGGGAGAGGGAGCGAAGAAATTTCTGTTGAATTTGAAATCACTGAGACAAATATTTATAGTCACATTATAAACCTTGAAAGCTTATTCTGAAATTTGAGTTTGAATAAAATGAATCAGAAAGATCTTTTCTGGCTTTTATCTACATCAGTTAATTATATGGTTTCTGTTAATGACATCCAACATATGTTCAGAGAGAACCTTCTTTGAAGCTATCATTTCTATGCTTATACCTTACAAGGTTCTTAGAAAAGGATTAGCATCACAGGGTAAAACCCCCTCTAACCAAATAATCAAATAGAAATTTTACTCCATAGCTAAATATATTATTATTAAAGCTTTTCCTCCTACACAAAAAACATGCAAACAGGAAAATAGGAAATAAATTTCATAGAAAAATAAATGCATAAAACCATATCTTACTCAAGAAATAGTCAAATAAAAATACAAAAATCATCCTTGATATATCATTTCAAAAACAAGTTAATACTTTTGCTTGTAAGTTATACAAGGGAAGCACTAAAAGTGTAATTTCTTAACAGGTATTCGGTATACATTACAAACTGAAAAAAAGAAGCTGTGACAAACAATCAGAGATAAAATTTTCAATCCTAGATCAATTTTATTTTATTTTCCAAATAGCACCCTCTTCATAAGCACCATTTTAAAGTGCCACATTACCTTTTTCAGGGACTATGACAACAAGAAAGGCTAAAGTGCAGTTCCTGGAGACTTTTCAGCAAACCCCAGTGTGCATAATTTCCTTTCAACGGAGAATAACAATAAAATTTAACTTCGGTGGTAATAAGTTGAGCTGTAAGTGACTCTATCAGGAACCCATAAACAAAATGAGTATATAGGACAGATGGGTTACATTGATAGATAAATGTATGGATATATCTCAAAAAAATTAGATTTATATGTTCATAAACAGCACTGCAAGTCTTCATGTCGTTGTATCAGATCATAAATCGCAACATCGTACAAAATCAGTGATCTAGCCATCATGTAAAAGCTGCCTCTTTCATCAGAAAAAGCGGAGAGTTACACGCCATGAAAAAGCCGAGTTGAGTAGTGAAAGTACAACGAAATACTCACGAAATCACAAAATAGGTCGCAGGAAACACAAACCAGGATAGAGCTGCTTGAAAATCCCATCACGCTCTTTTATTCAATCGGAGGAAACCCCATCGAGGTTCCGCCATAGACCGCCGAGAACAGAAAATGAAAACCATGCAATGAACACATACACAGCAGAAAGATCAATAAATACACAAGCAGGGATCGAGAGACTTACCCACGACGCTCGATCCTCCTGAGCCAAGCGTCATCACGACTGATCAAAGTAGCTGAAATTGGCTCGCAGAGATCTGAGGTGGAACCACCCCACGGAAGAGAGAAGATATAGAGTGAGAAAGACGGTCAGACCTGAGAAAGAAGAATATCCTAAAACGATAGCGTTTAGCTTCGGACGGGAATAATAATAAATAATAAAGAGAAGAAAAAAAATGGATCATCCATTAATGGAAAATATTGAAATAATTTGTTAAAAAGTACTACTTTGAAAGATTAAGCCTAGTTGAGGGTTTTCATTTCATATATTTCTAAAATATTGCATCATTTTATTAAACCTATTTGTATTTTTCTACAAAATTAAGGATTTTATATGAATTTTCCTAGAGAGAAAGAAAGCTGACGTTGTGTGCTCCACCAAGGCGGTTGTCTGTATCACTCCACCCTCGCTCATCCGGCAGCCGGCAGTGTCATCACCATTAATGCTCATCTTGTTTAATAGTACATCCCTACCATACTTGTTCAATTTATCTCTCTCAAATTGGATACTATGAGGCCGTCCTTGGAAAGTTTAAATATAGGCCGTAGGAATTCACCATTAATGCTCATCTTGGGCATCTTCAAGCTTCTCTGGTATAATCTAGAGTTTCAATATATTACACATGATATCATACACAGCTACTAATGTTTTATACAAGAAATATGATATATATATATATATAATTTAGTTGGGTCTACATATGGCAGGTCACATTCCCACTCAGCTGGTCTGCAACAAAAAGCAAGTTAAAAGTACGGAAATACTAAGGCAGGCCATGTCTCCTAATTTTGAGGTGGGGTGGAGGTGAGGCTCCTTGCCACCGCCACCTTCCTTCCTGGGTTTCACTGATTAAATTAAACGGAGAATCATTGGCCGGGCGTCGTTGCTCATGTCCGGCTCCTGAGGACGCCAGCGAGCGTCGGATTCGTGACGCTGTACCCTCCGTCCACCACCAGATTCACTCCATTGACGTACTTTGACTCATTACTCACCAAGTATAGCGCCGCCTCCGCTACGTCCTCCGCCTCCAGCACTGCTCCTTTGAGTGTCGCCGCCGCGGAAGCCAGCTCCTCCACCTCTTCTTTCCCTTTCCCCGACGCCCTCGTGGACATCGGAGTCCCCACCATGAACGGAGAGACGCAGTTGACCCTTATCCCGTGCTGCCCCAGCTCCACGCTCAGGTTCTTGGCCAGGCCGACCACAGCGTGCTTCGAGGCCGCGTAGGGGTGGGAGAGGCTGCCGGCGGTCGCCGAGAAGACGCTCGCCGTGAACAGGATGCAGCCTCTCCTCGCCGGCACCATCACCCTCGCGGCGTGCTTGGCCCCCAGGTAGGCCCCGAAGACGTTGACGTCCATCACCCTCCTGAAATTGCCGTCGTCGGACGCGGCAAAGCTGGGGAACTTGGCACCCCAGATCCCGGCGTTGCTGAACATGATGTCGAGCCTCCCATACCGGCTGACCGCCTCGTCGACGGCGTTACGGACGTCGGCGTCCTGGGTGACGTCGCAGTGGACGTAAAAGACGAGCCCCTCGGGGCCGCAGAGCTGCTCGCAGAGGGCAAGGCCGAGGGCGTCCTGGATATCCGCGATGACGACCTTGGCCCCGTTCCGGACGAAGAGCCTCGCCGTGCTCTCGCCGATTCCGCTGGCGCCGCCGGTAATGATCGCCACCTTGCCTTCTAGTCTGGCAAACAAACACTAATTGATCATACGAGACTGGGTGATAAAAACTCTATAAAGAAAAAAAAATTATAATCGGAAAAGATATTGAAAGGGTCAGTCAGTTCCCTTCTGACCACCTCTTGCTTCCGTCGGACGTGGCCGGAGAACTGGCCATTCTGACAATCGGGGCGGTTGGTGGAGGTGAGGAAGATGAAAAGAGAAGAACTCTATCTTGTCGGAAGAGCCACTGAACTTATCCAGAAGAAAGTTTCAGTGCATCACTTTATATCACCCCAAACTCATCAGAGTGACAAGACAACTGAACCGACAATGTTATATTATTTGGGCCTATTCACATGGGCCCATTTAAATCGAATAGCGGCCCGAAGTAGGCCCATCAGGTATCCAAGAATCGAAGACATGAGAGATTCGGCGGCGGGTCACGTGATAACCCCACGTCATCAAGTCGGAGGAAGCCATCGAAGAAACACGACTTTGAGTTAAACTTGAACACTACGTCCGATTCCTCCGATTCTCAATCTTCAGTCTCCTTCTCGATCGCGAGATCTCTATGAGGCACACTCTCTGCTGGATGCTTATATGGGCGATCTCCTGTACCGTGGCATGGGTGGCGGACAGCGAGGCGAAGGTGACGGCAGGAATGAGAGCGGAAGCGGAGGAGCTCTTGCGGGCAGCTCGTGAACCGGAGTTCTTCGGATGGATGAGGCGGGTGCGACGGAGGATCCACGAGCACCCAGAGCTCAGCTTCGAGGAGCTCGAGACAAGCCAGCTCGTCAGATCGGAGCTCGACTCTATGGGGATCGGCTACACGTGGCCCGTGGCGGTTACCGGCGTGGTGGCCTCTGTCGGGTCTGGGAACCGACCTTTTTTCGGCCTCAGGGCGGACATGGATGCCCTACCTATTCAGGTTGGTCTCCATTTGACGGCACACTTTGTATTTCTGTAAGCAAGATTCGATTTTCATGTTGGCTTTCATGTTTTCGTCTTGTTATTGATTATACGGATCGACTACCATGTTGCGGGAGAACATATTTTTGCTTGTCAATGTCAATATGAGAATCATTACTGTTTGAGCTCAATTGCTCTTATGTCCTGTTGAAGATGATAGCTGCTAACTGTGGCTATTAGTTGTGATTTCAAGCTGCATAATTTCATACATGATGTATGTTTTAGATTTCATTGTTTTTTTTTTCTGGGAGTGATTTGTGCATTGGCTGTACTAGGAGATAGAGACAGCATGGATTGGAATCTGTATAAAAAGTTGCAAGCTTTAATCATTGTTTTTCTTTCCACCCCTTTCTACACTCCACCATGGGTCAAATCACAGTGTTGATAGATTATTTATATGGTTGATGAGAAGTTCAATGGTTGAATGAAAGGATGTCTTGATTTTTGCTTATGAGTCTGACTGTAATAGGAATTGGTCGAGTGGGAGCATAAGAGCAAGATCAATGGAAAAATGCATGCGTGTGGGCATGATGCCCATGTTGCTATGCTGCTTGGAGCAGCAAAGTTGCTCCGACAGAGGAAGGAATGGCTGCAGGTGATTCTCTCAATTTTCTAAGTGGCCCAGTACCATTCTCTGAGAAAAATTGAAATGGAACCAACTTTTTATTCTTGTATTTTCAAGGGTACTGTCAAGCTTGTGTTCCAACCTGCAGAAGAAGGCCGTGCAGGAGCATACCATATGATAGAAACCGGGGCTCTCAATCAGATCCAGGCTATGTTCGGACTTCATATTGACCCTAAATTGCAGGTTGGAAAAATTGGTTCAAGGCCAGGTCCATTCCTTGCTGGCTCAAGCAGATTCTTATCTGTAATTCGAGGGTTGGGCGGTCATGCAGCAGCCCCTCATCATACTATAGATCCTGTTCTTGCAGCTTCTGCAGCAATCCTCTCCCTCCAACAGATTGTCTCTCGAGAAACCGATCCCCTTGAGGCAAATGTATATAACTAACTACCAATTCCTTCTTTGAAGTTATGTTTGAACCGATGTTATCTTCTTCTTGTTGATGTTATGTTGGGATAGATGCAGGTGATCTCAGTTGGGTTTATTCAAGGCGGTCAAGCTCTGAACGTGATCTCTGAGACAGTTAAATTCGGAGGCACTTTCAGGAGCTTCTCTTCAGATGGTTTCAATCTGCTTCAGAAGAGGATCAAAGAGGTAACTTGAGACTCCATACTAATGCCCATGAGAGTGTCTGATCTGAGGCTGGTCTCTCATATTTCCCTGATTCTTCCCAGACAATAGAGATGCAATCAACCGTTTACCGGTGTACTGCCACCATCGATTTCTTCGAGGACTCCTTGAAGCCTTACCCTACTACTGTAAACGACGAATCAATGTACAGACATGTCAAGGAAGTTGGAGAGGCCTTGCTGGGAGAACCAAACATGCTGCTTTCGTCGATGATTATGGCGGCAGAGGATTTTGGCTTCTACGCCCAGAAGATGCCCTCTGCCATGTATTTTATCGGAACGAAGAACGAGTCTTCTGGACCCCATAGGTCGTTACACTCGCCCTACCTGGAGATTGATGAGGAGGTCCTTCCTATCGGAGCTGCATTGCACGCCTCTGTAGCCATATCATATCTGAGGGCAAGTTCTTCCGCTTAATCCCAACCCACAGAGATGCACAGCAGGGGCAGGGATTCGGCTTTGCATATGTAATGTTTCCTGAATTTTTGTATAGCAACAGTTTTTTTTGGCTCGCTGATCGTTGTGAACTCAATGCCCTGTAGTTTGCTGTAAATAAGGACAGTGAATAAGAGGTTGTCTTGTCTCTGTAATTACTTCCATGGCTTCCTTCTCCATGCTGAAGAGTGCAGAGTGAGCAGTGACAAGATAAACCGACATTAATATTTTACTCCCAGTACTTGTGAAATTTAACAGTTTAGTCCTTCATAGGGACTAAAGTGTTAATAGTGAAAAATATCATGGGCTAAAGTTTAGGTTTCCTTGTTGCTTTTGCTTCATAACAAGGACTGGTCAGGTGTTCTCAACGGCGGTATCGTTGATGGTGTTTTTCCTTTACCCTCCGACGCGGAAGCAGCTGGCGGTGACGGCCGTGCTCTTCTCTGCTGGTCTCTCTCTGATAGCGTTCGGGATATACCATTCATCTGACAACATCGCCGCTCAGCAGTCCCGTGTTGAAGCTCGGAAGGAATTTGTTAAGGCTCGCATCCGCAAGATTCTCGACGACTGACCATCGGTAATTGATCCTCTCAGCTCTCTCTCTCTATCGGCTCTCGAGCCTTTTCCCCTTACCAGGTGCTTGGTTTGGGTAGTTTATCTCGGTCGAGGGCGAATTCCTTTTAGGGTTTTGCTATACGCGCAGTCGTCCATTAATGTATCATAAAAGCGCGAGATTTTGAATTTCTGTGGAAATAAGCATTGAATCTCAGCTTCCTTCATTGTTCTTCTGTGAGTGAAAGCTGCGGTAACTTAGATTGGATCTCCATCATTTCTGAACCACAGTGATGACAAGTAACTTTATGTGCCTCGTAGTAGCAAGAGCATGAATCTGACTATATTCTTCCACTGTATTTCGGTATGCCAATATCTGCATGATTTGATTTATGGTAGGAGTCAGTTTGATTCCTTGGTCCCATTCTGATTTGAATCAATTGAAAATGGGGATAATATGTTTGATGAAATGCCTATGGGATCTTCTAAATATTTGGGCTAAAATCCCAAATAAGTTATAAAACTTTACATGAGTGCTCAAATTAGGTATACATATTTTATTTTACTCAATTTATGTACAAAATTTTGATTAATGGTTGAATTCAAAGATATCCTTTATAAAAGTTGAAGGCGAAAACTTTATATGTAATTTCACCTATTAGTGAAAATTTTATCCGTGATTTGAATGAACTATCAGGGAAATTTTTGTCTGTTAATTTAATCAAATCAAAGATTTCTAACTCAATTGAGATATAGTGTAAGGTTTTATACTTTATTTGATATTTTAGCTTAATATATTTAGTACGACTTCCAGTTGGATACTCTGCTCTTGTGATCTACTCACAGGGATCCCATTTATTAATTCGGTGTACCAGCATTCTCATCTTTATGCCGACTGAAGTTAATTTTCTTGTCCATGTTCAGCTTGGAGAATAATCAACAAGGAAAGTAGTTGTTTTTGTGGGCTCATGAGCCATATGGATTCCCAGACACAGAACACCTCGTTACAGCGCCTCCAGAATGTCGAGAAGAGAGTGGTGAAAGTCTTGGAGCTAGCTGGTGGGGTGATGGAAGAGTTTGCGAACCCTGCAGGACCCAGGAAAGAGTTCATCAACAACCACTGCCGTGAGTTCATGCAACTTATCAAGGACATCCAGGTGACCCTGCGGGACGAGATCAAGAGCGCCTGCGAGTACCGCCCCTTTGAGAAGTGCGACTACAGCTCTAGGATCGCCAACGAGATCTGCCTGAAGAAGATGGAGTACATTGCCTCTCAGCTGGACGGGATGAAGGAGACCGTGGACAAGTACCAGGACACAGAATGATGGGCTCTGCAGTTTATCAATGGAAAGCCATAAAAGCAGGTACTTTAGGCATATTAGCGGGTCTATGGTGGTCTTGACGTTGGACTTTATATACTCTTTGCTGCTATATTCATTGATGGATTTGGCTGAAATACTGATTTGCTTTGTCCGGACAATTCTATACTGTTTGATCATAAAAGCATAGGTCACTGCCTTCATGGCTTTCTGTGATATTCCAGAGAGACGCCCATTGGGATCTCCGTTTTTACCATTGTAATTCACTCCCGAGTTCATGAATTCTTGCAAGTCTCTATATGCAATAAGCCGTACATCTGGTTGAATCTTATTGGAAGTGTGAGGACCTCTTGCAGGAGTACCTGGTATGGTGAAGATTTATCAGAAGGCTCATGAGTTCCTTCCACCTGGGCTTTTGCTTGCAGTATCTACCCAATGCCTAGGACTCACGGGGCCAGGGGCGTCTGCAATAGAGCAATCAGCAATTGATGGTTCCTGAAAAAGGGCTGTAGAAGGTGGAAATGGGCCACATGTTAACCAGTTAGAGCTGGTCAGTTCAATCATTATCAGATGAATGTTTGACTAACAATGGGAAAGGAAAGCAATGGATGGTTGATTCTGTAAACGGGACAGGCTGGCTCTCTTCCAAAGTTAGGCGTCAAGATTGACCCAGTCAACAAATTCAGTAAAGGATTAAATCCAACAACTAATCAGGTCTCCCTCTGACTCCCACTCTTAGATTCTGTCAATCACATTGCTTGGGAGGAGAAAAAGTGACAGGTAATGATTAGATCAGGCGGGCCCCCAAAGGTGGACTGGGCGCACGCAGGCTTAGATGATCTTCTGAAGAAAATGAAGTGAATGAGGCAATGCCTTATCTGATGAAAAGTAGAGCAATAATGCACATGGCTTAATCAGACAACAAGCCTTGAAAATTAGAAATTTAGATTGGTTCCAAGGATTCTGTATGCTCCATGAATCTGCAATTGGGAGGATGAGGACGTGCAGATGCCAATGGAATAATATGTTAGAGGTGTTTGGCATGTTGATAATAATTGGGAGCTTCAAGAGAGAGGGCATACAATTTATAAGCATATCCTATTTCATCCATATACGCTCACTCGGTTACAGCCGCAAACATTTGTCGACTAAAAAACAGTACAGTCGGTGGAACAACTTAGGAGGAAGCTACTGAAATCCATTGTCAAAAGCCATAATTGGTAGATAATTCTTCTTAATGCATTCATCATTTTTCTGGCCTCTAGATGGCCAAGCATCATCTTTCTTTTACCAAGGCCCATGTAAAACAGAAGGGATGATGGTGAACTATTTATTTGACTGACATGGAGATCAAAGAAGAAAGATCAAAGATACACAAGAGATCAGAGTACTTGAAAAGGGTGATAATGGATGTCGATTTCAACTGACACTGACATGCTTAAAGCCTATGAAATTCAAGTTATTGGAGTTTCCTGAGCATGCTGCGCCGCTGCCCCCAGCTTGTCAGATCTCTGGTGCTTATCTTGTCTGCGCAACTAATAATTTCAAGAAAGATGATAGAGCTCTGCCCACCCATTTGAATAAAACTAATCACAGGAGGCCTTCTGAGTTTTTGTCGCCATCTTTTTTTCTCAAACTTTGAGGCACATATTCATTAGTTTATGGGACAGCACGCTGCACTGCAGGGGTAGACCAGGGACTCTCAACCCTCCAATCATCGGGTGGCTGACTATCGACTGACTGCAGAAGTGCAAACAGTCCACTGCAAGCGAATGAATGAATCTAGGGTTGGATCGGATATTGGTGAAGATGACACAGAGTTAACTTTGGGGGGTTTTACTTTTGGTGGGTGCAGTCCATCAGGACATGCAGAACCCCAGTTTCAGCCACCCTGCAGCAACACATCAATCCATAATGTATTCTGATAAAATAAGAGAGTTTGTGGCCAGGAAATTAGACACGTACGTACGACTTCCATGCCGACCCGCAGCCACCACCGCCCTCACCCCGATCACCCTTATCCCACCATCACTTCCCTCCTCCCTCTTCTCATTGGAAATGACATATAATCCATTATAATGCAAAGTCTTATCAAATATCTAGCTGACCGTGTAAAACTCTTTATTGCTCCAACATCCATCTACCAATCCGTTTTTTTCCTGGTAGTAGTATGAATTTGAGGGTTCACACGCAAGGGGGAGAAGAAATATGCACTCTTGAAATATGAATCCATGGCGTACATGAAGTGCATTAGCTGTAGACTTGTCTACCCACAAAAATGTTGCCCAAAATAGAAAACTACAAGTTGCTTTTGGTAATTAATGCACTCACATCATGGGCTCTAATAATGCCATCAAAATGGCTAATTTAACTTCTATATACATTGGACCGACCGTGGGCTGAACCAGCTTGATCGGTGGTGGTCATGCCACCCCACACGAGCTAACTATATATATATATACACACAGTCTCTGTTTGTTTGTTCCTTACAGTTTCCTGCTTTGCTCCTCTTGTTCAACTTTTCTAGTTCCTTGTAGAAGACGACGATATGTCCATGAACCACTTCTCGCTAGACCTCCAGGAGGCCCTCTGGTGGCGCCCGTCCTCCCATCCCCATATTCCGCCTGCCCCCGTCTACAACCACAATCACTGCCACCGCCTCCTCAACCTCAACGGATGCGGAGGTGACGACGACGAAGGCCCCTCGGAGCTCCAAGAGCAGGTCTTGGACGGCCGGATGAATAATGTTGTTGAATGTGCGGGAGGAGAGCAGGAGGTGCCGGAGCTGGAGAAACATACGCTCTTCGAGAAGGCGCTGACCCCCAGCGACGTCGGAAAGCTCAACCGCCTCGTGATACCAAAGCAGCACGCCGAGAAGTGCTTCCCTCTGGGCGGCGAGTCCAGCGATAAAGGGCTGATTTTGAGCTTCGAGGACGAGTCCGGAAAATGCTGGAATTTCAGGTACTCGTATTGGAGCAGTAGCCAGAGCTATGTGCTGACAAAAGGGTGGAGCAGATACGTGAAGGAGAAGAGGCTGGACGCCGGGGACGTGATCCTCTTTGAACGCCACCATGTGGACATGGACAGGCTGTTCATAGGGTGGAGGCGGCGGGGAGAGGAGGCCTGCGCGGCGGCAGCGGCCGGATTCCCAACCAATAGACCCTCATGTCATTCTTACCCTACAAACCCTCAGTCAGGTACACATAGATATATACATGCCCTTAGTTCAAGAAATTTTCAGTGGATGGCAAGCGGTAATATCTTGTTACATTTGGTGGGTGGTTATTGCAGGATCTGCTGCCCAGAGTGAAACTCCGGTGACCGGAAATTCAAGGACGTTGAGGTTGTTTGGCGTGAACATGGAGTGCCGGCTGGATGAATCAGACAAGCAGGCATCGCCGGAGGGTTCTTCCCTCTCCAGCCATGGTCTAGGCCAACACCAGCCCATGTACTACCACCATCAGTATCCCTCTCATCAAATGGTATGTATTACATGAAATTTGCAGTATAGTACTTGTCTGGTCTCCGCAAACTGTTCATGGGATCCGGGTGTTTCCTCTAGTCAGACAAGCTCATATAATATATCAGATACAAAGGCTAGCTCCTTGCAAGCAAGCAAGTAAGCAAGCACATGGCCGATGAGATGATTCCTTTTGGTCTCTCAATTAATTATTTACTCCATGTTTGTTAGGTCTGCCTTGATTCCTGCATCACCATTAGCATAGACAAAAGAAATATTGGTGAAACTTTTGTTGTGTTCTGTTCTTCCATGAGTGGGAGGGAGGTTAGATGCATTGAAATCAAGGACGTGGGGATAATAAAGTATTCTTTCTTTATTGGCCATGGGGATAATAAAGTAATCGGATTACTGAAAATGAACTTGAATCCTATCTGGGTTCTACGGCTTTCCCTATGTCTCCCGACAAAAGAGGTTCCTTTTCGCGAATAAATTAAATTCAAGATGCAGTAGAACAGTTCCATCCCCTCTGTCACTGGGTGGGTGGCTGTCGGTGTTCGCTGCCAGGCAAAAGAGGTATCAGTATAGAAGATCGAGAGCGTTGCACTGATGTAGTGCTGCTCACTGCATGCGGCAAAAGTGCATCCGCCGGAAGTTCTTTTTTTTATTTTTTTTATTTTGTGGGGTTAGGGTTAATAATGTATGGCTTCATTTTCCAACAGGGTATCGCTTTCGCCCAAGATATCAACTACCAACAGCAGATTAGGGATCGGCGAGGATGAACTGAAGGAAGAGAAGATCCCGAGGATGGGACGTCCGGAATTTAGGATCTGATCTGATCTGATGACCAGGGAGTAATGATAGGGGTGGGGGGAGAGGATTGAGGAACCCACTTGGGAGGTCAATAGATCTCTCAATGTTACACTGCTAACTTTTGAGAGGGGAAAAAGGATCTTTTTTCGAGCAAGTGTATCTTCACAGTCTCCTTTGTTTGCTTGAGAATTTTTGGAACAGAGGAAGATCTTGACGAAAAACAGGGGACTGAGAGTACCGAGACTAGAAGCAGAGAAGCAGCATTCTTCCTCATATCCTTTGTATGCAAAGGCTAACTCTCCAATAATAGGAAGGAAGAGAGTACAATTCATTGAGCAAATCCTCAAAGGGTGTCTGTCTGTCTGTCTGTCATTTACACTTACGGAAAGAGGATTGATTGTACACAGCTCGCCATCTCTGTTCTGTTCTGCTAAACACTAAATTGAGAAGGCTTCAGTACCTTCTGCTGGATAAATCAGTATCTAAGGCAATGGCGGCTGAAAATCTATTAGAAAAGGACATGAGATGGAGCCACTTACCACGCTCAGTAGAATCGAATGGGAATGTCAGCCCCTCCTCCAGAGATTGAGACAGGAGGAGCACCACACCAGTGATGGTCACCCACTGACCTCACCGGTAAATGTGGTTCGGTATTCTTTCAGTGGCTGAGCAAGTGGGTACTGGGGAGGGGTCCCCAAGACCATAAGGTATGGTGGTCCCAGCCGAGATATTGAAGCGACTCTTCTCTATAGATGGAGCCTGTCCTGCCAGAATAATTCAGTCACTAATGTCAAACTTCACCAGAATAATCTCAATCTTCTCAGGCTATTCAATGGAACAAGACATGGGGCACTAGCCATTCAAACAGGCAGTAAAAACCAACTTGTTGTTGGGCAGAAACTTAAAATCCATCAGTCATGCAAACCACTTGATGCAGAACCCACCAGACAATCCCAAGAAAGATGGGAATATTTCTTGAAATGGTGAGCATGATTGACAGCTTAGCATGAATTTCCTCCATGCTGGCTCAAAATGAAGCTCCTTTAGCAAGTGGTGCTCTTACTCTTAGACAAAGAGAACCAAGTTGGAGACAGCGTGTTGATGTAAGGCCTCAATCTCCATTCCACCCATCTATACTTTTTTCACTTCCTTCCGTAAAATCTTGTCTGACATGATGAATTAATTATATGGTAGGGGAAATGTGCTGGCACTTGATCTGTGATTTTTATCTTCATCTAGTTGGGGTTAGTGCTCCTCGAGCTTCTTGACAGATACAGCATAGGCCTGTAAACTGCAACTTTGCTGCTCCAAGCAGCTAGCAACCTGGGCAGTAGTTGGGGGTGGAAGAGAGAACCGTCTCCAGTAGTTGTACCCAGCAGTAGTCGGGCTCCGATTGTCAGAATGACCAGTTCTCCAGCCACTTCCGCCGGAAGCAAGAGGTCGGAACGGAACTGTCTGATCCTCTCAATTTCTTTTCCGGTTATAATCTTTTTAACTTTATAGAGTTTTCATCACTCGGTCTCTGATGATCGATTGTTGTTTGTTTGTCAGGCTAGAAAGCAAGGTGGCGATCATAACCGGCGGCGCCAGCGGAATCGGCGAGAGCACGGCGAGGCTCTTCGTTCGTAACGGGGCCAAGATCGTCGTCGCTGACATCCAGGACGCCCTCGGCCTAGCCCTCTGCGAGCAGCTCGGCGGCCCAGAGGGTGTCGCCACTTACGTCCACTGCGACGTAACTCAGGACGCCGACGTCCGGAACGCCGTGGACGAGGCGGTCAACCGGTATGGGGGGCTCGACATCATGTTCTGCAACGCCGGAGTCTGGGGGAACAAGTTCCCCAGTTTAATGGACTCCGACGACGGCAACTTCAGGAGGGTGATGGAAGTCAACGTCTTCGGGGCCTACCTGGGGGCCAAGCACGCTGCGAGGGTGATGGTGCCGGCAGGGAGGGGCTGCATCCTGTTCACGGCGAGTGTCTTCTCGGCGACCGCCGGCAGCCTCTCCCACCCCTACTTGTCCTCCAAGCACGCGGTGGTGGGCCTGGCCAAGAACCTGAGCGTGGAGCTGGGGCAGCATGGGATAAGGGTCAACTGCGTGTCGCCGTACATCGTGGCGACGCCGTTGTCTACCAGGGCGGCGGGGAAGGGGAAGGAGGAGCTGGAGGAGCTGGCCTCCTCGGCCGCGACACTCAAGGGGGTGGTGCTGGAGGCACAGGACGTGGCGGAGGCGGCGCTGTACCTGGTCAGCGATGAGTCAAAGTACGTCCATGGAGTGAACCTGGTGGTCGACGGCGGGTTCAGCGTCACGAATCCAACGTTTGCTGGAGTCCTCAGGAGCCGGGCATGAGCAACGATGCCGGGCCAATGATTCTCTGTTGAATTTAGTCTTTCAATTTCTTTCACGTCCAATAAAGCTTGAACCCTTAACAGAGAATGGGTGCATATAATGATCTTCTTCCACTTTTGCTGCTTTGCAGCCTCCTCTGTTGCATAGTATATGTCTGATCTCCGCAATCTGTTCATGTGATCCTGGGGTTTCCTCTTGCCACATGCCACATGGGATGATTCTTGTAGCCCGTCAAAGCGGTCAGATTTACACGTTGGTGTCCTTAGCACATATTCCAAGTCTCAATTTCACGTAAGTAATTCACTTTCTGCGTTTTTTAAGATTTGTTAAATATAAAAAATGTATTTTAAAATAAAAATATCACGAGGGACAAAAGCGTAAATTTATATCTGCCGCAGTTCCCCTCACAGGAATGCAAATCCTCCGTAAATCCTCCAATGGCTATCCTCTGCAAGCCCTTGCAATCAAATCATTCGTCGTCTTCAGCACCCAGATCTCGTTCATCCTGAGTTTCTCCGTTGTCTGAATTCTCCTGCTAAATTGACCGTATCCAGAATTGGGAACACAATGTCATTGCTATGCCCAGTTCCAGAGCTCTTCATCTATTTCCTCCCCAAAACCAAGTCTTCGTCATCCTATTGGAAGCTCCATAGGAGCTTCTACTTGTATCTTAGCTCCTCATCTATCACTAACCGCAACCGTTCGTTGAAGCTCTCCAATGCCCTCTACACTGATCACGTATCCAAATTGCCTCCTCGGACTGTCGAGCAGGATCCGGTATCGCTCCTCAATGAGAGGATTCGCCGGGACCACTCCAAGCGTGATGGTTCGTCCATCCGCCCGGCTATGGAATCGGATGAGGCTTAGCTTTTCATTCATCTAGTCAAGGAGCAAGCAGCAGAGGGGACTTCAGAAGCTCAAAGGTGATAGGTCTAAAAATGGGTAACGGGGAGAGAAAGGCTTCAGCTATAAAGCGGATCCTTACACTTTGAAGTCAGGAGACTACGCAGTGCATAAGAAGGTTGGGATTGGGAGGTTGGTGGGCATCAAGTTCGATGTTCCTAAGGGTTCGAATGAACCAATAGAGTATGTCTTTATTGAATATGCTGATTGGATGGCAAAATTGCCCGTCAAACAGGCTCGTCGGATCCTCTACCGATACAATCTGTACGTGCCTTTTATTTTTTTAGGGACCTTCTTGATAGCTGCCTGAAAATTCACGTTTTGTTTTCCTTGCGTGCATAATTTAATCACTGAGTGGAATTTGTTTGATGAACCCTTGTTATTGGTTGTCTGGCTTGTGGACATTTTTTGATCTACTGAAGATACTATTAGCTAAACTCATGCAGTTGAAAAAGGAAAACATATCCTTTAACTGATTCCTGAAGTGTGGTAATAAGTGAGCCAACATGGTTATAAGACTCTTATGTAATAAAGAAGAGATGGGAATAGAAGCATAGGTAGAATACTTTTGATATTTAAGTTAATTCTCATTTCCAAATGGTGTAAATTTACACAGTCCGTTATATCTTCTGTTCATTAACACTTAATAATATATTCCCTTCATTTTATCACTCAGTGAGGATAAAGTTAACATAACAATTTCTTTATGTATATATTGATGATATGATTGTGATCTATGTCTAGACCAAATGAAACTAAAAGGCCAAGGGCATTGAGCAAGTTGAATGATACTAGCTTGTGGGAGCGGAAAAAGACAAAGGAGAAGCTCACGATTCAGAAAATGGTTGTTGACATGATGGAGTCATATTTGTATAGGCTGAAACAGAGAAAGCCCTCATACCCAAAAGCTCCTGCAATGGTTGAATTTGAAGCTCAGTTCCCTTACAAACCTACCCCTGATCAAAAGCAGGTACCAAGCCTTTCTCTGGTCTTAAAAGGATATGGAAGTTCTGAACTTGATCTATTGAAAACTTTTTGTGGTATTCATATTTGTATAGCACTGCATCTGACTATGGAATTATTCTGCGTCTGACTATGGCTTAAACTTAGGCAAGATAATAAACAAAAAAATATATATTTGTTAAACTTACAACACATTTTATGCATTATAGAAAACAAATAGTAGAAAATCTAAGGGGATATGACTAGGCTTATATTCTAGAGAAATTCTGATATAAATGGTTTGCATTCATCTAAAGATGTCATAATCTTCTTGTGGTTTTAACTGAATGGGACTAGAATTTTTGAGAGAACCTGTCAATGGAGTTCCACATTGCAATCCATTTCAAGAGGACCGGTTCTATATGCAGGTACAAAGAAGAATGGTCCATTAGTTTAAACATCTTCAAGGCCAAAAACTTGTTTTATGGTATCAAAAAATCACATCACGTAGTTAAATTTATTGTTGCTTTCTCTGTGCTTATTCACTTTAGTTTCATTGCTGCCTTTTATTGTTGTTGAAAAGGACCTGACTGCGAGTGGAACTCCTATGGATAGGTTAATATGTGGGGATGTTGGTTTTGGTAAAACTGAAGTGGCATTGCGAGCAATATTTTGTGTAGTTTCAGCTGGAAAACAAGCTATGGTTCTTGCTCCAACAATAGTTTTAGCAAAGCAGCATTTTGATGTGATATCTGAGCAGTTCTGTCCGTATCCTAATATTCAGGTTGGACTCCTGAGCAGGTTTCAGGTACCACTACTTGTTAATTGATTAGTAGTTTTTTACTGCAGAAATTATAATTTTTTATGCACAATTCTTGACAAAAATGGGAAGAAATAATATGATGCTTCATTATGTGATGATGAACTCTTTGATGAACATGGAAGGAGTTTATATTACTTCATTAGTTAGGAAATTGTAATGTAGCAAATAATTTATATTTTTAAGAAGAATCTCCTTGCATTTAAAGAATAATATGTTCAAAGTTTTGCATCCACAAATTTTGAGAGCACATGAAATAATATGATGCAAAAATATTCAAATAATATTTTTTAAACCAAAATAAATGTAATTTATTGGATGTGATGATTAAAAAAAAACTCAATCATAACAAGTAATAGTAGTAAGCATATACCAACCTCAAAATTTGAATTTATCATTCAAGTATTTGAAATTTCAACGCAATGTACATAATAACATAATGAAAACATGTGAAACCAACAAAAAAAAGGAAGACAATAATTTATCATTAAAAAAATTTTTGTATAAGCGGACGTGAGAAACTTAATGTGTATGAGTGACGTGAGAAATTAATGTCTCTAAATAATGAAGAATAAATTTTCTTTGTCATCATTGTCTACACTTTAATAATAAACAATTATTATAAAATTCAACTACATAAAATTGACACATGGATATAGTCAACAATTGCATATACCCACGTTTTTTAATATCTCTTGCAATTTAGTAAAATATATAGAGGAAACTAGTTATATACTCCATGATACATTCTTTTAAATTGATAAACCTCTAGATGATTTATTTTAAAACCTAAATCTGATAAATATTTTGAATGAGGAATTATGTAGGTAAGGATTTCAAATATTTTTTTAATTTTTTATATTTTTTAGAAAATGAAAAATAAAAATTACATGAAAATCAACCCAATTCAATAGAACCGGGACCGGACTGGTGGTCGGCTTCTTTCATGTGCTTTGTTTTAGCACTTTCATGATGCTAGGTAATTGTTGCACCTTGTAGATAGATGTTCACATGGTTTCCTCTCAAATTCTTGAGCTGCCATTATTTGACATTACTGACTGTTTTAAATTTTTAGTATTGTGTTAGTTGTATTCGGTTTTATCAGCTTATATAATTTTTTTAGCATACTCCCTGCACTTTGTAGCTGAAATAATTCAGTTTCTGCCATGTTCAGTCTAATCTTCACTCCTCCACCAGAAAGAGTTCCCATAAGTACACATCTTTCAGCCTTTAGCAAAGACAAAGTCATATCTGCCATCAAGTCTGAGCTGGAATGTGGTGGCTAGGTCTTTTATGTTTTGCCTCGAATTAAAGGTAACCAATCAATCTTCTCTATCATCAGAGTAGGGGTTGATAACTTAAGTATTATTTGGTTCTTTTATCATTCTTAACTATATTGTGTGACCATATTGTGCCACTTTGATGGAACTAAGCCTCCATGCTTGTAAACATTTTTTATAATAGATATGTATGGTGTTCCTTTATTTTGTGGAACTATCACGAGTCTATTTTTTGGAAACTTGTTAAGTAATTTAATTAGTACAAGATTGTTATTTCAAATTTTTTTATTTGACATATTAGATGTATTTTGGAAATTTCAACAAGCATTTGCTTGTGCTAGTGAACTAAGTCCATTACTTTTTCCCAGGGCTTAAGGAAGTCATGGAATTTCTTGAGCAGTCATTCACGGACATTGAATTAGCTATTGCGCATGGGAAGGTTGTAATCTCTTTCCAAAGACATATATCACCCATTGTTCCATTGTTGATCTTATCAATCAAATGAAGATTTTCCTTTGTTACATAGGTCCTCTTTCTATTTAATGTGTAAGAGTGGGGGACGAATCTGATACTGGAAGTGGAGAAGATTAATCTGATTCATGAATACTATTTTCGGATGTCTCAAGGAAAATTGCATGTCATAAATTTTTTAAGTTGTTAGTTCTCCTTTTAAATCACTCATGAAGTTCCAGTGGTTCCCCTTGCAGCAATACTCAAAGCAGCTTGAGGATACTATGGAGAAATTCGCTCAGGGTGAGATCAGGATTCTTATTTGCACCAATATTGTGGAGAGCGGCCTTGATATTCAAAATGAAAACACCATCACCATTCAGGATGTTCAGCAGTTTGGTCTTGTCCAACTGTACCAGGTCCTCTTAATCTGCATAAACTGCTCCTATTTTATTCTTTCTTTAAGTGCAAGGTGGTTATTGTTTGTATTCATTTGGGATAAGAACATTAACCTATTCCCAGAACAGTTCACTTACTGGTCTGGCATACACTGAAAGATTTACTTGCTCAACCTTTCACAGCACTTTGGAAAAAAACACCTTCTACAGCACATTGTTGTGCAATGTTCATTCATAGTTCCTTTTATCTCCTAGAAAAATGTCCATATATATGTAATGCACCTTGCATGCTTATTTTTTGCTCTTGCAAAACCGTGCACTGCATTCCTTCTTCCATGCAACTCTGAATGCTTGGGGCATTGCAGCTTTTCATTGTATTTCTCATTGGTATAAGTGGCAGTTTTTTGCTGACACTCCTAAGGTTATTTTACTCTCAGCTGCGGGGAAGGGTGGGACATGCTGATAAGGAGGCTCATGCTTACTTATTTTATCCCAACAAGTCCCTCCTATCTGATCAAACACTTGTATGATCCTGGACTCTGAATAGTAAATTGGAAATGGAATGACAACTCGTCTTCTTCTCATCTAAATCCCTCCACTCCTGTTTATGTTCTCCCCCAGAAAGCCTTATAGTTAGTCTATAGTCCTATGAGATTATAACTGTAGGGTGTAAAATTGCAGGTCCCACAAGGCTTTGTGAATCCCTGTGATGTATAATGCTCAAGGCTGTAGTATAATTTCCTCTCTAGGGCGATCACACATTATTGATGTTGTATCTACTTTTTACATTATAGGAGAGGCTAGCTGCTCTAGAAGAATACTGCAAACTCGGGCAAGGCTTCCAACTTGCAGAAAGAGATATGGGAATAAAAGGATTTGGAACTATTTTTGGTGAACAACAGACAGGGGATGTCGGAAATGTTGGCATTGATCTATTCTTTGAGATGCTGTTTGAAATTTTGTCAAAGGTTGATATTTATCCATGTTTTGTCATTTGTTGTCTTAACTGCATAAGCATGCAATTGAATAATTATCTCTCCTAGCTGATCATTGATTTTTTTCACACTCATCTGGTGATACTTCTTGTATCTCACAGTATTGCATCTGTAATTTGATTTTAAGGTTGAAGAACATCGGGTATTTCCAGTCACCTACCAAGACATACAGGTACTGTGTTCCGTGATTGGGATATAAGATCTTCTTGTGTTTCAGTTGTGTTCATAATTGTGACTCATTTGCTTCTTTGTAGAACAAGAAAATTTAAATTCTGGTTGACGCAGAACTGAATAAAGGGTTTTAGTTTGAAATACTTTTAGAAAGTTTATTACTGTTTTAATGGTTAGTTCCTTCACAATTCCTCTTCTTCCTGCTTCATTTGAAATACATCATTTTCAATGATTCTGTAGATTGATGTGAACATCAATTCTCATCTGCCATCAGAGTTATACTTTTATGCTGCTGATGAGTGATGAGTCTGCTCCGGTTTATTTTTGTTCTCATTCTCAGGTGGAACTTCTTCTGGAGCTTCCAAGAGAGCAACTTATAAGCTGGATCTTCCAGTGCCTCTCAGAGCTCCATGCTTCATTACCAGCTCTTATAAAATACTAGTAGAGTATTCACCCAGCATCCTTTCCTGGCTCCAACTAATTCTTGGGCCTCCCCTTGAGTGGCTATTTTTATTCTTTGTACAAGTGTACAGTCCTCTGAGCAAGTAAAGTATGACATCCTGGAGGGGATCCTTTTTCTGCATCATCTGGGGGTTGCACACAGGGAAGGGCGTTCGTCTTAAAGGTATGCACGGTTCACTATCACTTATCCGTTTCTCTTTAAATGAGAAGCTTCTGACTGTCTCTGTTACTAGGATGCTATGGTGGCCGGGTGGCTGGCTCACTAGTGCTGCTGCTTGTAATTTTGGTGCAAATCTTGAAAGAAGCATCCTCAATATGCAGGACAGCAGGGATTGAGGTGTTCAGGCACATGGTTTCAGCTAGGAGAGAATACTGCAGTCAGGTATTAGTTAGTTAGAAATACTGTCAAACTGAAGTAGCTCCTCTCTAGCTGAAGTTGACATGAATGTCTTCCGTGTACTTACTATAGATAGCTGTTACACCGACGGGCATGGTTGAGATTGGAGGGGCAGTGGAGCTGTGAATTTGCAGGGTATTGGCTCATGATCAAGGCAGCTATGCCCAATGGTACGATGTTCCAACTCACCTTGAGTTTCTATTTGATATCAACTGTTTCGTATGACTTTATCACCTTTACAAAATCAATTGCAGAGAAATGGTATAATCAAATGTGTGAAAAACAACTATACAATATTAACATAATTAATTGTTGTGGTGACTTATTTGCATGTTATATAAGTTTCTCACAAGTGTTCCATATTAAGTGTTAATGTTATATTATGTGAACTATTTACATTTATTAATTAAATTATTATCAAAATTTGAGTATGGGAAATCATTTTTCTAATGAAAAAATATTATGGGGGAAATGTAAATTTAATAAAGAAGAGTGGGCCCATATAGGTTATTTTTCTAAATAAAGTTACACAATTTTCAGTATGGTGAATATTTTAAAAAAATTATAGTTTGAGGGTTAACCATGGAAAATCTTTTATTTGGTGGAATATTCGAAAGGAATCAATAGTTGAGGGTTGTATTTGTATCTCCTTCCCTTATGGTTCTTGCTTAGTTGGCAGGTGGTGGAGTGGACAAGTTATCACCTTTCCATTACTTGTACCCTTTTGACTTTTGAGGGATTGTTTCCTTTTTCTACCAAATCCCTTATGCATGCAGCCATGACGAGGTAGATTTTGGGTGGGATCACATTATTATTCAGCAATCCTAGTAGTAGTAGTAGTAGTAGTAGTAGTAGTAGTAGTAGTAGTAGTAGTAGTAGTAGTAGTAGTCTAAGTGCGATCCTATTTCTTGCATGTACCGATGAACTACTACAACCCAGACCCAGGGGAGTGAGGAAAAGGAGAGTAGGCCGCTATACTGCTCAAATCAGCCATCCTTTCCAACGGAAGAGGCTGCATCTCGGGAGTTTCGACTCGGCTGAAGAGGCTGCTCGTGCTTACGATATTAAGGCTGTGGAATTCCAAGGTTTGAAGGCAAAGACCAATTTCGGCAGCGGCTTACCGGCAGATAGGGAGAAAGTCAAAGTCTCGCTCGATCTCAACTTGCCTCAGCCTACCTAGTAGGAGTGATAGATAGTAAAGAAGGGGAGGAAGTAAATGGAGTTGATGGAAACCTCCAAATACGCTGTCAAAGCAGGAGTTTTGCGGAAGCATTAGTAAATACGCTCAGGCCAGGCCTTGGTCTGCACGGCCCCTTGGAAAATAAATAGGCCATCATTACCTTATTCATCCTCCAATATCTAAATTATCACAACACCCATAAACATAAACAAACGTAAATTACGTAATTATATCCCAAATAATAACTTATTCATACTTAAAATTTCTAAATTTTTATTATTTACTATTAGACATTTTAATTATACTTTATTTCCAATTATATTACTAATATTCTCTAATATTTACGTAAATCAGAATTTTGGTTAAAGTGCAGTGAAAAAATGAAAGAGTTCATTCTTATCTTATGGTAACAAATACCAGGTTGCCTTATTCTTGAGCTAGATCATTCTAACATGAGCTTCCATTGACCTTTTGTCTAGATGGAATAAGTGCATTGAGAGAAGAAGACTTTTTGAAACTTGAAATCAACATGAAACAAGGTGGATGAGCTGCCACAAGGGCCAACCACACCGACACTACCACTATGCATTCCAGAATCCACGTCACTGTCATCAGTACGTAAACTTGTCCCTGAATAAGGGCAAAATTTCCATGATGGGTGAAATCAAACCGTGCATTGAAAATTCTTTGTTTTCTATCTATTACAAGGAAGCCCCCTACCCCCAAGTGACAAAATGTATTAATATTAAATTATTTAAACCAATAGTTATAGCACAATTGTTAGCCATATGAACTAATATCCTATTATAAATCTATATATATTTCCAATTGTACTGTGATATAATTTATTAATAATAAATTTATATATAATTTTAAACACTAACTCAAATTATACGTGTACAATTAACATAAGGATAAAATGACATTCTCTCAAGTCCTATAATATTATAATAAAGATGAGCCGTACATTATATATATAGTTGACTTATTATTAAATTTTATCTATAATTTATTATTTCCCTTTATCACCTGCACTCTATGGAATTTAATACGTGATGGGTCGTATTTTAAGCTTATATTTAGATAATATTTTTATTTCAAATTTTATTAATAAATTATTTCGTATTATAAAAATTATATTTCTAAATAAATCCATCCATCTATCCAATCCCAATCCCAATCCCAATCCCAATGTGAGCTTATTAGAATTAAAAATTCTATTGGTTTATATTTTTCACATAGTATTATAAAAATTATCACATGTTCAATCATTCATAAATTATATTAAACTATAATTAATTCTAATTCATTTATATAATTTTTTTTCTATTTTATTATCTCTCATTTGATTATTTTAAATAATGGAATTGGTGCCGCACACGGTTTCCTAACTTGAAAAATAGCATGAATTCATGTTACTACCATGAGTATAATTTAGTAATATTTATTAATATATTATTGTGATATAGTTTTTTATTCATCTTCACTATATAATATAAACTCGAGCCACTCGCCCTTGGCCACCGAGTCATAAGAAGAATGTGCACCCCCGCTTCCTCCACGCTAACACAGTCATCACCTCCTGCCGCTGTCGCTGCTTATGCTGATGCTACCACCGACGTGCTCCCCATAGACATCCTTCAGTTCCACATCTTGACGCGGCTGGACGGTCCGACCCTCGCCGCGGCATCCTGCGCATCCACCCAGCTCCGTCAGCTCTCCGCCCCGGATACCATGTGGGCTGGCGTCTGCCGCTCAACTTGGCCGTCCACCAACGACCCCCGCCTCCTGGAGTTAATCTCCGCCTTCCCAGGCGGCCATCGATCCTTCTTCTCCGACTCTTATCCTCACCTCGCAGTCTCCGGCCAGGATTCCGTGGATGCAGGGAGCTTAGCTCCGGCGGAGATAATCTCTTGTGTCGACATCCGCCACCGCGGGAAGCTGATCTTCAGCAAGGCGGTGGCCACCGAGACGACTACCGCGTGGTTCAAGTGCTCCCCCTTCAGGGTCGACATGCTGGACCCCAAGGAGGTGGTCTCCACGCCGGTTCCTTATCCGGACACCGACCACGCGTGCGGCCAGCTAGGAGACTGCCTGACGCTGAGCTGGATCGTTGTCGACCCGGCTGGGCAGCGGGCGGCGAACGTCTCGAGCCGCCGCTCCGTATCGGTGATCCGGCACTGGCTGAGCGGCGAGGTCCACGCCCGGTTCGCGGCGGTCCTTCCCGGGGATAGAAGATCCTCGTCGAAGTTCGTGGAGTGTGGAGTTGTGGTGATCTGCGGCGGCTGCCGGGGAGAGGACCTACAGGTGAGGGAGGTGAGCTTGCAGGTGGAGAATATGGACGGGAAGTTCCTGAACGGGTGGGAAAGCCTGGGCATTCTCCGGAGGGCCTTGGCGGCAAGAAGACGGACTCCTCCGGGCGGCTGCAGCGAAGGAGACGAAGGGAGGCGGATGCACGAAGAGTTTCAGAGGATGAAGATGGAGAGGAAGGAGAGGAGGATGAGAGCGGAAGGGGCACTAGACATGATATGTGCAGCCTCCGGGCTCTTCTTTCTAATGGTACCCTTAGTTCTCTGGGTCTTAACCTTCTGCAGATAGTGGAAGACGATCTCGATCGGAAATAAGTCCATAGTAAAACCAAAGATTAATGGAAGACGGACTTAGGCTTATTGGTCGGCAGTGAAATTCCAGGGGCGGGAGGATGATGAAATTGCAATGGCTTCAATGGACAGACTACAAAGAGCGTCAGTTGAGTTCGTAGCTACCTAAAGTTCAAAGCTCTGTAGGTGTCAGAGGTAGGAAACTGAAAAGGACTGCAAGGAAATCAATGGAATTCATATTTGAAGAAAGCAAATATAGAAAGAGTTATGGAGGAGGTGACACACTGATAGAGGCAGCATAACATCCAACTACCTTGACGTGTGCTTGAACGGCCTAGATCGCTGCAATTTTGGGACGTTGTCTGGTAGGGATGGATGGATTTGGCTGGCAGTTGTATGTATTGCTTAGTATCTCTTTGGGTATATTGCTCACTGCTCTGTTTTAATGTGGAGAGGAAATGGCTTTTCCCTTTACACCTAATGAATATAATATAATAATGATGTCACAAGCCATTTCCTCCGTAGAACTCGATGGGTCTGAACTGCCCACGTTTTTGGGGAATCAAATTCTCTTCACCGTGGTAATGTTCATACATGGGAAATAAATGACCGTCGAAAAACTTGTGAGAATGCAATACAAGCAAACTGAAAATTCACGCCGAATTTTGAATTTCTCAGGCTTCATCAGTCAGACCCGGCGGAGGGCCATTGCAGAGAGAGCCACGAGGAACAGGATGAGGACCGCCGCGATGAATGACCCCATGACTGCCCCGCTCACTTTCTGACAGAAATCACCGAACTGCTGGCAGATTGCCAGCCAGTTCGTGCTTTGGTTCCCGTTATGAGCAAGGTATACTATGGCTGCTCCGGATGCTCCTGCCGCCGTCGTCAAAGTCAGCGCCACCTGCAGCATGCAAATTCATCCTCATCGATGTAAGAAAAGCTATCATGATGCAGCGTGCAGAAAAATAGTTAAGGAGTTATGTTAAATTAAGTTGGTTGCTAGCTTTGGAAGCTCACAGTGTCCAGAAACAATAGAAGAATCCTCGGCCCGGCCGCAAAGCGTCGGACGATGGTCACTATGGACAATGGAAGGGAGAGGAGTAGGTAGCTGGCGACTATGGCCATGGCAATCACGAAGAACCTGCAAATGATAGAGTTATTCACATTGTGGGTTCGTATTTTTACTACAATCGAAGAAAGAAGCATGTCGTCTCTCATTTCTATCTTGAAGTTATCAGAAGATTCAGATATACATCTTCTTTGTTTCTTGAATACTGAGGAGACGTACTGGAAAGTAGGGAGGTCGTCATAGCTGGCCTCGAACTGGAAGAACTGGGTGAAGAAGGGGAGGGTCTGGTCGCTGGTACCCATCGCAGCCGCAGCAGCCACAACCGCCACCATGGCCGAAACCCTGAACACGAAGTCGAATATGGCGACCCCCTTTTTCCACCCTCCCACCGGCCGTGCGGCGACCGCAGCCGCAGCCGGGAGGAGCGATGCTTTACCCTTGATAACAGCCTTCGACTCCACATGAGGAACGTCAATGGTGGCCGAGTGATCGTCACTCCTCATCATCCCGGGTTTCTACACAGATATGCAGGAGTGAGTTTCCTGAGGCTGGTAGAATGAGGACGAGATGCAGAGGTTGTGATAAGAAGAAGGCTTCATGAGAGCCCTATATATAGAGAGAAAGAGAGAGTTATTACTGGTTCAAGGAGTAGGAGGAAAAGGGCTGGAGGAGTTGGTGCTATCTTTCAAACCTCTCCATAGTTGCAGAGCTATCCGATTACATTGGAAATATATATAGAGTATACCTTTGAGTTGTCAAAGGCATAGAGTTAATGCATGCATGGGGTTGGTTTCTCCTGCTCTGCATAATCAATCCATGGTTCATTAAGTCAACCCCATAAAGGGTATTGCCAAGCTTGTGCTTGACTGGGTCTTCCAGAGCCCTTTTGTGGCCTTTAATGGACCGAAGTTTATGGGGTACTTAGGATTTATGGGCTTTGGCCATCACTAGCTGGTTAGCCCGCTCCCTTTGGTGAAAAAAAAAACCAGTCGTTGCCGGAGATTCCAGGCGGCAGATTTTTCACATTTTCCTGCTGCTATCTCACTTTGGTGTAGAGTGAAGCTCTGCGGGTTTCCTCCTGTTTCTCGCTCGGTTAAGTGGAAAATGTGGGCTAGTGCAGAAGGAGGGGCGCCCGAGGTCACCCTAGAGACTTCCATGGGATCCTTCACTGCCGAGGTAATTTGGATGCCTCTCTCTTCTATGCTACCGTTTCTGCTTCTCCTTTGTCCTCCAATGGAAGATTTCTTGTTAGCTTGATATCGATGTGGTATTCCTGTCTCGGGGTCCTTCTAGCTCTACTACAAGCACGCGCCGAGAACTTGCAGGAACTTCATCGAGCTATCTCGCAGAGGCTACTACGAGAACGTGAAGTTCCACAGGATCATCAAGGTGCGTAATTTTCTGTGTGAGATTTTTCGAGCTTTTCCGATTAGGGTTGGGATTTGCGCCCTGTTGTGGTTCGTGGATAGCTGAATGCTGTTGGATTTTTGTGTAGGATTTCATGGTACAAGGCGGGGATCCAACTGGGGCGGGAAGGGGCGGTGAATCCATATATGGGTAATATTTCTACATTTGTTCATTGTTCTTTGAAGATCATGTTTTCACTAAATGGGGAAACAGTTTTGATATTTGTATTTTACTTTTCACCTTTGATCAATGGCCGACAAGTAAGAACACTGATTAAATCACCATGAAAGGTGTATCAGATTAAGCTAGTGCCATGGGTCCTGCCCTGGATTAGATGTTTTCCCTTTTGCTCTGACCTGGATTTGATGATGGATGTTCGTGAATCATAAGATAGTTGTCTCAAAATCCGATCACATATATATTTGATCCCTTTTATCGAGGATAAGGCCTTTGAGCATGGCATAAGAAGAACTCTATTATGCTGTACTTGGGCTTGCTCTAAGATATGATATTCATAGATTTCTCGATATTTATGCGTGCTTTCATTCATGTCTGATTGGATCTGATAAGAATAATCCAGTGGGTGTGTGTTCATTGTTGTGAACTATATCTAGTATTGTTACTATCACTTGGAGAGCTTGTAATGGACCTTTTCCAGCCTTTTGTCCATTTCTTGATTCAGTGCTTCTTTTGCTTTGTGATCATCATGATCTTGAAATGCTTTACGTCTGAGAAGTTGGCTTAGTGCATGTCATAAGTGATTGTAGGAGGCATGTCTAACAGGAAGCTTGCCTGGCCCTACTAATGTTTCAGCAAAAAGTTTGAAGATGAGATAAAACCTGAACTAAAGCACACTGGTGCTGGTATCTTGTCCATGGCAAATGCTGGTCCAGACACTAATGGAAGCCAATTCTTTATCACCTTGGCACCTTGCCCTTCACTTGATGGTGTGTTCCTATTCTATCACATAGCAAATTTGCTGGAATTTTAAAGGTCGTGTCCTCCATTGTTGTTTATACGACTAGCTAAATTAAAATTTCCTGTTCTTTGGTTGCCTGGATATGTAAATTCTTTGGTTGAGAAGGCTCATCCTGTTGCAACTGCCGTTTTTACTGCTTAAATGTTTCTATTATATTTGAGCGTGTGGTTTTACATTGTGCATTTCCATACCAACTTACTATGCATTAACATGTGTAGGTTTGCACACCATATTTGGAAGAGTATGCAGAGGAATGGAGATCATCAAAAGACTAGGTAGTGTTCAGACTGACAACAATGATAGGTATGGATTTCTATGTTATTTTTACCATTTACAACTTTGAGCTTTTGAAGCACACGACCTTGCCTATTTCCGGTCAGCCATACAACTAGACATTCGTTTTGATCAAATGATTTTCATGAACACTTTTCTTGATCAGTAAGTGATTTTCATGATCTTGGGGTGGTCTGTACCATCATGACACCCTATCCCATAAGACAAATGGGTAGCATTTTGATTCTATAGGCACAGCAAAGCCTGTAGAAAGTACTTTCATTGGGGTCATGCTTTTGATGCACGGCTATTTCCTTGTGCAGGCCAATCCATGATGTGAAGATCCTGCGTACATCAGTCAAGGATTAGGCTATTATTATGTTGAAATGGATGGATATGGCCTTGGTTTGCTGCAATTTGCATGAGAGCTGATCATGCACCGATTCTTAACACAACAATTTACTTGTTTCTACATTTTTGTTTTATCATTAGGCAGATCATCATGAGTTTTACTAGAAACAGCTCATGATTCAGAAGAGACATTGAACATGTCCTCTTTAACATCTTATGTAAAAATTTGCCAGATGCTCGAACGGCTACTCGTTCCTGTAAAACCAATCCAGTTGGTCCCAATTTACCTCATTAGGATTGTCGTCAATGGGGTGGTCTCCGTCATTGTCCGAGAAGCAGTTTCCTGCAGCCGAGCTACTGCAGGCATGATCATTGACAAGGGAGTTTGGGGCACTGGATGATTCAGTCACCAAGGCCGTGCCGGTTCCAGAAGGAAGGTCCAGCTGCTGGTGGGTCACTTGGTTGATCGGAGCCGTTGGCCGCCTGTCAAACGCCCTCAGGCATTTCGAGTGCTTGTAGACCCGGCATAGGCTGTACTCTTGCCTCACCTGCATGCAAACCTTTGGGGTTGAACCAGAGGAGTCGTCTTGGGCTTCGATGGCCTTGTACTCGTTCATCTTCCACTCCGTCTTCCTACCGCTGGGTGCCCTACCAACGTAGAAGACCATCGTCCTCTTAACCCCGATGGTGCGGTTTCCCGACGAGTAGATGTAGCCGGGGGATCCCGTGGCCTTCCAGTAGCCGGAAGTCGTCAGCCGCTTCGGCCTCCCTCCCCGGGCCTCGCTCTCCTGCATCGGTATGAAGAAGAACCACTGCTCGGGATCCCCACCGTGGCATAGCTCTCCCGAAAACTCTGCACACTAATAATTAGCCGAGAGCTTTCTTCCATTGAACAGATAAACTATGAGTTACATTACGTACGAGGAAGGTCCCACGGGTTGAACTCGTATATGTCCACCACAGGAACCACCCGATTGAGGAGGCCATCCAGGTCCGGCGTGGCTCCTTCGAGCTTGTTGTGGAGGTAGAACGACACCAGCTCCTCTTCGGTCGGGAAGAAACGGAACCCAGGAAGGTCGTTCATCTATACCTTCTTAAATTATTACCGGATCACTGCATCAACCAGCATCTTTCTCCGTAGTACACTATGTGTATATATATATATATATAGCAAAGTGAATGAAGATCTGTGGCTTGGATAGGAAGCGCCAACTAGCTGAAAAGATTGATGAACTCTTGCAGAGAAATTTCGGGCTGATTGCAGGCAAAGAAGTTTTCTATACGCTGATGTCCCACCCATTGAACCAAGTAGCTTTTTTATAGATGTTTTCCAAACCGTCTTGAATGGTTGGAAAGGAAACCTGGAAAACTACGTTATGTTGACAGAAGTCAAGCTAAAAAGTGAGATGTTGAGTATAAGTCAACCCATTCCGTTGACTTTATCTTCTTCCGTCTCTTCCGTCTGCCACATCAGCCAGCATATTATTATTTTTTAATTAATAAAAATTAAAAATAATATGCTAGCTGATGTGGTATATTATCGTCTTATTTAACTAATAAATTATTATTTGATTACTTATTTAATCCATATATAATTGTTTTATTAATAAATGAAAATGATTGAAAATGCTTGATTGATGTACTAGCTACCTTCTTTACATTGACAGGTTGATGGGCTTCTTTTGGGTTTAGGCCCCAACCCATTTGAGCCGTCCATATGTTAAATCAATCAGCATTGGGCCCATGGCTCTGTAGCCTCAACCTACACGCACGGGACGGCACGGCACGACTACAAAACCCTAGAGACACCCTATAAGTACTCTCAGAATTCATTCGCCTGTTTATTTCTCTGGTTCTTGGTTAGGTGTAAGGCGGCAGCGGCGGAGATGCAGATATTCGTTAAGACTCTGACCGGGAAGACCATCACTCTCGAGGTCGAGAGCAGCGATACCATCGACAATGTGAAGGCTAAGATCCAGGACAAGGAAGGTACCTGAAACTCATCAACTCCCAGGGATTCTCTGTAGCATCTCTTCAAGCTCGCGTTTGTGATGTGCTGATTGGTTAATTGTTATTTGGTTGGTGATAGGGATTCCTCCGGATCAGCAGCGTCTAATCTTCGCCGGAAAGCAGCTCGAAGATGGCAGAACTCTTGCTGACTACAACATTCAGAAAGGTAATCATATTCCAGCGGTTCACGTCGTTAAATTTCACTTGAATTATATGATTTCTATTGAATAGATTGCTTTCGTACATCCTGAATGTAATCCCTCTTGTTAATTTAGATGTGTGATGGAGAATCTGTATGTTTTAATTGGTGCAGAATCGACTCTTCACCTCGTGCTGAGGCTTCGTGGTGGAATCATTGAGCCTTCACTGATGGCTTTGGCGCGTAAGTACAACCAGGACAAGATGATCTGCCGCAAGTGAGTTTTTTTATATTATAAATCATTTAGTCTTTGAGAATAGTGAACTCTACGGCATTATTTTGACTTGTGGAGCATTTATCAGCTTAATATGTACACCTTTCGTTCTGGAACTCGGTGCTTTTGTGCTAATAGGATTCGATTATTATAAATCGTGTGTCAGTTAATGGTTTTATTCTCAATAATCATTCGTATAGCCAGACATTGATGTTTAAATAAAGAACGGATTCAAATGTCACCTCTGAGAATCATCCGTGGAAAGGAGCCATGACATGACTTTGCAATGTTGTCTTATTGTATGTTCAATTGTTTTATTGCTTGTATATGTTTCTAATTTTATATCTTCTCAAAATCAGTCTTTGGTTGAATTTGAAAAGACAGCGGTCTTTCTTATGGGGCAAATAGTTGAACCCTCCCTTGCCATGTTAAGTGCACTCGAGGGCATCGTAGTCCCAATATCCCAATATCAATTGCCATTGCAACTTTATCAGTTGGTTTGTGTTTACTTTCAGTTGATTTTCATGTATGGTACATTTCCGTAGTGACTTCTTATAGGCATAGAGGGGATCTCTTTTGTTTTCTTGTAATTGTAATTCTTTATTTCCCATCATCTTATCCTATGCTGCAAATCACTATGTTTTTCTTCTGAAATGTATAAAATTCAACTCTTGGTTTTTCCAGATGCTATGCCCGTCTGCACCCTAGGGCTGTCAACTGCCGCAAGAAGAAGTGTGGACACAGCAACCAGGTTTTCTTAACTTCTGCCTCTTCCCATAAACTATAATTCTATTTGACACCATCGCCCCTGCACTGTATAACTCTATTCTGTTCTTGCAGCTGAGGCCTAAGAAGAAGATCAAGTAGATCCTGGATGGATATCATGTTTCCTTCTTCAGGGCA
The DNA here is from genome assembly GCA_030064435.1 of Trapa incisa. Lineage (NCBI taxonomy): Eukaryota > Viridiplantae > Streptophyta > Magnoliopsida > Myrtales > Lythraceae > Trapa > Trapa incisa. Next base: position 1,794,624 of record CM057778.1, read on the forward strand.
TCTCTATTTTCATTTTCGTCACTGTGGAATGAATGACTTGGAGTAATATTGGCACTTTTAACTTTTTGTCCCTTAGAATCTTATGTTACTGGCCCCGAAAAACTCATGTTGGATCATTCAGTCTATTTCTCTTTAGTTATTGCTTTTCTTATTCAATTTGCATAATAACTACTGGACATGGAGACATAAAATAGGCAATCTTTTATTGATATGGTACAAATTTCCGTCGTTGACTTTGTTGTAGAAATGTTGTAATTAAGGGGCATCGTTGTGCTCGTCATACAGTTCAATCTTCCTACCGTTGAGAGACTGCAGAGGCCTGAAGTTGTTCTTGCAGTCGTTGAACAGCGGCGCCCTCAGAGCCTCCACCTGCTCCTTTGATATCTTCCTCACCTGCAATAAATAACAATAACGCCCAATTCATTCCTTCTTCATCAAATCAATTATCTCTCACAGAGACGATGTTCAATTATTTACCTTGCCATGGATGTTCCAGATGACCTGCTCCGTGCAAGGCGGTGTTGTGGTGGAACCCAAGTACCTGTAGTACCTGCGTGTGTGCCTCTTAATGTTCTTGGGGTCCATTACTCCCAGAGCAATGTGCGATTCTTGATCCTCACCGCATGTCTCCTTCCCTTGTTCACCCAACTTTCCTTCAATCTGCAGAAGAAGGTTCATAATGCTCAGCAAGGATAATAGCCACATGGTTGTCCGAGAGCAGCATGCAATTATCCAAAGAGTAGCTTTAAAGTGGTTTGGAGAGGACCAGACCGTGCCGATGAAGCGATCGGGTTTATCGTAGTTGTAGAGAACGGCAATGACGGCAATGCCTCCGTCTTCTGCTTGGTGGAAAAGCTGCAGCTCAGCCGGGTACCTGCACATCCACGTACAAGTAAAGATCGTGTTAGACGATGGGTTACACTAACTGAAAGTAGGGGAGGGGATGGGATGCTTACTGGATTCCATTAATCTGGTGCTCCGAGGGAGTGTGCCAGTGCATCTGCTTCAGGCTGTAGTTCTTGCCTTCTATCCCCACGAATCCGGCATCTTGATTGAAGAAGATCTGCACAGAACAAACCCATACCAACTATCAAAACTCATCATCATCTGATCAAGCCATTGGAGGGTATGGCTCGGTCTAAAGCGATACAGACCCCGACATTGAAGCCGTTGTTGACGAGGGTGGCGTTGGCTGGACGGTAGCCCCGGATCAGGGGAGACAGGCCCATGTTAACAACCGTCTGGTTCGTAACAATGTTGACAGGAGACTGGTGGGTGCCGCTGGAGCATGCCGAGAATTCTGGGCTTATGTGGCCCCAGTTGTCCGGTCCCTTGGCGCCGGAGTAGCTGAACACTTCATGGATATCTTCAATCCGTCGCCGGAAAAAAGGAAGAAGAAAGACACGTAGGTATTTCGTCAATAACTAAGCACAAATCTGATTAAAACTTGGATGGCATTTATAGGGAGACCCGTGTGACAAAACATTCATGCAAACATCAGAAGGGTATAGAAGGGACAGATTTAGGAGGTACAAGCCGAGACCCAGTACCGGGGGAGGTGGCGGAGGCGGCTGTGAGCAGCAGCAACACGTAGGAGATAGCTGAGAAGAGACCAGGAGGAGGAGATGCCATTGCCATGGAGGAGCTCCAGACGGTTACCTGCAAATTTTCTTTCAACACAGGGAGGAAGCCACCTTCTCCCTTTATAAGCCTCTGGCGGAAGTCAATAAACAAGAAAGGATATAAAATTGACGATTTTGCTTGCTTGGTTTCACCATTTTGTTTTTAAAAAAAAACAGAATATTTGTCTATATTTGAATCTAAATAGCTTGTTTTCTGACATTAGCTGTGCCCAGCCGAGATTTTTGGGCAGCCTCCCCACCTTTTTCTCCGCCGCCCCTTACTATTTAAGATCTAAACACACACACGCCCTGTACTTCATTATCGTCAAAACTGCCTTTTTTTAAGGTTAAAGTGGCAAAGCAAAAGGTAGGGCAAGAGCTTGTCTTGAGGTCAGAATGGAGAGATCAACGGGCCGTGTAAAGATGCGTCATCTTCATAAAGCAAGTACGCAACTGCCATTCAAGTTGGCAGAGGGGAAACCTGGCAGGCAACATTTGACAACTCTCTTGGTCTGAGCTCCATACATATGGTAGTGATTGGGAGGGTTCACAAACAAACTTTGAATCTGTGCCCACTTCCCCAAGCTATTAATGTGTAGCCCCAGTATCCAACTTCGACTCTTCTATCTCTTCTGCATGTCACTCGTGAATGATCCACACCAGAGATCTCCACTGGTTGTCTCAGCCCAGATTGGAGATGCTCTGGATAATCTTGATGGATCGGTGCTAGTCACAGATCATTGCTGCAAGAGATACAGGAGGAAATGAACCTCGAGCATAGTCTGCCTATAGGCATTTTATTCAAAGGCAAAACCAATAGTATGTTATGACTCTGGCTATATCAAATGGTAGATCATTGAACACTTGGTCAATAAGGTTCATACCCTTTCCCTTTCCACATTTCCTACTTCCTAGTACATCAAGGGCATGTTTGCAACAGGCACATCATCCTTGAGGGCGTATTTTTACGAAACCCAGCCCTGGAGGGCCAAAAAGTAACAACAAAAAGAGAGCATTCCTACTATTGTTGTGGGCACTACTTCAGCTTCACTCCGCCTCCGCCGCCGCGTCTTCATCGCTGCCAACCTCACAGCCGTCTCCTTCGTAACCGCCGCCCATGTCGCAAATCCGCTTCCACGCCTTCGCATCCACCGGCACCACCGAAAGCCTCGGCTGTCTCAGTAGCTGGAAACCTCCCTTCTTCAGCGCCTCATCCCGCTTCAGCTCCGACAGGTCCACCGGCCGCCTCATCTCCCCCACAGCCCTCACGTCGACCGCCCCTCCTCCCCCGTCATCGTACCACTCACGGATTACCGCCACGACGCCGACGATGCGGCGGGACTTCTGGCCGGAATGGTAGAATAAGCAGAGGTCGTCGAGAGACATGGCCTTGAGGTTATTCTGGGCCTGCCTGTTCTTCACACCGTCCCACTTGGTTAACCCACCATTGGCCGCCTGGTCTTCCCACGACCACTCGCCGGGCTCCGTCTTCAGGAGCCAGAACCGCCTACCTTTGGCCTCCTCCCCCATTTCCGGTCGGTCAGATAGAGGAGAAATGTGCAGCTGAATCGTCTTAAAACGAATAGAAAAAAAAATGGTTTTATTATATTACCCATAGACACATGGGTATTTTGGTCATTTCACTCCAAAATTCAAGTTAGGGGTAATTTTGTCATTCCATGTCCGATAGACAGGTGCTAGGGTTCTTGAACTGGGCCATAAAGCCCCGTCTGGGCCCACGAAAATTGGATTTTTTGCTGAATCAAACACGAAGGATTGTCGGGCGTTGAGACTTGATGAGCATTTTTACTTTACTTCAAACTGCAGCAACGCATGCTCGTATAGTCCCTCACTTTGACAGCACGCAGCAAAACATAATCATAGTCCATCATATCTGCTGCTTGCCTTGAGAATTTCATGTTTAATAAATAAAAAAATATATTTATTTATAAAATTAGTTTATAACATTAATTTTCAGTGAATATAAAAATATTTATCTGTTGCTACTAATGATTTTTTTTCTTATATAATGATAAAAGGACATTATATGTCTATTAGTCTTTCTATATATGTGGGAGCGTGCTGTGTTGCTTCGGGTGTAATTAGTATTGTTGGAGGTTTGGATTTCCCAAAGAAACGCAAATGCATCCAAAACTGAGGCATTTCATCGTCCTAATATTACCCATTCTCCTCTCAGAGGCCTCAGATCCTGATCCAGTTCAGGACTACTGCATCCCCAATCCAAACTTCAACCCCACGGCCATCATGAAATCACACAGCCTCCTCCTCCCATCAGCTCTCCCCTGCAAGAATGCCTCGGAGATCACTGCCCATGACTTCGTCTTCTCCGGCATGAAGCACCTCACCCCCAATTTCTCCGACACTGGCCTCTCTGCCCTCTCCGTCGGTCCGGCAGTCTTCCCGGGGCTCAGCACCCTCGGGATGTCCTTCTCACGGGCTGAGCTCAATGCCGGCGGTGTCAACCCGCCGCACTTCCACCCACGAGCCACTGAGATAGCTTTTGTGATGAGGGGAAGGGTCTATTCGGGCTTCGTGGACTCGGCCAATCGGGTTTTCGCGAGGGTGATTGAGGCCGGGGAGGTGACGGTGTATCCTAGGGGGCTAGTGCACTTCCAGATGAATGTGGGGGATAGTCCGGCGGTGATCTTCGGGAGCTTCAACAGCCAGAATCCCGGGACGCAGAAGATTCCAGTGGCGATGTTCGGTTCTGGGATTGATGATGAGCTCTTGGAGAAGGCATTTGGGATGAATTCTAAGCAGGTTGGGTTGATGAGGAGGAAGTTTGATCCCAAGAAGGCAAGGTGATGAAGCAAATCAGAGCTGTCCATATTTGGCAAACTACCCCTTCTAGATGTTCAAGTAGCACTTCTCTTTGAAAGTTTTCCCACTAAAAAATTATGAACGAGTAGAACAAGAAGAAACTCTCATCATATAAATGTGTACCCCAAGTTGCAGTGGAAGTACCCCAAGTTAGAAGGACAATGATTAACAGTGACAGACTTGATGGTTATGGAAGACCAGGATGATCTACAATTGCGAAAAACATATATGAACAGATACATCAAATGTCAGAAAACTTGCTTCAAACATATTTGCCATCAACTCTACCAATTTTTAATGACCAGAGGTCGTGTGCCCAAGTGGGCCCATGGTGATATGGAGCCCTTTCATCTTTCCTCATTTTGTAAGGTCAATAATTTGCCCTTATCAATCAACTCTACACACAAATATAAATATATATATATTCTCCTTGACCCTTCTATGAATATAAACAGTTCCGGTTCACATGTTCCAGTAAGCTGTCCTGTGGTTCTCTTTTGCCCCACCTCAATGGACTCCCATACTAGACCACTCGTCTCCTCCCTCAGCCTCCTGCTTCTGCTCTCCCTCCTCACTGGTAATAAAGCTTCTTATCTCATACTCATCACTCCCACGCATGCTTCAATCTTATGCTATTCTTTCCCCTGTCAACTTTCTTGCTGGAATGATTACCTCTTAGACCATTTCGTTTGCATATTCCATAGTGCTCTGTTTCACTGCTTTGCTCATTTCATGTAAGAGTCTGAGCATGTTCATCCCATGTTTCTTCTGTGCTGTGGGAGAGGGAATAACTAGCAAGAAAATATGACCACTCTGTTTCAGGGCATTGGGCGGTTGAGGGATCCTCTCGCCACCATCTGCGGATAACATACAGCAGCAGACAAGTCCATGCTTTCCGGCCGACCAAGCTGTTTGTGTTCGGGGACTCCTATGCTGACACTGGAAACATCGGAAAAGCCGAATCCAACTCCTGGAAGGTTCCCTACGGCATCACCTTTCCCGGCAAGCCCTCCGGCCGCTTCTCTAGCGGTCGCGTCCTCACGGACTACTTTGGTAATGGCATACACCATCAGCTGCTTGCAAAGTAATTTATTCAGTAACCCAATAAGAATAAACTAATGATTAATAAAAACTAATTAGTACTGATTGGAACCTTCACTGGGCTAGCTTCTCTTGGGATAACTAAATATATACAAATATGCAAACCTAGAGCCTACTGATAAACATGGAAAGATGTCTTCTTCTTTATTGCTGGAAAAGCCTTGGCTTTATGCACACTAGGGATGAGCTTTAGCTTTTAGCTTTCTCTTTTTTTTGATGGAGTTGGTAAAGAGTCTGATGATATGTGTGCTTACCAGCATATCCTCGAAAGGTGGGTTCCCAGACCCACTTTCTTCCAAAATTAAGACTCTTCTGGTCCCGAACCATCCTCGCCGTAGGATAAAGAAGCCTGCCTTCCCAACATTGCATCATATGGTCACAATTATTACCTGTCTTTTCATTCGCTCTCCATGTCTTTCTCTTGCTTAGATATGATTTGATGACTCATTCGATTTTCGCTGTCTGCTTTTTCTTCCCCTGGAAATTGAATTATTGGGTGGGTGGGGGGAGTGGTATTGTAGCCCTTTGCAGACTGCCTTTAAGCGTGCCAGTGGGGATGCCTAAGCCTAGTTTTCCTTGTTTGACCATTTGACCTCAGACTCCTGACATAAATTCCTCTCTTCTTTCTTCGACTAAGTATACAAGCAGCCTTATTCGGATCAGATTCTCTCAGGGGCAAACTTTCACCATGGAACTTCCTTGCAGTTGCATTAGCCTCTGTTGATTGATTATCATTTATATGTGTCTTCTCTCCATAATTGAATCAATTCCCCTCTTGAAAGTGGTTCTAATAGAGCAATGTTCTCCCCGCAAGCACTCTGTCAAGCAAAAAGTTTCCACGTGCAAAAATCTAAAGTCAATGATTTATTATCAAAATTTGCAATTGGGATCAGAGTCTAAAGTGGAATCTTGCAGAAGACTCATCGTCTAGGATACCATAAAATGAGTTGTCTCAGATGTTCAGATTTTCAGCCGCACCCCTTTTAATCGAACAACTAGTGCCATTCAATATTCAAGATCCTCAAGATTCTGCAGATACTTGAGCGTTTTCCATCCAAAGCTCTGCATATTCAGACAGCTGATACCTATGCAGCCAAATCCTTTAGGGTGAGGTCTCCCATACCATACAAGTGGAGGAGGCTCGGCGCTCAGCATCTCCAGTATGGGATGAACTTCGCCTATGGCGGGACTGGTGTGTTCAACACGCTGGTTCCTCTCCCGAATATGACAGCCCAGATCAGTCTGCTTGAGCAGTTAATCAAGGACAAGACATTCTCTGTTGGCAACATGAAGTCGTCTGTGGCACTTGTCACCCTCTCCGGCAATGACTACTTCACTTACAACACCAGAAACGGAGCGGTCCAAGTAAGCTCCTTGGCCTGCTTGTTAGTTTCCTTTGTAGTACTAATACCAATTCATGATCAACCTGACATATCCAAGCCATAAGATCATCTCAACTCTCAAGTGAAATTCAGTTTATACCTCTTCCAGAGCCTGCCTGCATTTATAGAATCTGTGATCATCCAACTGAGCAAGAACCTGAGGCAATTATACGAGCTGGGTGTGAAGAAGGTAGCAGTGGCGGCACTCCAGCCCCTCGGCTGCCTTCCCGTAAGCACAGCGGTAAACTCCTTCCAGAGTTGCAATGATACTGTAAATTTGCTTGTTGGAATCCACAACCAGCTGCTTCGTCAAGCCGTGGATGGCCTGAATAACCAGACACATTCCTCTACCTTCATTATTGTGGATCTATACAGCTCCTTCATGTCAGTACTTGACGGCACAGGTGGTACGCACTTTCATCTCAGGTCCTACATAATTTAAGATGTATGTCCACATGAGAAGATATGTATCAGAGACGACATTCATCTTTTGCAGGACATTCAAAGTTTGAGAAGCCATTGACTCCGTGCTGTGTTGGCATAAGTAGTGGCTACAACTGCGGGAGTGTGGATGGAAATGGATCAAAGATGTACACTGTCTGTGAGGACCCAGAGTCGACATTCTTCTGGGACATGGTCCATCCCACCCAGGCAGGATGGCAAGCCGTATTCTCGAGTATCTTACCCACTCTTTCAGCAGCTCTAAACTTCTGAAGCCCAGGTTTCATTCTCCTACTTAGCTTATTAGCTGGCAACAGTTGAGGTAATACATCAAATTCGATTTGTTTGTTACCCTAGAACTGCATCTGCGGATCTATGTATCTTCTCTAGCTTGATGTATCAATTCAATTGCTGTCCGTTCAGCCTTAGCCTGCAATGTAAAACATAAGCATCTGTTCCTCCTTGAGGATAGCTGTAGAATTGCGCCAATAAGGATTTCTTGATAAAGTCGCTCTATTTGAGTGACTTTCCATGACAACTGGCTAGTGAAAACCGATGATCAAGATTTATCTTTCCCAGCCATAGGTTCACTCGATCACGAACAACATCCAGGGGTCCTCAATCAGCAGCAAGTGATTGTAGGTTATAATTCTTCCAATGGGCTAAGATGCTCCTTTTAAAACAAGAACCTAATCTAATCCTATGAAGCCTCAGTCTAAGATCTCAGCTTGTATTACGTAACAGAAGAGTTCCATGACTACGGTCATCTCTTCTGAGAAATCCTTGGAGAACAATCTTGGCTGTTGCTTATATTTTGCTCGAACACCCAAAGGTAACCCCTCTTCAAAAAGAATCTGAGAAATGCAGTCATATCTGTGGTTTCAAGTGTGGTGGCGGGTTAAAGAAACCAATCTAGAATTGCTTCCACTCAGGGAGCCCTACCCACCTGCTGGGCTGTGCATATAATAAAGCTGAAAATGCACTCAAGCTTCCAGACTTGCCCTTTTGTTTCAGCCACTGCTGTCAAGGCATGGCTTTCAGCTTTATGAGTTCCCTCCTTCTCATCCTTGCCATGGCTGCTTCAGTGATACCGACTATCCTTTTATTAATTGAGCAGTCACTGATTCACTACCCGTCCTTCTTGGGCAAAGATAAATTATCAGCTGGAAATGGAAGGTCCACAACTTTAGTTTTACTATCATGCCTTGTAATCCCACCTCCTGGTGAACCCTCTTCAACACAATATTCCAAGTAGTGATCAGGCTGATCCTCAGGAGACTCCATTGGAATTTCATTGAGATCAATAATGAGGAGTTTGTTCACTGCACCGGAAGCTTCTTTTGGTTTGACTGGAAAAGGCAATACGGGCCCACAGTTGCCAGAAGTAACAGCTGATCTTGAGGAAGAAGCAGAAACATGCATATCTTGCTCAGATATGCAACAACGAGAGGATTCACACTGGCTCTTCTGATTAGAAAGAGTGAAAACCCAAGGATAGGCAGGCATATAAATGGGAGCTCTTGGTCCTGTGATGCTTAGAATGGTCTCTTGATGAGGTTGATCCGACTTACAAGCTCGAGCAGCGGCATCAGTTGGCGCAGAAAGAAGAGTAGGCAGAGCTTGATAAGGTTGGATGATTGTTGGAGATTGAACTATTGAAGGGGAATGACAAGGAGCAAATGGAGTACTGTGCAAGAGAAATGGGAAATTTAGAAGTGAAGTAGGCATCTCTGTCCAGGCGTTCTTCAGCTCACGCGTTCTTGACGACTTGGGGTGGGAAGTTTTTGCCTGCACAAATAGGAAAGGTCTTGTATCAATGAGCATTTGGAGGAGGAAAAATCTATCTTAAATATCAGTGATAATCTGGCATATTGGGTCCTCCACCTCATGTTCCAATGCCTTCCGGATCTAGAGAAAAGGGAATGATGTCAGAAAAATGAGAGTTCTTGACAGTAGGATGCTTCATATAATCTACAACACCAAATTCATTACCTCTGATTTTAGGTGCTTGTTCTTTTTCTCTAGATTTTGAAACTCTCTCCTAGCCGTCTCCAGTCCCTTGAGCAGTGAAACCACCATTACTATAAGTTAGATTTGCTTAAATTGATAGATACTCATTCTACAGATATATTCAAAAGAAGAGCATCTGGGTACTGACAATAATGATCAATTAAAGAAGGAAAGGGGAAGAAAAAGGGTCGGCATCAGACACAAACGCTGACATGAAGCATGCATGGGCGCACCTTTTTCAATATTTCATTCTCCTCGGTCAGCTCAAAAGCTTTTCTAGTTAAATCCTTACGGAATGCCTGCGCAAGAATGGATACAAGTCCTCTCAAGACTGCAGATGAAAATGAAAAGATTCACTTTATGCTGACAACTCACAGTGTATTTTACCTGTCGACGACGAATTGTCCGCCTAGCAGACTCCCTGTTTGCAAAAACCCTTCGGAGACGTTTTGCTTCTTTTTCTGCCTGAGTAGGAAGGTTTTCATAGGGATCCCACAAATAGAGAATAATGATTCAATGAACAAAAATACGCATAAGTTGCTACCTCGGATAAATTCCCTCTTGATCTTGACCTGCCTTCATCTATTGGCACGGAATCCGTGGTGCATACAGGACTTCCATCAAAAGATTCAGCACATTGTTCAAGCTTCGGACGGTAAATTGTACTGTGTGGCCTGTCCTCTTTATGCCTCTGCAGAGACAGGTCATTGCAGTCCTGTCACAAACACTATTATTTCTAGTGTCCCGCCTAAAATAGAGTCACTTGATGACCCAAAGGCAACTTCAGCGATTAATAGGAATTTATACAGGATTACTCTCTGCAAAATTTAGAAATAAAATCACGTTTCCCTTTATGGCTTCTACTGTACTACAAACTCCTTAACTAACGGCTGTAATTCACATTACAACTTTCAGATGAACAATCTGATTTCAATTCCCCCACCATCAACCGATAGAATTCTAACAAGTTAAAGTGATATCAAAGTCCAAATACGAACCAAACTCAACATAACACCACAATGGAACCCGCTCACGATCAAGGTGATGGATAAACGACAAGATTCTTACCCGAGGTAGATCTGTACACGAAGGAGCTGAGTCCGCCAGATTCAACTCCGGGAGACTAGGCCTAGAGTCATTCTTGGCTCGCTTCCTCGCTCTTCCAGAAACTTCTCCGATCGAGCCGCCTCCACTCCCTCCGTCGGAGAGGTGCGCCATGTCAATCTTCACCATACGATCTGGCAGCACCACCAGCTCCGACGAAGTAGGACTCGCGGCGATACGCCTCCCCCAGTCCATCATTACCTGCCGAAACCAACCGAGAGATAAACACAGAGTGGCCTATGAGAGGAGTCTTCCTGAACTTCCTCCAAGGTTGGTTGATTAGAGAGAGATCGAAGGAGAAGGGAGACCATGTCAGGTAATTTCTGTGTGCCACGTGTCGGGTCCGCTAAGGGTGCGCATTATAGTTGAGGCGGCGGGTTATTCGTGTATATAATATATATTTATTTATTCGCCACGTTTGAGGGCATGCCACGTAAATTAAGGCTAGTAAGAAGTAGCTCTTAGTAGAGTTGACTTGTTCTCGAAAGGCGAAGATTTTCCGTTCTCCTCGAGTTCGGTTCTGGGTTTTGAATCCGGAACTCTAAGAAAGGTTGTGTCCGACTACCATTTGAGCTTAATACCGGATGATCCGGTGTATTCGGGCTCGGATCCCTCGTACGTGAGTTTCGTTTCCGTCGAAATCTGATCCCACCCGACAAAATAATATCTCCAATAGTTACGGGCCTCTTCATGCTTGGGCGATAGTTCCATCTAACAAAATTTTCATATGTACAATAATATCGAGGCTTCATTGTTGATTCTAATGGTCATTTTTTCTATTTTTAGTGGTATGATTCTCGTATTATTCGCTATAAAATTAATTAATAATTTTGTACAAATAGATCAATATAAATATTTATTAAATAATTATAATTATTATTTTATAATTTTTCACAAATTATAAATTTATTAATCGAATTCAATATATGGTGTAATTTATTTTCAAATAAAGACTAAAACATATTATATCTTATTTACAATAATACCTATAATTTATAAATCTTTTAATTATATAATACAACTTTTCTAAATTTTATATTTTTATCGTAAAATTTACCATAATAATATTTTTACCTCTACTCATTAAAAATTCATCAATTTGTACCATACCATTCACAATTCTCTCATTTTAATAATTATAATTCCTTTTAAACATAATTGTGCCGTAAAAATATATTAATTATATTTTAGTTTATAAAATAGATAAAATTATTATTTTACCATCACTTACAAAAATATTTATTTTATTAAAATTACCATTTTACCCTTTTTAGTATTTGACATCATTTTAAACATAATTTTGTTTATATTTAAGTAAAATTATCATTCTCCCTCTTTTATATATTATTTACGATTTTGCCCACAAATTCCTTAAATTAACTTTATACATTCACATATTTCTTTAAAATCACTTCTATTTACATTAGAATTCTCTTATAGACATTTTACACATTTTTCGCATATTTGTAATTTCATTCCCAAACTTTCCATAATGTCAATTTAATATTTAAAGTTTGAATTTCAAATCAAATGAACTTCTAATGTAAAGATTAGGTTATTATTTATGATGCTTAAAAACATATGAGATAGTCATTAGAATAGTTTCATACATATTCTCAATATCCTAAAACTAATAAGGGAATTATTCATACAATAGATAAAACAAAAAAAATTATGAAAAAAAATAACTCTATTAGATGTACCAATTTTGTCATTATATCATTTGTTTTGTATATTTATTTTTTCTCGATTAATTTATTGTCAATTAATAGTATAATGATCAATTGAATTATCAAGTAATTTTCTTATGGAGACCCCTCTTACTTTAAATAGATAAATACTAAAAAGATACTTAGAACTAACGTAAGCATATAAGATTGTTGTATCTTAATAAGAGAATTATTGATAAAAGTTTCACTATTGCACTGAATAATAAAAAAGAAAAAAAATATATTTTTAGAATATTATTGGTTAGAACACCCATATTTTGAGAATCTTAAATTATTGGAACGGAAACTAATGAATAAAGTATAACTTAATAGTTTGAAAAATACACACAAACAAGTTATAATTTACTAAATTAAAAAGTATTGAGTCATTTTTATTGATATACTTGGATTTTTGGAGGTTATGTCCTACTAGTGAATTTAGATGTTTTATTAGCTTTATTGATTGTTACTTTCACATGGTGTTTATATTTGATAAAGCACAAAAGAGAAGTAATATTATGTTTAATAAATTTTATAACTCTTATTCAAACTCAATTTAATACCAAAGCTTGTACTCTTAGAATGAATAATGATATTGAATATGTGAATCGAGAATTCTTATCTATCCGCTAAAATAATTATTTATCAGACTACATGTTCCTATACATTTGAACAAAATTGTGTGACAAATAGAAAAAAATCGTTATTTGTTGAAAGTTACAAAATATTTATGGAGTTAAGTTGTATTGACCACATCTTATTTAATTAATCGGATTTTCTCACAAGTGTTGAGTTTCAAATCACCTTTTATAGTATTAACGGGGAAAAATACATACATAGCCCCTTTTTGTGTGTTTGTATGCATATATTTTGTGAGAGATAATCGACATTCAGTAAATAAGCTTGATCCTCATACATTAAAATATATTTATGTGAGTTATTATATTACTCAAAAGTGATACCCATGTTAGAGTTCACGTGAGAATATAATATTTGTAAGTATTTATGAGACTTTTCATGAGAATTAATAATTTTATAAGGAATCAATGCAGTCTTCAATGGTATTATAAAAATTGTCGATCATTAATATACGACAAAAAATAAAAAAATTGTTGATAATTAGAGTGCTAAAAATATCATTGTAGAAAAGATTTTGTGTCCTAATAAATCGAGTAACAAGAAAAAAAATAGTTATAATTGAAGGTATATAGTATGAGTTAGAATGATTGTACTAAGGGAGAGAAAAATAGATAAAATAATGGGAGACAAAATAACAAATACTTATACCACTAGATGTCTTAAGTATCACAGTTTCTCAATGCCAGTATTAACTCTATACATAATAACAAATAGTTACTCTACACTATGGGATTGTAATGATTTTTTACAAATTATCATTAGTAAAAAATTTAGAACTAATGGAGGTAAATATCTAATTATATATAGTTTTGAGAATAATATATATAATTATATTTCATATGCATTTATTACATATACATACAAAATATTTATTGACAAACAAAGAGATGACAAGAGGCTAAATAAGATTAAAAGTGGGTTAGAGCAATGCATGTGAAAATGAGAGAACTAGAGAAAAATAAAACGTTAGAATTTACTTAACTTCCAAATGTAAAAAAAAATGTAGAATTTAAATGAGTATTCAATATGAAATATAATATTAAAAAAAGAAGTTGTAAAGTAAAAAACAATGTTGGTAGCAAAATGTTATAGTTAAACATATTTTGTAGTATGAGATTTTTGCATTAATTGCTAAAATGAACACTATAAGAATTCTTATTTAATGTATTATTAACTTTAGACAAAAATTATATTAAATTTATGTAACCAAATATATTTTTACATCGAAATCTATAATAGAAAATATATATGAATTTTATCTAAATTTAATATGATGAATAATGTGAGAATGTAAAATTAGAAAAATCTCGGTTCATGAGTGGTTTAACTAATTACTATGTACAATGGTCAAAATTAATTATGGATAGTGTAACTATTACCGTCATTATTAATAATAAATATATGTACCATACTTTTATAAATTATTGTATTGAAATATTTAAAAATTAGTTCAAATAAAATATTTTGGTTTAAGAATTTTAATTATACTAGAGTAAAAAAAATTTTATTAAAATTTAAATAACTATGTAGATGGATGAGAGAATCTTTGCGATGAAATATTTTGTATTTATTTTAGGTAATCTTATATTATTTAAAGTAAAAAATAATCACTAGATCATGATAAAATTAAATATATAGAAATTAATCAATTTTTTATTAAATAAAATTAATATGAAGATGATAAATCTACCATATGAATACTAATAGATAATTAGAAAATTAATTAAATAAATATTTAGTTTCTAAATAATTATATTATATTTATAAAAGGATAAGAATTATAGATATATAATTCACGTTCAAAAATTGATAAGTTAAAAATATATTTATAAATAATATAAATATATTTTATATATAATCGCGATATAATTTATTTGATATAATATTATATTTGTAATATTTAATAAATCTTAATATTCTTATAAAATTCTGATTTTTACTCTAAATGCGATTGCTCACACGCCAATTGGAAACATTGACCACTTTGTTCCCAACTGTGACTTATATCGAGAACTTTTAGGTTTTTCAAATTGCTCAAGTTCTCAACAGAATCAGGCAAGAGCCAAACACTAGTGTGTGATAAATTCAGCTCTTCCTGTGACTGCCAATATCCAATTGATGATGGAATCCTAATGCAACACAGTGATTCAATAATAGTTATTGCAGCTTCAGGAATCCTTTTCATTCAGGAATTTGAGTCAGTGATCTGCAACTTTGTGCACTAAGAATTTTAAGAGATGGCATACCTTAAGATATAAGCATTTCTTAGACCTTGTAAGATCTCCATCCAATCCGGTGTGATTTGGTAGATAGATAACAGCCTACGACCTCAATAGCTAGAGGAAGTCCTCCAGTTGCCTCTGCAATTTTCCAAGAAAGATGTGCAAGATCAGGGATCGGAAAATTTATGTCTAATGCATGCTCGCAGAACAGTATGAAAGCATCTTCTTGGTTCATTTCAATGATCCTACTTCCTGGAACAAGCCAGCGAATACCTGGCAAAAGACTTATCAGTTGTGCAGTGCCATCAACATCATCGAAAAAGTGAAGTCTGTGAGGAATGATTCTTCTCATGAGTGCTGAAGGTCAGAAAGTAAGTCCCACTCAGGTCTCGAACTTCATGCGGTACGACATCGTAGAAAACCGGAAGTATCAGTTGCTTCGATGTTGCCATCTTTTCTCATCTTCATCCAGTGAACTGATCATTTGCAGGCATCCAATTGAACAGATTTGTTTTACATATTTGCAGAGCTTTAATATGTAACCGATAATGGCTTCTCCAAAATTAGGGCCAATGTTGGACCTAATTCATATGGCCCATACAAGGTCCAACCCATTCGACGCCGTCCGATTTCGCCTCTCAAATCTCTCGGATCAGGATGGGGTGAACTAAAGCTGAAACCCTAAGGAGAGCAGGCACCACATATATGTATATATATACGGCACGAACCCTAATCCCCATGTTTTCCCGTATCTTCACTTTCAGACCGATACTCATTTCACATTTGGATCTTCTGCGGCGTTTGCCACAGAGCTCGAGGTTGTAGGTAAATGTTATTTTTTTGTCCGTGAATTGCGAGGGTTATTTGCGCAAAGGCGTGTCGTTGCTGAATCTTGGGCTTGTTTGTGTGTATCCGGACAGAGATGAAGGTGGTGGCTGCTTATCTGTTGGCCGTCTTGGGAGGGAACACTACTCCTTCAGCTGATGATGTCAGGAAGATCCTTGGTTCTGGTAAACATTCTTCCGCGTTTGTGCCTGCAATTCCTTCTTTGTTTCTTATCAAATGTCATGCTATTGTTCTATTGCATGTAAAAAGTGATGCCTTTTTGGATACGATCCCTCAAAATGTAGCAATTTGTTTTTGGATATTGACTTGTATTGAAAATGCTGGAGTGAGTCGCATTGATTGTTTTTCCTCCAAATGATAATGAAGAAAAAGTGCACAGTGCTATATATAGCTGAGATGCTAGGGCTGAATTGTTGCTTTTTCCGCTAATGTTGCATTAGATGCTTGTTAATCTTTGCCTAACTAGCAAGTTCTGAGTTGGGGAAATTTGTTCCATGATTGCATTTGTGACTAACTGGTGGTATGTGCAGTGGGGGCTGAGATTGATGGTGACAGGATTGAACTATTACTATCAGAAGTGAAGGGTAAGGATATTACCGAACTCATTGCCTCTGGGAGGGAGAAGTTGGCCTCAGTGCCTTGTGGTGGCGGCGGTGGTGCGGTTTCTATGGCAGCATCTGCAGGTGGGGCGGCCCCAGCTGCTGCATCTGCTGGTGCTGAACCTAAGAAGGAGGAGAAAGTTGAGGAGAAAGAGGAATCGGATGATGTGAGTTTACTTGCTTATATGTCTAGGAACCTGTTTGTGCTTGTGCTATAATGCATTTTGCTTTACCCCGTTAGCTCTCTGGAGACCAGATTTGCCTTAATTAAGTTGTTTTTTCTGTTTTACTGCAGGATATGGGTTTCAGCCTGTTCGATTAAGTGGGTGGGTCTGCTTCATGTCATCATTGTCACACTTGGATTTTAGAATGGAGAATAGCTTTTGAGCAGATTTTGTTCTTACGAGTATGCCAGTTTTTTTCTATGTTTTTTACCACTAGTGCTTCAATGTGGATTGCTTTCTTAAGAATACAATCTTCTCTTTGCATCCTTATGGCTTTTTGAGCTTAGTCATGCAATTACCATGACTATGCAATGGCATTTCTCGCGATTCTGATGATAGCAATCAGCTAAATATCTTCATTTGCAAATCAATGAGGCAGATTGAGTGGCTACACATTTACAAACACAACAGAATTATGTGACAAACTGAATAGCTTTTCCTCAACTGCAATCTATTACCACTCTTATTACTCAAATAGACAGTTTATTCCAATCTGGGCTGGCTGAGTCTAGAACTTAGTGGCGAAGGTAAGGCCTTCAGCCTTCAACTTCTCAAGGCTCTCTACAGGAGGCTGAGCCCTTGCCACCTTGGCGATTGCCTTGTTCTCTTCCGGAGTCCCGCTCTCCAGGAAAGCTCCCACAACCTTCCCATCCTTGGTCCAGTAAGTTCCGAACTTAGCTTTTGGTGCAGCTGGGCTGTTGTCTCCGAAAATGATTGTCTCCCCAACATTGTCGCCATAGAATTGCCATGAGAGATCAAAAGAGCGGGAGTAGAAGTATGGGAGATAATCGTACTCCTCAATAGATTTCCCTTTCTCGCTCGCCTTGAGGGCCTGTATGAATGTACACACAGTATGACAAACATTGCTGTTCTTTTACTAATTACATTATGCGTCAGATGATTGATTCATTCAAGGAAAAAAAGGGTACGCAAATGTTCGGACTAGAAGGTTGTAGTTTGAAAGAGTACGAAAGAAAAGTGGAAAGAGAAGGTGGTTGTACCTTCACAGCCTGCTCAGCTGATTTTCGGGCATGGTCGACGTGTTCGACCCTTCTGATTTCACTGTACAACTTTAGTGGGAAAGTAGCAACATCACCCACTGCATACACGTCGGGGTTGCTAGTCTTAAAGAATCCGTCAGTCTGCAAACAGCGAGTCATGTTAGAAGATTTTAATTTTAACTATACAAACAAATAACGAGGAAATATGATTAGTGTAGTTCTACTTGGATTATCAAAATAAGTGGTATATAATTTCAACAAGACTAGCATGTGCAATATCTACTTCTGACTTCTGTTAAGAGGTTTAGATATAGCAGGTGCTAACTTTGATTCCACCTTTCTCCTCTTGAAGCTGGCCCTTGAATAGATTGATGAGTGGTCTGCCACCTACTCCAACAACAACAATGTTAGCCTCCAAGACCCTACCATCCTTCAACTTAACTTCTTTAACCTGCATTTACCAGCAAAGAGGAATTATAATCTCCTTAGACTGCGGCTAAGCACAAAAAGAAGAGTTTAAGCATCTGCAAACTTACATCTCCATTGGCATCTGCAGTAAATCCTGCAGCAACCGTCCCCTTGATTATATTAATCCCTTTATTGGCATAGTACCCCTCATAGAAAGCAGCTAATTCAGCAGTAAAAAGCCGAGGCACTGCAATCAATTTTCCAATTTACTCAATGAGAAAATTTCATCTCATTAAGGTATATATTATGGATGAATATTTATTTTTTATTCACTTACTGCACCAAGGTTCTGGGTACACCATGGTAACATCAACATTATTCATCTTCATAACTGCACTGATCTCCAGACCAATATAACCTCCCCCAACAATCACACACTTCCCATTCTTCTTGGCTTTAATAGCATCCACCAGCTTGTCGGCATCGTCAATCTCCCTCAAGTAGAAAATATTCTTAGAATCAGCTCCTTGTACACCAAAATCTGTCAACCTAATAACCTGGAAGAAAGAATATCAATTCCCTATCCATCTAACAAAACACAATAGTCCTAAAAATGATTTTTCCTTCAAACTTACACTTGAGCCAGTTGCAATGATTAATGTTTGATACTTGAAGGTGTCTCCAGCTGCACTAGTGAGGGTCTTCCCAGCAAGATCAGCTTTAACTATTTCAGTACTGAGAATCAACTCTATGCCTGAATTCAGAAGATTGGACATATATATATATTACATGGTGAGCCATAGCACATATTTGTACATGAATAAGGTGGCGCATCAGATGACAGGATATGCTGTAATGATATTATTGGCATGAGCCACGTAATTACCATTCTCTTTGTACTATTCAGGGGGCTGTCTCTCTCCTCCACTTCCAACACAGACATGGAATCCTGGGAGCCTGGCAAATCCTGCAGATAAAGACATGTACACATTCTAAGAAAATGAATACTTTGGTGATAAGGAGATGGATATGCCAATCACCAGGACAACTTCGTGAGAAATCAACAAGGATGAAACCATAATTAGTTCAAAAATTCGTTGACATCTTACGGACATGAGCAGCAAATATAGTAAAGACTGATAAAGTATGGAGGCAATCCATGAACCTGTTACTTACCCTCTGGAAATAAATATGCCTTGCTAAGTGCTGGACGTTCATAAGGAGCCACCTGACGTAAAATTAAGCATCCATTAGATGGAAGAACGTGGATTCAAACATATGAATAACTGTCTAATTTCAGTCGCCAGAGTTGCATGGGAATGCTCTTTAGCATATTTTAGATATTATAGGTATTACATAGTAAACATAATCGTAGGGATGTGGTTCAAGAAACTCCATAAGGACATATGATTCAGTCAACCAGCAGCATTAATCACCGACAACAAAACTAACTGTAATTTCCAAAAACAAAAAGGAAAAAAACAACAACAAAACTAACTGCTTCTTTGGAAATGACTGCAAGCTCGCCCGGTTTGACACCTTGCTTTGCAAACTCCTTAGCTGCATAACCCTGTATATACATGAAGAAAAATTAACTGCAAGTAGGAAGAATACTTTTCAGTTTCATGGATCAAGAAATTTATCCATTGTGGCTGAGACTGGTGACAGCAGACAAGACAACATCAAGTTTTGTAATTGATGCCAGTAATAATCATAACTAAGTAAATGCACATGAATCCTGGGATCTGTTTTCATTAGAAACAATTTGTGACGGATAAATCATTTTCTTTTCAACTTCTCAATCTTCTTCAACATTCCACTGTTTCAAGAGATGTACAATGTAGAAAGGGAACATCAGAAATTTCGGAGGTTACGTTGATCACTATTTTTATACAATCAAACTGTTATAATATCTCAGTTCTCATGCTAGCGAACGGATTAGTTCACTGAAAGGGTTCCATAACAAACTTATTTGAAGAATCCGAGCTAGATCGATGATAAATAAAAGCTTTCACAGTCATATTCACGATCATCAAGAGATCAGAGCTGCCTTAGGATCAGTGAACTAACCGCAGCGACTCCACCACCGGCAATCACGTACTTGAAATCCTTCACGGTCATTATCGATCAAGAAACCTCCTCAGCCTCCTCCTCTCTTGCTCTCACTATTGATAATCGAAGAACTAGAAAATGAGACAATAGAGATTTCCCACTCGGGTATTTATACGGCGTGGGAAGTAGCTCTCATTGTTGACCATTTCGCCACTAATATGAAAGGAGTATACCACGTGGCTAATTCTTTTACCGTCCATCTTTCTGACTGTGCATCCCATGTAAAATCACGACGGCAGATTGCCCGCGAGCGCAGGTGACCCTCCCTAGGCCGTTAGCAGCTTAGTAGCTCCAGTCCCAAATTTCCAATCCTGTAAAAAAAGTAAAAGTACATTTTTAGTAATAAATGAATTATTTGATAAATGCGTAGAATCTCGACTGGCACGAACTATAGAAGGCTTAATTAGGGATGGAAATTTGGTTATGACCCAATCTACAAGTAACTGGTGAGTGTCCTTAATCCCGAACCGGTCAGTACATTAGTGTGTAGTAAATTGTCGGTGCAAATTTTTTATTTGATGCAATTAATACATAATTTAGTAACGGATAAATATTTGCCAAATTAAAATTTAATGATGAATTAATTTTTTAATTGTGTTTTAGATTACTTTATTTTAGTAAAATAAAATAGCTTTATTTAAATTAAAATATAATACAAAGAATATACTTGTGATTTTAGCCTAAAATTTCAGCTGATTTTAGCTCAAAATTTAAATGTACAATTTTGCCCCTATGGTATCACAATTAACAATGGATACCCAGGCGGAAGCTCAATTCGATACACACTGGACCTATGGCGTGGCCATCGGACGATTGCTTCGTCATCCTCGAGTGCAGGGATTCCGACGATGATCTGCATCAGCCCGAACCTTCGTCACAGGAGCTCCTGCTCTCCACCGAAGACTTCCAAGGCTGGGGACTCTCCACCGAGCTCCGTCACCGTTCCGTCAAAATCAAAGCCGACCGCAGAAGGCAAGTTCTCTGTAGCTGTTGGTTCCGTTTAAGAATGTGAATAAATTGACTTCGGATAAAAAGAGTAGATTATTTGTAGAGCTTATGCTTATGGGTATGAATTTGAGCATGAACTGAAAGTGGTGTTGGTGTGGTTGCCTTGGTCATGCAGGTTGCTCGAGAAGTCTTCTTACTTCAGTGGTCTGCTCGGTGGGAGCTTCAGGTTGGGTTTCCTTTGTTCTTTCTTAAAATATATTTGTGCCACCGATAATGCCAATTGGAGGATCACGTTGTATTGAGCAACTAGCAGAAGGCAATAGTTCTCATGGATGTGGACCGTGCCTGCCTGATTTATCTTTGTGATTGGACAATGTCGGTTCTTTATTTTAAAAATGGAGTACATCAGCTTCCATTGAAGATGCTCCGTATAAGTTTCTCTTGACAGCCCTTCTATAATCTACCCTGAAAAAATTTGCAGTGAGTCACGTCAGGAGCACATGTTGGTTGTGTGGAACCTGGAGAGTTTTGTTAGTGTTCTGAAGTGCATCTATGAGTGTCCTTTGGACATCTCATGGAAGAATTTACTTCCCCTTATTGAGGTTAATTCTCTATCTTCCAGTTAAGTCATGAGACTAGTGGCATATAAATCAGTATGTTTGCTTATGATATTGGCACCTCTAAGTAATTGATGTCTACTTATTGGGCTGGAGGGTGCTTGAGTAACATTTTTATGACACCTACCCATCAGTGATATGCATAAGTATTTTTTTTGCTGTTCTACATCTTGAAGCAAGGACCTCCAAGAATCTAGAGGCATTTGCTGAATCACCGAATCAATATGAGAAATTTGAGACCCATTATCTTATGAAGTATATTTCAATATTCAATACAAATTGACTATTTGTGGATTGTATGGTTTTTTTAACTTCTGAACATGCTTGCAAATCATATAATGCATAGCATGTTACTTTTTGTTGAAGTCCTCTTTACCAGATTTGTTAATCTATCGAGCATTGAACTCAGAGTGCCCTTTATTTTGGCGTTGAGGCACTTCTTACAAGGTGCAAAAACTGGTGTTCTGAGGCTTCATCTGGGCAGAAAGGACTTGAGCAAATACATCTAGATGATCTGATTCATGTTTGGAACTTTTGTTCACAGAATGGTGATGGTTCTTCTCTTCTGAATAACTGCTTGATCTGTGTACTTGCATTACTCTATTTTAGTTATTAATGACTATAACGATGTAATGCTTGATAATATCTTTTGTCTAGCAGCACTTGATTTTCTTCTGGAGTTACTTTCGGGTTGTCTTGCCAGAGATTTGGTGAGTACTTGAACACCTCTGCACCCTACTAGGTCATTTCCTGCACACAGAATAAAATTCATCAATAGATTCACTAATATATAAATATTATTAATGATGCTTTCATCCTTAAGGAGTAAGATCTTTTTTATACATAATGCTAACCTTAATCTGTGTAATTATACTATTGAAGAGTGCTTTGGGTTGTTGGGTTTATAGTGGAATTTTTCTTGCAGATGCATGCAATGTCTTGCCAGAGCTTCGTTAACGTCCCATATGCATTGTTAATTTCTTGTTTAGAGCACCCTTATTTGACCATAGAAAGGTTAAGTAATGACATCCAAATTTCTCTTTGAAATTCCTTATTTATTGCTCACATTCTGTTGCTTGTTCAGTGAGAGGCATCTTGCTGAGGCACTTTTGATATGGACTGATGATAAACTAAGACAAGTGGAGCATCCGGGGCAATCTGATTATGACATCATTAGTGTCTTAAAGCATGTAAGTACTGCTTTGTCTTGTGTGCAATAAGAATCTTGGATACGGATTTTGTGGTGTGATAATTTCATACTTTTGTAAATGCTATATGTTTTGAAATTGTATCATGTGAGACATTGGAAATCATTTTTACAATCAAAATTTGCTCCACCTTTTATGTGTCATGCTGCCCCTACCCTTCAACCCACCACAAAATCACGATGCCTCTTGGAACCTTCTTGACCTTCTTAAGTTTCCCTTTTTCACAATGAAATCAATTTCCCATGTGCTATGATGCTAGTCTTGAGGGGTGGCAAAAATCCCGGTCGTACCCGGATCTGACCGGGTCCTGTCGGGTCTAGAGGACCCCTGGTCTGGGTCTGGGTCCATAGGTGGCGGACCTGGAGACCCGGTGACCATGAATTTTTCTATTGACATATCTACACAATTCTAATTGCAATAATTGTGTAGATATGTCAATAGAAAAATTCGTGGTCACAATATTATGTATATACAGAGATTTTCATAAGCTTATAATTGTATGGGAAAAACAGGAGTTCCGTTGGTAGTGCAGTTTCTTCTTTCTATGTGAGTTATGGGATGCCCCCAAGGGTACAGGACTGCATTATCTTCTACCCATTGGATTAGATGTGATAATTAGAATTTTTCTCCTATTATCCTGCAAAAAGTTATTTTTTGTAGATATATAACATGAATATATTTCAGATAGTGAAAATTCTTATTTTTTGTTTGCTTGTAGCTGTTCAATGATACTTTCTTCCATTTTTATCTATTTCTGTAGGAGTAACTCTCATTTATATTCAACAGATACGTGCTAGTTTATTGCCATTGCCATTTGCTGCAGGTATACCCAATCATATTATGATATGTTTGCCTCGCTTGTCATATATATTTTTCTCCTTCATTCTTCAATGCCAAAAGAATGTACTCATGCTCCAGGGAAAAGAAGATCCTGCTATTTCTCTGATTTTGCAGAGCAATGCATTCAATCAATACATAGTTTGAGGAATCCTTCTGTTGACTCATCAGATGTACTTGTAAATGGTGACTTTAGTCATCTCATAATTAGATTGACAGAATATTCTGAGGTATTGGAATTCTATTAAAAAATATTTTATCATATATGTACTCATATTATAGGTTCATTTGTTTGCCAAAAGAGAAGGATATTTGCTTGTTTAATGTTTTTGGTATATATTCACATGCAAAAGATGCTGACATATATAAAAATTTGATTTGGCAATATGCATCATTCCTATAATTTGTAACTTAAGACACTTTCAAGGAGAACTGCTAATTGGCTATATATTTAATTTTGTTCTTAAATCGCATGTTTGCAGAGGGTGAACCTTTCTGGTTGTCCACAGATAACAGCAGGAGTTCTTCTCTTGTCCATGCTTCCTTCTTCATGTAGCATGGACCCTTTCCCAAGAAAAATCTCCTTACAGTCTCTGCTCAAACTCAAAGGTGTTGATATAAATTGTTATTTAAACTCTCAGCAGCTCCCACCTCTTTTGTCATTTGAAGCAGTTCAGCAGGTTGATATATCCAAATGCTACGGTCTACATATTCTGGCTGTTGTGGAATCCTTCAGAAAGGCATTCCCATCCTTGAGGATACTTAAGGCAGCTTATCTTTCTAACTTTAAGGCATCGAGTTTGTCTTTGTTGGTGGAGCAATTCCCTCTGTTGACTGAAGTCGACTTAACTCATGATTTAAGCCCGCTTTTCCTGCACCCAGCTTCAGTTATACCTCCTGTTCCTGTCATCAGTCCCTCCCCCTCGAGCAATCTACATGATTCAAGAGATGTGTATTGGGATATGAGATCTCTGAATTATTCAAGATCCTCTGCATCAAATATTACACGTCTTACATTAGAAGGCAGGGGTGATGTATTTGGTAAGGTTCTAAGTATGCTTATCATAGCCATATTGGGTATGTATCCTTTCATCTTAATGAGTTCAACTAAGAACCTGATCACTTGCCCCTTTTATATGATTTGCAGATACACATCTCCGCTACATTGCAAACAGTTGTGTTTCTTTATGCTACCTAAACCTTAAAGGATGTTCCTCTGTGACAGATAATGGCATATCCTTTGTCATACTCAAATCTTTGAATCTACATTCAATTGTTGTTAGCCACACTAGTTTTGGAGCCATATCTGCTAAAGCACTCTGCTCTGATATTGAAGACACCACTGGAAAATTTCCTTGTTCACGTGCTGGAAAGAAAAATTCTGAACCATTGGCTTATAAGCTTCAAATATTGCATTTGGGTGGTTGCAAAGGTAAGTCTTTTTGGAGGCATTTGGATGTGATGATCCGTGCCTCATAACCTGGTTTTTCAAATGTATTCTGATAGAGGAAGCTGTTCTGAATTAAAGAAAAAAATTGGAGTCAATAACATCTCTAACACATAGCAAGAGATCTGCCAAGTCCATTACAACAAGTGGATTATACTTTCGTGGGCTGTTTAGTTAATGGTTTTGATAATTGATTAGCTTTGTTTGGAGCCTTGTAGCTTTGACAATTCCTAGTATACTTGAAGTCAACTGATGAGGGTGTTGGAAAGAGTCATTATTGTTCAACTAGAGTGAGAAATGTACATCCACATTAGTGTGTGCTAGCTCGCTAGCATAGGAGATTGAGCATGTTTTATCACTTTGATAAAAACCAACTTAGCGAATTGTAACAACTAGATCGAGATCCTGGATTTGTTACCAGAAATTCCATTTGCTTGGACCATGAAATCTAAATTGTAAACCACAATTTAGGTATATTTCTGGCAGGTCCAATCATTCAGTTTTGTAGTCTTCTCATGCTTTTTCTTTTTCGTCCAGCTTCAAAATAAGCTGTACATGACATTTATTTCATTTTCTTTTTAAAAAATAGGCTGAGATGGCATGGAAGCTTTTCATCAAGAAAGAAAGTATTTTTTTTGTCTTGTGTAGAGTTGAGAAACAGGACTTCATTTATTTGCTTTCTGATGTAATCAATTTTTCTGTAGGTGTTGATAAAATAATTTTGTCACAAATTTTGTCTTGTGTAAAGTTTTTGAAAAGTCTTTGCTTAAGAGACACAGAGCTTGACGACCATGTACTTTCTACCTTCCTAGGGTCTTCCCTGGATTTCCTCGATGTCTCCAACACAACGGTTGGTTTTAATTCTGAGAAACATAATTCTTTTGCTTCATTGCTGTGTTAGAATGACCTAACCCAAAGTTACTGGATTGTTATTTGCAGGTTTCTGGACCTCATTTATGTAAAATAATTCGCAAGAATCCTGGTCTGAAGACTCTGAAGGCAAGGGGCTGTAAAAATATCACGCAAGCCGAGAGGGATATTGAGATGAAATTAATCCCTTTGTCTTTTTCTTGGGAGGACACTTTTGGTTCTGGTAATTCATGCCAATTGGAAGAAATTTCTTTAGGTTGGGGCTTTTCTAGCTTAGCATTACAATCTCTGAGGCCTGCTGTTGCTGTACTGAAGACATTAACTGTGGGGTTGGGAGGATCTCTTGGAGAAGATGCATTGAGACTACTCCCAACTATTTGTCCACTGCTTGAATGTCTGACTCTCTACTTTCAGGTAGTATTAACCATTTTCTTGTATATGTTTCTCGTAGTTCTCTTATCAGTATTGGGAGCAGGTGATTGTTCTCATTCCCAACTGCTCTCATATGCTCTTACAATGTTGATTTGTTACCTATATATTTACAATGTCATTGGAAAATTCCTATAACTTACATGTAGCAACTTTTTATTAAGATTTTTTTCCTCCTACTTTTTCCTGAATTTTAAAGTTCCTCACAAGCACTCAGGTATCGAACTTATGAACAGAATATTCTAATCTTAAATGAATATGTTTGAGCTACTTCTCTATATCCTGGTGTGTTTGAAGGTCTACTTTAGTACTCTGTGGAACAAACTTTTTTTTGCTGACACCCTAGAAATTTTGACCAATACCGGAGGTGGCATTTTGTTTATGGTGGCATTAGGGAAGGCCATGTTATGCATTCATCTTTTTTATCAGAACTATTAAAATACATCAGCCATGGGTGTGATGGATGTATACAAATTCAGTTGACATGGATTTATCAGATGGTGTGCTGTGATGCTGTCATTGATTCATTCTTTCTTCAGTTTGCTGAGTTGGCATATGGTGGCTGCAAAAAAACATTTTTTCTCCTGAAAATTTACAAATATATTTCTTTACAACAGGTTCTATCAGATGGAATTTTGTCAGATATCATAAAATCTTTGAGGCACCTAAAAGTTTTAGACTTGTGCTTTTGTTTGGGGGAGGTATCAGTCCTAAGTTTCAAGTTTCCGATGCCATACTTAAGGAAGCTGGGGCTTCGAAGGGTAGCAGCCTGGATGACCAATGATGACTTGCTTGTTCTAACTCAGAACTGTCCTAGTTTGATGGATCTCTGCTTAGTGGGCTGTAAGCTTCTCAATTCAGGTGAGGATTGTCTGTCTTGGGATTTTGAATGTTGCTGCCAAATGTTCCCTGATCTAGATATTGTTCCAAATATAAATGAATGTTGATTTAATTTTCTGAAAGAAAAATATCATACAAAAAGTAGATTGCAAGTTGTCTCTCTATGTAAGTACTATCCTCTTGCACCAGCTAGTACAGGAGTTATGTTTATTTTATTTTTATTTTTTTACTTCTCTTTTGTTAGATACTCAGAAGATAATTTCTTATGGATGGCCAGGCTTGAATTCTCTGCAGTTGGAGGTACCCTGCAGCTTATTCTAGTATTTAATTTCACATGTTGTATATCACTTGGAGTACATGGGGTAGACAACTTACCAAAATTTTCTAATTTGAGGACAATGCCTTAGCCCTAGTATCAAACAGGCTCGTTGTGGATCATTTATCCTCTAGATATATTGGCAAAGAAACAATATCAAAGTTCTGTTTACTGGGTTATTGTGGTGGGCAAAGTTGATATTTTCTTGCAGAGGTGGTAGAAATTACGGTATTATTTCAATCCAAAGCTATCTTGTGATGATCTTACTTTTAGATTCCAGAGGTTTGTCTGCCAAAAATTCTTAGCCTAGAGGTCCTCTATTGAGCTTATGTGGATGTAAGTTCATCAATTGTAGCTTTTGTGTTGTGGATGCATGTCTTACAAATCTGGACTTATTCAGGACTGTGGTGAAGTGACCGTGCTTGGAATTTCTTCTTTCTTCGACTGTGTAGCTCTTGAGGTCCTCTTCCTTCGTCACAATGTACACTGCCAACCACCTCTAAATATAACTGTTTCATTTAGATTTAAACAGGGTTTCCACAAATCTTAATTTCAACCTTTGGAATATTGAAGAGATTTTCTTTTATTAGTATCCTCGCCCAGATATTTTACTACTAAATTCTTTTGGCTCATGTATGGCATGAATCTTCATCACAGGGTGTTGGTATACATAAAAGCTTCATTCTTGATGCGGTCTCCAAGGTATTCCAGTAAACTATCTTCCTTTTTTACTTGACTATTTGTATAAATTTTAATCTGAAAGACTAATTTCAAACAATTTTTACTTATTTTATAACCACTACAGCTACCAATGCTTAGGCAGTTGGCATTAGATACATGTGATGCAACGGAAGGATGCTTTGATATTCCAAATGTAAGTATATGCTGAACTAGGTTGTTTTCTTCTCCTCGACTGTTTCCCTCTTTTCTTAATCTCTTCTATTCACCTTTCTTTTTTTCTGGCAGCCTGTTTGGGTGGAAGCAATTAAGATTTCTTACATTCATGTAATACACGGAAAGCCACCTTGTTTGTGTGCTGTCCAGTTATTTTCATGTAAT
Organism: Trapa incisa; assembly: GCA_030064435.1. Taxonomy (NCBI): domain Eukaryota; kingdom Viridiplantae; phylum Streptophyta; class Magnoliopsida; order Myrtales; family Lythraceae; genus Trapa; species Trapa incisa. The sequence continues at coordinate 1,823,456 of CM057778.1, forward strand.
TTCTTTCTGGTTGTGTGGCTTCTTTACATTACAATGATATCATGGGTTGAGGTATCCCAAGTTCCTAACAAGGCATGCATTTTACAGTGTGAAGATAGCTCGGCCATCGGTGCAATCAAAATATCGAGATGTGAATCCCGAGTGAGATCTTTGGACATCCACTTCGTGAAACCCCGACGAAAACCAGTGCACAAGGATACTTCAGTATTTCTTCGGAGTGGCAACAGGCTGATGAGGACAGTGGTGCAAGAAAGGCTTTAGCTTCCTCAGTGCCTCCAGATTCATCACTCTTGTCTCAGTATGTTCTTGCCCTTTTTTTTGGCTAAAATTATAAATAAGGTCACAAAGTTTGGCCAATTGCTCTGTTCAAAATAAAACTTTGATTGATGATTGCTCTATATATATTTCAACTGGTGAAAGATTAATGATTGATGTATTCCACACATAGGATTGAGCCATTTGTGGAAAGTTTATAACCTTATTTGGGATCTTAGCCTTCTGTTTTTGTCAGAATGCATTCAACTCCTCGTCACACTCTGCTGGCATTAGATTCCCCCACAGGCACACCTTTTCTTTATGAATTTATAATAGAAATCTCTGCATTTTATCCCCAAAGTCCAATAGAAAAACAATAAACGAACTGGGAACCGGATAGATCCATCCGGTTTAATACCTAGTATTTCTTGAGTTGAACCGGTACCGGTGCGAAATTACCATGCCTCCTGGTCCGGTCGGTCTGGCTAACATGGCTAGAGTAGACCCCGGTTTGATAAGGATGATGAAAAGAGAGGGGAAATTGGAATGTTATAAAGTAATCATTATTATTGGATGATTAAATGTTACACATGCGTTAGGTGGAAGTTGGCGATCTGACCTTCCTTCAGTATTCAAATTTTGGAATATATTATAATGTGATGCATAATTTTATTTCATTATATAAATTTTATTTCATTATATAAATTTTATTTCAAATTCAACTCTTATTTTTTCTGCTAATAATCATTATAAAATACTTATTATAATTGTTAAAAAATAATTTTACATTAATTAAAATAAAAAAATATCTATAATAATAATAATTTTTGAAATAATAATGTAATATCATTAATTGCAAGTCAACCTTGTAGCACCTTTGATCACATTGCTCCCTTCACCAAACTTAGCCAGCAGCTTCGTTAATCCCTACCATCAACTTCACCAAACTGATCTAATCTCAAGAATTTTAGTGCCCAAAAAGCATCCTTAGCTGCCACTGTTCACATGGAAGAGTGGGTCTGTGTTGGTAAGGCAAAATTGGATGGATACAGTGAGATTCATCATTGTCTGTCTATGGCTTGCATTAACACTCCGTGAATGTTTGGGCATCCATGCAGCCCTTGGAGACAAAAAAAGGCAGAGGAATCTCCATTATGAGTAACTAACAACAGACGAACAGGGGACACTCACTCCAGCCACTACCATGTGCTCTCCAGTCCCTCAAGCATTGATTGACCGATGAAGATTCACACTACAAATCATGATGGCAAATGACAATGAACATGTCTTCCTTAGTGCTTTGTGCACCTAGAGACAACTCAAGATTCAAATGGGTCATTGAGTTTCTGAGTGTGATAAAATGGTATAATCCCATTGTCGCAAGAAAGAAAAGAGATGGGTGAGATGGGTGGCCCATTTCAGCTAAAGAAGAAAAGAGAAAGAAAGAAAGCATTATTGGGTTCACACAGCTTTATCAATTCAAAACCCGCTTTGAATGCAATGCCCTGCCTTTAGTCACTCTCTCCCTTCTCTTTCTCTGTTAGCAACAAGCAACACTTGCCAATACACAACATATCATTCTCTAGGAGTGAAAAAAAACAAAGCAATTCCCTGAACCCACTGAGCCTAAGAGGAGAAGATGAGTACCTTAGAGCACCCTCCTCAGCATCCGCAGACTCAGCAGATGCTGTTGTTGCAGCAGAGCTCAGGGAGCCTGAGCTTCAACAGCAACATGTCGTCGAGGGAGGACGAGGAGATGTCGAGGTCTGCCCTGTCCACTTTCAGGGCCAAGGAGGAGGAGATTGAGAAGAAGAAGATGGAGGTCAGAGAGAGGGTCCTGTCTCAGCTCGGCCGCGTCCAGGAGGAGACGAAGCGTTTAGCCTCCATCCGTGAGGTACCACACCGTACCCTCCCCCTTCTTCTTCTTCTTCTTCTTCTTCTTCTTCTTCTTCAAACCACCAAGAATCCTCTAAATTTGGAATAACAGGAGCTGGAGATGCTGGCAGATCCCACGAGGAAGGATGTTTCCACAGTCCGAAAGAAGATCGATGCCGTGAACAAGGAGTTGAAGTCATTGGGACACACCTGCCAGAAGAAGGTGATCTCTCTGCCACCCTTTCTCAAATTATGCTTATTCTTTGGCCTAGATGAATTCAAATATGTGATATCTTTTTCAGGAGAGAGAATACAAGGAAGCCCTGGAGGCATTCAATGAGAAAAACAAGGAGAAAGTGCAGCTCATCACCAAGCTAATGGAGGTAGTAAAAAACAACACTCCACCAGTACCACCCCAATTCATTTCAACTGATTGCTGGGCTCCTGATTTCTCAACATTAAGCTCTTGCCATCCTTTTTTTCCTATTACAGTTGGTCAGCGAGAGCGAGAAGCTGAGGATGAAAAAGCTGGAGGAGCTGAGCAAGAATATATGTCTATGAAATGATGAGAAAGCCTAAATCTCCCAATCTCCAGCAGCTGATTTTGCTCGCTTAACCATCATGTGTGTAGTAGTGTCATCGCCCAACATGACTTGGCCTGTTTTCTGGGCGTGCTGTAATTTTCTATAGCCCAAGTTTCTGTCTCATTTCATAGCTGTTAGCATTATTCCATGGGGGTTAATGCACAAGTTCCTTCTCATTCAAGTCTCCAGTCTCTGAGACACTTATTAGCCAGTTTTAGGATAGTGGAGCCACACTAAACAAGGGAGTGCAGTTCTGTAGAATTCATGCACAATTGGTTCCTTCTCATTCAGATTGTTTGGGAAGTTGAACTCAGATTCGGTTTGAAGTTTCTGTATATCTTTCAGCAGTGGACTGAAGAGTAAGTAGTTGGACTCATGATATCCATGACATGTTTTGTGTAAGTTCAGTATGTTGCACATTTTTCATGATCTTCATTGAATCCAATGATCTCGTTTTCATCTTTTATTAAAGGAATTCTGCAATTAGCTTTTTGGCCATTAAAGCATGTCTGTCTATCATGCACGAACGATTAAAGTGATAGAAGCACGCAGTTCGAGGTGATTCAATTCTTAATGGAGAAAAAGAAAAAGGTGGGAGCTTCATCGGGTTGGTTGAGGTTGAGATATTCAACCGATCCTATCTTCTAAGTTGGGCCAGTCCATGAGATTGTTTCTGTGTAGGAGCTAGTGACAACTGGGGCATTGATACATTGTCTCCTGGAAGTACATGGAGGCGGGCCAAGAAGGAGAAAGACCGACCCATCCAAATGCCAAGGAAGCTCAAGTGATTCAGACCAAGAGTCCTATGATGAGCATAGGACCCTCAATTAAGAGTGTGTGGACTGTCATTGTATTGTATGGACTACCCTTTGTTGATTAGAAATTGATCACCCTATTCCTATACATAATTGTGCTACTGTCTAGTGGATCCATGCACCCGTGATTTGATTCACATAATTGTCAACTGATGGCCCCATTAAATCGACACCAACCAATTACATCATCCAAGGTAGGCCAAGCGGTTCCATTCCATTTAAGAGATTAATAAAAGTGATCCATCCAGAGAGGATGAAGATGGGAAATGATTAAGAGTATTGTCCCACAGCCAGCCAGTCCGCTTGACTTTTGATTAATAAATTAAGATCATACTCCACCATCACTCTCTGTTGAATCATTCATTCCCATTTATCATGCGTATCTACACTAGCTGGAAGGAAGTAGTAACCCTCCTCAACTATGCCAACAACTCTGCAAGATTATGCCAAATCACCCAAATCAATGCAGTTAGCTTGTGTACACAAGCATAGAAACAGTAGATGGATTGGATATGATAGGATAGGATAGGACTCAAAAAAAGGAAGGTTACGTGGGGCACACAAAGTAAACAAATGGATTAAGATATTGGATTGCCAATTACTGGAGACACTGACCCTCCACCTTATAAAGGAAGGGTGGAATTGATTTGAAAAGTGGAAGGAATATTGTCACCAACTCCCCCCTACTCTGCCACTAGTACTAGTACTACTACTACTCCTACCCACCACCATCACCATGCCGAAAAAGAACCAGCAAAAAAGCACTGCAGGAGATAAAACAGTACGGACTTTCCATTAAAATTGCTTTCTCCATCTCCAAATTAATCTTATTTGCAGCGGATCCAATTAACGGAGGATTAAAATTAAGCACGCGTGTACTTTGTTGTGCTAATATATTAAATAATTTATCCTTAAATGAACATACTAACTTTGAATCTCAATTAATATTTTTTTAGATATCATTTGAAATATTGGGAAAATAAATGGCTAGTGAGTGTAGATTGCATGGGTTTGTAACAAAGCCGGACCTTTTGTTTTTACTAGAGTTCTTTTCTGGTCTTGTTTTCTTGATTGGCAGTTACATTGTCTGTCTGGCTAATATATGGATATGTGTGTGTGTGCAAGAAACACCCACATGTTCACCAAGCACAAAGTGTTCAACTTTTTAGCCTTCCTCTTTCCTAGCCAAAAAGGGCTCTTCATTTCACCATCTTGATTAACTTTGAAAACCTTTTTTTTTTATTGAAAGTGGAAAAGATAAACACTGAGCAAATGACACCATTTTGATCTAATAACAATGCAGATATTGCTGGTCTGATTCCATCTTTCATGTAAATGAGAAAATAGTAAGTGTACCTTACAAGAATTTGGGTGTTTCATTGGAGCTCTACATATATATATATATATATATATATGACTAGACATCATATTCCAAAATTCAAAGTGGTGTGACTATGCCAGTTTTTAATAAACACACATTAGTTCATAATATTGTTAGTAGAATATGTCTAATATGTTGAATGGGGATTGAGAGATGTTTTGATGCTAATTTTATCTTGTCTGTCCTTCCTTTGTGTGAGTGTCTATCATGGGCATTAAAAATTAGACATTATTTTGGTTAAAAAAAGAGAGGAAAAAGTCACATCTAATAAATATCACTGCAGATACTTTAACATGAAGGAGAGGGAGAGAAATCACTGAGCTGAGCTCCCCACCCTCTGTCAACCCCACAAACATTCAATCTCTTCACTGCTCAATTTCAGACACATCAGAAAAAGACTGCCTGTTAAAAATCACCTTTTTTTTAATGATTCCCACTATAATGTCTCCTTTTCTCAGATACCATATAGAATTTTGAGTATTAATAATGGAGAAAAAATATAACTAATACACAAAGAATATGAATTTGGTTTATTTTATTTGAGTATTTAAGAGAAATATACTGTTTTTTAAGGTAGAATAACTTATATATATATATATATTGGTTGGATTTAAATTAAAGGCAATGCATGAAATGGACTGCACGGTGAGTAAAAAACACACACAGGACACTCCCACTCAGCTCAGCTAATGGGCTTTACTTTCAGTGCACCATGAAAATGCTCGGAAGGTTTCAGCATTTCTCGTGGCTAAAGCCTGAATGACCCCTCCATGCAAATCCATATCTTTACAATGCATGCATGGTCATGGAAGGTAGGACCTTGGGAATAATATGTCTTCAAATACCCGGCTGAGGTGGCTCATTTGGTCAAATAGTCGGCCCTATTATTATAGTGCATGGGATCGACCATATCCCGACACCACCACCGGCCTGCGAGTATGGGTGCCATTTGATTGATTTAGTTGATCGATGTTGGGTCGTGGGTGAGGCCGAGATCAGACGGCTGGAGAGCGCTGACCCTCCTCAGATGAGAACAAAAACACGGTGAACTGACTCAGTGGAGCAAATAATTGGCGAAAAAAAGCTGTAAAAAAAGATCGGGTCAAGATCCGGCCCGCACCAATCTTGTCGGACCACTGTACGCCGCTCATCTCAGTCAGTCGACCCTTCCCACCATCTCCGTTTTTTTGAAAACGTCACCGTTTTTTCCTCGGTCTTGCCTAATTAATTCCGATTAAAGAAAATCCATAGTATAATTATTTTTGTAATAATTAAAAAAAATTAAATATAATATGATACAGCGTGTTGAGTGAGCATCTCTACTCGCGCTAACTTCAAGACACGTGTCAGGGGCTGTCGGAGCCCTGTTCTCTTCTATCTTCTGGTCCCAAGTTTTTGCCTAGGATTCTCCTCCTCCTCCTCCTCCTCCTCCTCCTTCCTCCTCTTCATAGATAGCACTTAGCTGCTACTTAATTATCACTAAGCTAAAGTTTGGACGATTCAATAATGGCAATTATGGCCGGCCTTGCAGATGCAGCCGCCAGGGTTGTCCTCCTTCATTATTACCCTCATTTATGGGCTATAATTTTTTTGAGGTGATCATCTCTTAATTATTAATTAATAGACTATTAAACTAAGCTCACCTGCGTCTTCCCAATTCCACCTCTCTATTTGAATGCCCTCTCTCTCTCTCTCCCCATCTCGATATCCACAGTCTACCATGCTCTGCTTCTCACCTCCTCCATCTCCATTTGTCCTTTAGAACCTCACACTCAGAAAGAGCTCACCCTCCACAGTGAATTGCATCCCCATCGCTTTCTTATCATGGCTCTGAAACTGTCAGTTGCATTTCTGCTTCAAACTTGACCATCTGTCATCACCTCTCGGCCAATCCACCTCCATCATCACGATCAAATAGTACTTGAGGGAGACCGTGTTAGGGTAAAAATGGCCCAGAAGCACTTGAGGGAGCTTCTGAGCGAAGAACAGGAACCCTTCCTCCTCAGCAGCTACATCGCCGACAGGAAGTCCAACCTCTCACGATCCACCCAGGCTAGGTGGCTGGTAAAGCCGCCACCACCCAAGAGCCCACCGCCGTTCTCCGCGGGAGGTCTCTGCAAGGGCCTTTTCTCAATCTCCATCCTCCCCGACTCTCCCGACTATAGAAAGCCCTGTATTTTCGACTTTGCCTCCCCGCAGAAGAGCCCGAACCGGATTTTCCTCCACGTTCCGGCGAAGACAGCCGCCTTGCTTCTCGAGGCCGCCGTCCGGATACAGGAGAGGAGAGCCTACACTGCTAAGCCTAAGCCGGCCAAGAAAGGGATTCTAGGCTCGATACTGAAGCGACTCACCCTGCGGAGCCACCGCGAGGCGCCAAAGCGAGAAAGCGACAGCGAGCGGAGGATTAGGAGATCCTTCGGCTCTGCAAATCCCCAGCTGCAAGGTAGCGCGTTGAAGAAGAGCACTTCGCCAGGCCGCCGCTGCAGAGGCGGCCACAGCAGGCGGAGCAGCGGCCTGTGGTCGGAGACCAACGGCGAGAGATCTCTCGACTTGGATACCTCGACGAGCTGCAGTAGCGACTCCATAGAATTAGCCCCTGGCGAGCAAGGAGATGTATACGCTACTTTCGACCAGGGCTTCTCCGGGAGCCCATTCAGGTTCGTGCTCAGGCGAAGCACGTCTTCCTCCGGCGTCCGCACACCGGACTTCCCATCTCCGGCAGCATCCCCGGCTCGCGTCGGCGGCAAAGTGGTTTGTCTATCCCCGTAAATTCTGTTAAAATACTGACCCATACTTCTCTCTCTGTCTTTTCATGCAAAATAATATAAAAGAGGAAAATTTCCCTTTTTGTTTTCATCTCCATTCTACCAACCGTATTCTGTCGGCAATTGGTGCCTGCTCTGCAATTTTGGCCTCACCGTCAGTCAGCCTGAGCCACGGCTATCAGACAGTCTTATTAACCATTAGTTGAATTGTTCATCATCTCATCAACAATGGGGGCTTAATGCATCAGACTTAGGTTCGAATTTACATTTGCATTAGAGGTTCTCATCTCTCAATCAACTGCAGTGCAGTGTTTCAACAGAGATCTTCTTGGGGAGCCAAAATTGTAAACTTTCCCTGTAGAGAGCTGTACAATTCTTAATATCCTCCCTGCATCAGAAGACTCATGGTCTAGCTCTTGACAGGAAACCGACTGCTGTGATGTTGAGAGCTCGAAAAGGCGAACCTCGGAAGAAGAGGATGAAGAGAAAGAACAGTGCAGCCCTGTATCGGTGCTGGACCCTCCATTCGAGGACGGCCACGACCACGACCACGAAGTGGAGGAGGAAGATGGGTTCGATTGCTTTGCAAAAGTACAAAGTATGTTTATTTATGTTCTGCGTCTTCTCTGCATAGGTTTGTGTATGATTATTGTCATTATTATGGCGGTGTGAAGGTTGGTTAGTGTGAGGTCCTTTTCAAACAGCTATTACACAGTACAAATACGCCATATACAACTCCGAGCTAGTTGATGGCTCTGTGGTGTTGATGAGCTCGATATCCAGGAGGGCCCCGGGTGAAGATTGCCATCTTCCATGGACTCTGAAGCCCTGGCTGACTGAGGCAGGGCTCAATCATTAGCATGTGTAGTGAATTTTTAGATACTGCGTCAGAATGCAACAAACATCTCCATTTCTGTCATTAATTCATGTGAGTCCCACTTCTTAATGGGAGCTGTCCTTATCATCTGGGCAAATCCGGGAGGTTGTTGATGTTTGGTCTCGAATGGTCGGCCGAATCACGTTCGTGATAAAGGCCATTGCTTTGGACCCGACAGGGCAATGAATTCGAATGGAATGGAGGTTGGCCTGTTTGGTTAGAGTGATTGATTGCTGGTTGGTGTATCTTATCTTACAGGGGCGAAGCAGAAGTTCCTGGAGAAGCTCCGGAGATTCGAGAGGCTCGCGGGGCTTGATCCGGTCGAGCTAGAGAAGAGAATGATTGAGCTAGATGATGAGGACGGTGAAGGGCCTGGACCATTGGATGATCAGCATGAGCTGGTCGAGCAAGTTCTCAAATGGAAGTTTGATAGTGTGAAGAAGATCCCCAGTGACATGAGAAGGCTAGTTTCTGACCTGGTGGCGGAAGAACGGGGAAGACGGAATGGTGTAGCGGGAGTGGCAGTGATGAGGAGGGTCTGCGATAGGTTCGAATCTTGGAAGACAGTTGACCCGAACACCATTGACATGATGGTGGAGGAGGACTTGGGCAGGGACCTTGAAGGCTGGAGATGGAAACACGACAAGGACCGAGTTGCAGAGGTGGCATCGGCTATGGAACTTGCTGTATTCAGGGTGCTAGTGGATGAATTACTAGAAGATCTGTGCTAGGAAGGTATTTCAGAGTCCAGAACCAGTAGTATTCATCATGATCATGATGTATGTAATAGTAATAGGGGTAGTACAGGCCACGCCACCGAGGGGATTGATTGCCCACGTAGAAAGAATCCCAGCTCCTGAATCAATTCCATCATCTAAAATTTTCCTAATTCCACGAGCAATATGACAAGTCATTGCTGCATGATCAGCTTAAAGTGTAAGCCCGTGCAGTTACTGGTTCAGATTTAACTTGGCACTGTGCAACCACATGGAATCCAAAACATCAACAACCTACTACTAGAGTAGAGCACGCTATCCTACCCTTTTTTTTATCCTTTGCCTATGGTCAAAGCTCCTCCTATTAGCATCTGCTTTAGCTTGCCGATTAAGGTTGTTTTTCCCACCCTAGACAATGACACTAGAGAAGACACCGGCAAAGGGCAGAGGAGAGCTTTCTGGGCCACCTTTTGTCTTAACCGTTGTGCTTGACAGTGGGTCTAAAACTAAAACCCAGTTTCCAATTGATGCAGTCAGTGTAAGACATCGATTTCGCATCTTTTGCTTCTGTTGCTTGCAGTAGCTTCAATTCCAAGATGGGTCGAGGTACCCGAGCGTTCAAAATCTCATTGCTGATTTGATTTGGCTACAGGACGAAAAGGGCAAAATCACGCCATTGCAGTGCAATGTTGTCGATGGGAATGGTGGGACTTTGGAGACCGTGCTGCTGATGCCACCGTTCCCAGAAAACAAAATTGAACATTTGGCCATTTCCTCCTCCCTAGTCTGGAGTAAGGGTAGCAGAAAAAGTCTGAGGAACGTGAACTCAGACTCGTCCATGGGAGGTAGGGGGGTCATTTTTTTTACTAAACAAGTAGGTGTTAAAATTAATATTTATATTAAATTATATTGTATATAAAATAAATATGATTTCATCTAAATAAATATTGTTGTATATATATAATATATATATATATAATTGTAAAATTTCACAATTTATTTTAAGTTGATATATATTATATTAAATTATTTAATTTAGGTTTAATAAAATTATTTTATTTAAATTAATACTATTTTATGTATAGTAAAATTAATTATACATAAAATAGTATCATTATAAAAATAAATAATTTTAATTATAATAAATTATCTTACAATATATAAATTAACATTATTATATATAAAATAGATTATACGTGGATTTTTTAATTTTTAATTATATATAATATTTAATGTAAATAAGTTAATAAATGATAATATTATATAAAATATTTTTTTCAAATAATTATATTAAATTATTTTATTGACATAAATGATTTTTTGTGTAAATACTATTTATATAATTAAAATTACTATATATAAAATTTATAATATAATAAAATTAATAAAATATTTATTATACATAATTGATATTATTATATATAAAATTACTATTTATAAAAATTGTACATAAAAAATCAAATTTACTAATTACATCATTTGTAAAATTATATAATAAAAAATATATCAATAATTATAAATTTATAAATATTAAATTATATTACAAAATTATAAAAATAATAATCACAAATTATATATATCAATATAATTTTAAAATAATTATATTCACCTTATTAATATGAATCGATTCAATTAATATGAGTTAATAATACGAGGGTCACCGTAACTAAAATGGTACTATTTCAGATTTTATCTTACAACTAAAATTTAACTTAAAAAATGATATCATTTCAAATTTTATCTCACAACTAAAATTTGACTTCAATCAAATTTGTGCGATTAGATAGGATTCGATTTAGGTTTGAGATAATTAAATTTATTTTGACTCAAATTTAGGTGATGGTTCAGGTAGTTATGAGTAATTGGACCTAATTAGATGAGATAAGGTTGCAATTTGAATTATGAATACGAGAAAACCAACTCAAACTTTATTCTATTTAACTTAAATACAATTAATTTATAAATATTTTAATGTAATTTATACTCACTCAATTACTTTCGCACACTAATTAAATCCTATTTTTATACCAAATTTGAAATTGGTTTGTGTTTAAAAATTTAATTTTCTTCCTTTATAAAATTGAGAATTGGTTTAAATTATATTTTTCGCATTTTTTTAGTGTCTAAAATTCAAAATCACATTGCTTCTAAAATTTGAATTCAATTTGTGTTTAAAATTTGAACCCAAATTAGGTATCAAGTATTATTCAAATTATAGCATAGTTAATTATTAATTTGTTGAATTATTTTATCATTATTGACCTATTCCTATAGGTTGCACTTTAAAATTCGTATTAAATTCAGGTGTAAATCTTGAATTCAAAAATAGTAATTCTAGTCATACTTGATAGATTGATTTTAAAGTTAATATACTATTAATGTTGAAATATACAACTTTAATATATATTAAAAATTTTAATATCTAATAGGTTTAAAATTTAGTACAAAATAAAGGTTCAATTTTGTTTAGATACAATCAAATGTGATCCGACCGGGGTTCCTAAAATGATCGGGTACACTAGGCGTGCCCGCCCCCTATCTGTTTTGTGTTCAAAGGAAACCCAACCCAACCCAACTTAAAAAAATTGTCATCTTGAAGATTAGGTGGTTAGGTACCAACCCTATAAGTTGGACCCACACCACGATCACACCCTAATTTAGAGGATGCCTAGTTGATAATTGCCCAACAACTAAACAACCATAAAATCAAAATAAAGAGAGATATAGTAAGACCATAAATTTTCCATGTGCATATTAATGCCCTTAACAATAAAGGCCCATAGGTCAAAATCTCACCCATCTTATTTCAAAATATTTTTCATATCTGTTATTTATTTTTTATAACTCTCATTTTCTACCTAATATTCAGATATTAATAAATATAAATTACGATTATTTTATGCATAAATTATAATATGTTTAACACTTTTAAATAAATAAAATTTTAATTTAATCATTGTTTTTAACTTATAATATCAATTCGTGTTTATATATAGACAGACCTATAGATGCCCAACTTATTTTTAAGCTTGACATTGGCAAAACCAATAATTAAAAATGAATTTTAAAATTTTTTACGTGTAATTTCTACGCCCATGAATACCAATACATTTTTGGCTGAATTTTGCTTAGAAGTATGAGCTGTCCCACCGCCCTTTTTATTCGAGTTGGTAGCCAATAGTTGGAGGACACATATACAAACACGTGTGGGTGAAGAGCAATCTTTTTTAACGTTGACTTTTGAGGCTTGTCGGGGCCGACATTTTGACGGTGGGCATTATATTCAACAGGAGACCCAACCCAACTCCAATCCCCGGCCATGGCCGTCCGGTCGAGTACCGTCCACGTCCCCTGTACCACATAACTCCAGCATTCCATCTACACTATAACCAACCCTATAAGTCCTTTTTAAATTGAATTCATGCTTCTTAGTATCATCCATGGCCGTAGCATAGCATTGTTTCGGCACCCCTCATTGGAGGATTTGATAACGAGGATGCCTATCCATAAAATAAAAACGTGTTAATATTATTGAGAAAGTCGGGAGGGAGACATATTCGATGTCCCATAATCATTTTTCACGATGTCATTTGACCCTTGAAAATTGTCGGGACCGACTAGGAAGCTATAATAATAATAATAATACGTCAGTATCAGCATTTCTTTCCCTTTACGTGTGTGTTTGATTTTCTGTGTGGTCTATATAGATACCGATCCTTTCCGTCCAATCCAAGCGAAATGGAACAGGAAAGAGGGATGTTCTCGCCCGGCTCATCACCGTCTTCATCGTCTTCGGCCGGAGGATTGAGGCGTGACAGCCAACCTCTCAGCAGCGGCATGGTCGATGGCCGGAAGAAGAAGTCTGGGAGGAGGAAGTTCAAGGAGACGCGGCACCCCTTTTACAGAGGGGTGAGGGAGAGGAATGGGAAATGGGTCTGCGAGATGAGAGCGCCGAGCCAGAAGTCGAGGAGGGTATGGCTCGGGACGTTCGACAGCCCGGACGATGCCGCCAGGGCCTATGATGAGGCAGCATTGGTCATAAGAGGAGCCTCGGCCTCCCTCAACTTCCCCCAGCCACCACCGCAACAAGCCTCATTGTCTTCTTGTAGTACCTTAAAAAACCCTAGCGACATCGACATCGACATCGTAGATGGCCCTAGAACCACATTGCCGCCATCATCTTCTTCTCCACCTCCCTCTTCATTGTATGTGATGGACGGAATGGACGAGGAGAAGAGCAGGAGGGTTTACTTTGATGAGGAGGAGATATTCGACATGCCCGGTTTGATGGCGAGCATGGCTGAAGGGCTGATGATCGAACCACCGGCGGTGAACTATGGATTCAGTGGGGACGAAGATTACGTGGAGGAGGTCGAGGACTTGACTCTATGGAAGGATTGATGAGAAGGGTTTAACATTTTTTATGATATATATATATATATATATATATGGAAATTTGTATTATCATTAATAAATATAATAATTTTAGAAGAGTATTAAAGAGATTATTCACATTATTAATCAATCTTACTTAATTTTTTTATTAATTTAAGTACGTCATTACAAAAGAAAAATTTCCACTGTGAACTCCATATTAAAATTAGGGAAAAGTACACTTTTGACCTTTTTGTCAATTTTATCCTAAACCTTTTTATGGTACAATTTTAGTATTTTCTTTTTACATTTTAATGCAAAAAAAGTTATAATAAAAATAAAAAAATTGTTGAACATGTTCTAAAGGATACATATATGTCAAAGCGTCAACAGTTGACCAAAATCACCAAACAGGGCTAGAGCTGTTTCTAGTTGCTGGCAGGTGTTGTCTGCCAAGTACCAAACGTTCAACCCCACACCACACGAGTCGTGCGGCCGTACTATTCTGACCACTCTATGCACGACCACAGCCTGCTGCTGTTCATGTTAGGCTTCCGAGTATATGTTATCTGTTAACATCCGGTCCTTCCATGTCAGATTGACTTGTTGCTATGCGATCGGCCTCAAAACTCGGTCAAAGAATGGTAAAACAAATGCTTTCCTATCCCAGACGTAGATTTTTTATTTGATCAGAACAAGCACTTCGATTTTGAATATTGTAAAAGTCAACACGCAGCCTTTCCTCATCTTCCATGCCTCTATATATACATACGATTCCCTATCCCTTGATTCCAAATTATTCCATTCCATAAGAAGCTCTCCATCCATCTCTGCAGAATCTTAGTTAGCCAACTTGATCGCGTTTTCTCAAGAGAGGCAACCAACCATGTGGGACAGCGGCTCGCACTACCTCCGTCAAATCTCTCAGTCCCCGACACCTGGCCGTAGGGCGCCTTCTGCACCGTTTGCCTACGACCAGATCATTCTAAGCCCACGTACACGGTTCCCGCACCTCCTCCGTGGCAGCACCGTCGACCCTTCGATTCAGATTCCCCAACCGATGAGCCCGCGGCGGAGCTACTCCGCATACGCAAACACCAGCTGTGGCTCGCCTGTCTATGCCTTCCCTTACAGGCCGCCGGCGGTAAACCCCTTGTCGCCCCTCGGAGGGGGTATCAGTATTTATTCTCCTAGAGCTCGAGCATCATCGCCACTTGGTGGAGTGCATCCTCGCCACCTGAGTGTGGGGAGGTGTTTCGGGCTGGTTCCGGAGACTCCGCGAACGAGGGCAGCGGAGGAGGAGCTAGCGGCCAAGCACTGGTGGCCGTCGACGGTGGAGGTGGTTGGGAGTAGTTGGAATATGGGGTGTGGCGAGGGCAGCAGGACGAGGGGGATTGGACCTGGACCAGCGGATGAGGAAGCGCAGTTGAGGATGGAGCGGTTTAAGATAAGGACCGTCGACATAGACGAGGTTGTCGTGCAGGATGAGGGCAGGAAATGACGTGGCACGAGGATATCTTTCGGTTATAAAAGAAATGTGCCGTGTTGATGGATAATGACATCAGAATCATCCAATCAATTACATGTATGTTGAGAGTAATGCTAACCCAATTCTTTAATTTGTTCAAAATTATATTATATTAATAAAGATTATTTATTGTATTTAATTTAAAAAAACTCATATTTATTGTTTCATTAAAATTTATAAACATGATTTATAATATGATTTTATTCAACTAATATTCATAAACTTTATTAGTTTTATAATTTTTATATATTTTACAATAAATTTATGATATTTTTTTAAAATATTGGATCGGTGAAAATTAATAGGCACAATAGCCCCACCACAAAATAAGAATATAATTTTCTCATAATATATTACACTTATATTAACTTAAATAATATAACTTATAAAAAGGAGAACACCTTCAATACGCGAAATTTAAGATCAACAAAATAACTTGTAAATTTATCTTTCACCAGCAATGTGAAATAACTACCAAATCTTTAATATTTTTTATCTTGTAATATATTAAGATTAATTTTTCTAATTTATTGAAGAAAAATTAGGTTAGTAAACTCGAAAATTTGAAGAAAAATTGAGATGGTAACGAACTATAATTAATAAATTCGGATTAAAATAAGAAATTACAAAATTACTAGTGATCTATAAATACTAAAAAATTATAATTATAAAGATCTGAACAGTTTATTTCGAATCAGAACTAAATCGTATGAAAGTCATATTAATCTGGTTTAAATATTAATTTTTTTATATGCCATAAAAATATCACTTTGCTAAATTGAAGAAATAATAGTTGGATAGAAAATAAATTTACAAAAATTTAGAAAATTTTTAAATTTTAGAAAATTAGTCGAATTGGAGGTAAACCAGTCGATTTTTTATTTAAGATCACTGAACTCGATCGGTTGACGGTACAGCCGATCAACGGAGCGCTATCAGGGTAATGCGCGATGTGTGGCAGAGCGCGTCCTACACAATTATTGCGCGGAAGTGCTGACCAATTGGGGAGCGTTACGTGTCCCCGATCAATGATCAACGATCAATGACGGAGAATCCCAGTGAGCTGAGTCGACTAACGGGAAGCAGACACGTGGTAGAGATACGTCAGATAGTCTCAACCAATCAGAGGCTAACAAATGGCAATTGTTATGTGTCGAGGGAAATCTAACGTATTTAAATGGATCGATCAAATGATAGCACATGTCACGGTCAACGGTCGACACAGGTACGGTTAGTAGCCACATTGGAAAAATCGACTAATGGGAAGCCGCTATGTCACACCTTGACCCGAATTTTTCTTTTGGTCGGACCTGCAAACAACCGCCACATCCTCCCGACTTTATGAAAATGGGTGCCTCATCATTATAAAATCGACAAGGTGAAATGCTTAAAATAAAATATCCCAAAATATTTTTCAATCTAATAAATTGATTTTTGAAAATTAAACTTCCAAAAATCATATACCGGAACTATATACTGAATGTAATACATACCTTTGGTTTGGGTTTGGCTTTCCAACACGTATCCTTCTTCACCAGCTTTACTTGAAAGGGGTGATTGGAGTGTAATGAGTTCGACAACTCAGTGAGAGGGCATCGTCGACATCGCGTCTTCTCATCCACCATTCAACTCATACTCTAAATGGGGTTTCAGAAAGGTTTAGGTAAAATAGGAATTATCATGGGTAAGCTTGTGTAGATATTAAACAATTGACTTGTATTTGACAAGTTTGAATTTTGTTTCTTTTACCAAGCAAAAATTATCCTTTCACCTTACGATTACAGTTTAGCACAAACAATCAACCGCCCTCCTATAATAGGAGGGATCACACATTCGCAGTACGGTCCTCGACCGTGCCACTTGTGGACTGGAGCGCCTTTACCGTCCATCCTGATAGAGGGATGTTGCCTCTACCCGGAGTTTGTGCTGACATCAATAGTTCGACCCCAAACTCAAGTTTCTCCACCATGTCCGCTCAATGGAACGAGACCTCATTCCCCCTACTGCCTCGGTCTCCGTCCGCAGGAAGCTACTCAGCTTCATGACCTACTGAATGACGAAACTGCCCTTATGCTCCTGGGTCGTCCAGCAGTCCTTGGGCTCCATCACTGCCTCATGTCAGGTGTCCTAATGACCCGAACATCACGGTTCATACATAATCAACAACCTTCTTGAGTTATAGCCATTATCTTTGCCCCTCTTGCACAACGGTCTGTCAGCTTGGCATCGGCCCCACCACGCGTACTGGCCCAATAGGTTCGACAACCTAGTTGTGGCAGAGCAATGGTCTGACCCAACAAGCTCGACAACTCAGCTTGGCTCGATGGGTATCACACAAGTTCCCATTATTTGGATATTTTAGCGGTCTGTGTATTAGTTTATTTACTGTCTCGCCTCCACCATTCCTTTGGTCTAAGTTTCTTAGGGCAGTTGTTTCTCGAGTACTCTTATCCTTAACGTCCGTCTCACTAACCTTTTTATGGTGTAGCCCCTTCTACTTCTCGGTCTTCCTTAGGGTGTCATTTGTTCCCTCTTACTATCTTGTTGTAACAACTTGCTTTCTCTTGTCCTGTTGGTCCAAACTTCCTATTTGACATAGTTGCTTTTTCCAAGGTGATTTATTCCTGTAATCCCAATACGTCCCGTTTGTCATCAAATGTTCGTCTTGTCTTCTCTTGTGGATGCACTCCTTTCTTTGCTCCTAAATTGTTTGTATTTTCTTCTTAAAGGGGGAATTCTCTTCAGCTATCCTTTGTTCTATTTGTGGTTTTATTGAGGTCCTACCTTTACCCCTTTTTCCTTCTTACCACTTTGCTAAGATTTTGAAGAGTTTCCTCTTATCTGTGGTTGCAAATGGAGTCACGTTTCTTGGGATGGTATCCTTTCGGATTTCCTATAGTTGTGGGGTGTTTATTCTTGAAAAATATTGTCCTAACTCATGGCGATGTGGGACAATTTTTCACTTCGTGTCCTATTCCCCTCTAGGTTAACTTGATTCTTGTCCTTTGTAGGGTTGGGCATTTCTCCACGCAGTGTCCCTATCATTCATGCTTGTAATTACATGAACATAAGTGGTTCCTCCTTGCGTTTTCTTGGGAATTGTTAGTTTTGGTGCTCGTTTGTCCTTAAGTCTGGATACCGTGAGAGTTTTTTTTTTCTTTTTGGAGTCTTCCTTGAAGGTCACATCATTTGAGGGACAGGGTTTTTAGGAATTTGGAGTAATTCATTAATAGAGTAGTACAATATGTTGGGAATTTTGGCCCTATTACAGAAAATGGTCACCAAATAACTAGGGAGCTACGAGATTCTTTATAAGCATCCTCCTATGTAAGGTTATATGCCCCATTTTATGGCTTCACGCTTGACTTCCTATATAATAGAGTTGTGACCTCAATAGGTCCTATCACCATTCTCTGGGATACTTTCTCATTTGCTCTTTTGAGATTCCTGCCATGCTTTGGGCATTTGGTCAGCTTCTAGGGTTGTCTTCCTATGAATATAAGGTGTTGAGTAGAGTCATTCCTAGTTTTCTTAGGTTCTCTACTGGGAGCCATTTGAAAATTTTAGGATAAATCCTATTAGTTACAATATTTTATAATCTTAATTATGTATTCGAGGAAACAAGCTCTGATACCACTCTAGTTGTCACGCCCCGAGCCGGTTTTGGTCGGATCCCTGTGAACAACTCACCACTCTCTTAGTTTATTAAAGGGTTTCCCCTTATCATAATTCATAAAGAGTAAGGCGTCCTTTAAACCTGCACCATTTCCTGGAATAGTATAATCAAAACTGTATGAAATTTTAAACTTTACATACCTGTCTTACAGACATCTTAGTTGATTTCCTGAAAGGGATACAAGGGAGGGGGTGAGTACGAATACTCAGTGAATGGGTTTTCAAAGGTCTACTTTTAACTTTTAAGAAAAACATTTATATGGAGTGTGCCAGACTCCTTTCTTTTCAAAAATTCCTTTATTTAAAAATTTGGGTTTTCCATTATTTCTTAGTTACCGGTGTGTCATCACCCAACACACATCCTTAATCATGAAGGTTACACATATTCACAAGTTAGTATCACTACTGAACCCGCTAGTAGCTTCAGAGCATCTTTTCCTGCCACCCGGATAGAAGTACGACCACTTCTACCCTAGGAATGAGTGGATGTACATGACATCCGACCCACAATCCCAAAATAACTTCTTCGTGTTCGTATGAGGACAGAGACCTCATCCCGTCCCCACCCCGGTCTCATGCGCTTGGTGCAACTCCAGATTTCGCATAGACACCTGGAACAATGAACTGCCCTTATAGCCATGAGGTCGTCCAGTGCCCTTAAGACGTATCACTACCCCCCATGGGCATTTTGATGATCTCGTACTCACAGTGCATGCACAAATAATGTTTTCTTATATTGCCATGCAATCTGTGGTGCCACTAGTCCAACGGCCCCGACTCTCAACTCAACCCGCAGCTGTTTGTCTTGACTAGTCCGTCGACCTGTCATGTCGCACTACCGTTAGTTGACTAAGCATGTCGGTCCTATCTTGGTACCATGGCCAAACAATTCACTTATTAAGTTTTATGGCACATATATCATGCTAGTTTACGAGTTCCTACTCGTGCCAACTGGCCTTGGGCCCACTGTACGAGATTTTCAAAATCGGGCATTTAGCCCCCAAGTTCCAAAACCAAGGCCCTCGACCTATCAGAGCTATTCGAGCTCCCGTCGAGAAGGTCTCCCAAATTGTTTGAGCATTGGCACATAGTCAGGGGAGAGCACTTCCAACAAAATAGGTTTTCACTGTCCATTATACCAACCAGTATAAGGACATCTCCGTTCATAACCGATGAACGAGTTTTGAAATTCCTTCGAGCAAGTCTCATCATACCAACCGGGTACGATCTACTTACAAATGGTAAGTAGTTTTTCCGCATAATTTTCAAATCACTTTCTCTAAGTGGTGATGGTTAAAATTCCACTAAACAGTGGGTTTTTATACCGAGGTACTTATCATTCCCTATTGGGTATGATATAAAATTTCCACTCACAATCGGTAAGTGGTTTTTATCTTTAAGTTGTGCTCATCATCCCAACCGGGTATAATGTTAGTAAACTCACTCACAACCGGTAAGTGTTTTTTAACTTTAAGTTGTGCTCATCATCCCAACCGGGTATGATGTTAGTAAACCCACTTACCCGTTAACGCCGTGAATTTCACTAGACTGGTTCTTTGTATTCACGCGAGCTTATCCTTGCTAGCGTTCCCGGTATTTCGCGTTTCTACACGATATGAACAAACTTGTTCATTATTATTCGGCATAACAGCCTTCATTTATTTCCAATAAGAAAACCCAAACTTTTAGTTATTTGCAATTAGGTCTAGTTATTTCTCTTTAACTTTAAGTCTCTAATGTCGATTTTTCCTCAAATTGAGTCTCGTAACTTTTAAAATTTATCATGATACCTCAATTTATTCAATTTCACCAAAAAGGGGTTTAATTTCCTAAATTTCCAATTTGATTCCCCAATTTTTCCAAAATTACCATTTTGCCCTTCTTTTTACAAAAATGGTAAGTTTTGCCCCCAAAATTCCAAAATTCCTCAATTGGTCCTCCAACAATATTTTCATGTCCAATTAACCCTCAATTTCATAAAATTATATTTTGGCCCTTTAAATTTCGAAAATCCCCAAATTTCCCTCAATTTCAACTCTTCAACACTACCGAATTTGATTTAATCAAATTGACCGATCAAACATTTCTAATTATTGAAATTGGAGTTGAAATTGAGTTTCTGCATGTTTATACGATTCTAAAAAACTTTGAATAGTAGATTTTAACGCCGGAACGAGCTCAAACAGAGCTTCGCTGCAAAACAGACTGTAGAGAGAGAAAGCTTCAATTACTCACCGGTGAAGGCACGGCGGTCCGAGCTTTCAATCTGGGCAGATAGGTCTCGTCCTGAGGTTTATTCTAGAATCAAGAATTGCATTAATTGATGCAGAATTGGATTAGAATTTCGTCATTGAAATTCGGTCGACTCTCTCTTTAACACCGAACGAAAATTGTAAAGGGGAGTCGAATTGGCTTACCTTTCGGTCCTAATTCGGCCGTGGAAAGGCTGAGTAAGTGTTGGGAGGGCTTGGTTTGGCCTAAGGAGGGCTTAAAATGGCCGATTTCAGCTTGGCCGAAATAGGGCCGCCGGAGTTGCTTCACTATTCCATCATGTCGGCACTTCTCCAACAATTCTCGGATTGACTGGAGTTTGCTATCAGATAGCTGTCTTCTCCCTAGTTCTAAAGAGCCCGACCTTTGTTCAAGTTGAAGCTTTGGTTCGAGATTTACCAGGAAATGAAGCAGTAGAGAGAGAAAAGTTTTCAGGTATGAGAAGAATGAAATGGAAATGAACTCTTTATATATGCGTAAAACCCGTATATTAAATGGGCGAGATTTATTACTAGTATTAATATTGCCATAAATTATTGGTATTAATTCCAATAATTTTATTTTGGTATTACATTATTTGTATTAATTCCAATAATTTAATTTAGGTATTAAATTATTGGTATTAATTATAATAATTAAATATATATTAATTTATGGTTATTTATGATAAGTCGCATATAAAAATTTTTGACCGAAATTTCGGGTTACAAAAAAAAATTCATACTTATTAAGAGGTCACCCATCCTCACATTGCTCTCGGGCAAGTACGCTTAACTTTAAAGTTCTTATGAAATCTAGTTCACCTAAACCAATTTGATTTTTGTTTTCTAAATTTTCTTAAATTTCTTTTCCAATGTTTAATGAACCCTTTAGATCACCCCGGAAGTTGTAACTTTTCATATTGCGTGTTCTCAAATGTAAACCGGCTCGATTTTCTTACTTGGTTTGACCGGTTCTTTTCCCGATTTTTCTTAACTCAAAAGTGCGGGGTTTACAAACGTGGTCGGTGAATAGCTATGTGATGGCGCAGTATTGGCAGACGGAGGTGAAGATGGCAGGGTCTGACAGGTACCACAACTTCTTGGCCTCGACGGAGAACTCACGGCAGAAATCCCGGGGCCCGATGTTCGGACCGATGTCTTCGATTCTGGGAGTGAAGAAGGCAGCAGTGGAGGAGCCATGAGGCTCGTGTTGGTGGAGAATGACTCGACTTCGGTGATATGATCTAAGGAATGCGATTCCAAGGCAGGCCAGCTATAGGCACTTCGGACCTCAGCCTCGGTGTCAAGGGTTGAGTGGACCATCTTGGCAATTCCTTCCTCATGCATCCAGGAGAGCATGGCAGAGAGGCGGATGGAGCTAACTCTACGCAGGGCGATGGCAAGGGCCATGCAGACCTCGGCGTACTTGCGAGCAAGCTTTTCAGGGGTGACATCCATTCCCCTCCAAGTGGCCACCACAATGCTGACCACCGGGTTAACTATATGAATGCATTCAAGGACGTCAACGTCAACGAAGCTATCTTGATTGACCATCGTGATCTCGAGGACGTAGACCGCATTGACAAGCCTGTAGATGATGCGATTACGGCTCTCAACACCGACGATGAGCTGACAACTGGGGGTGGCAAGGGGATCATCTTTGGTGAAGTCAGGTTGGGGTCTCGAGGATGGGGGTTGTTAAGGGGAAGGGGGCAAAGGCTCTTCTCGACTAGGTGGAAGGACTAACTAGGGGAGCTCCAACTGGTTCTCTGCTTAGTAGGTGCAACTCGAAGGAATCATAACTGCTATCCTCCATCTTTCCTTTCTCCGCTATGGCCTAAGAACCGCACTACAGTGGGCAGCAATTCAACGACCGCTTTTGACGCAGGCGAGAAAGCCCCAACGACTTCCTCCCTAAAAGATGAGAAAAATCTCAACCTTTTCTCCATCAGTTACACTTGAAAGTCAAGGTGGACGATGGACCATGGAGAAAAAGGGGAAGACTTTCAGTTTTTTTTTGTTAATGATGAGAAATAGAGTAGGCACATAGAAATGAAGGGAAATTCAATTTTTCCTAATGAAAATTTAGTTTTCTTGAAGTGAGTAAGAAAGACAGTGAAGGAGTTAAAAATAAAAAAAGAGGGAAATGGAAAGTTGGGAGATTGACTTTACACGGTACGTGTTGGATCAATAAGTTAAAGGCTAACTAGGTTGTTAAGTAGAATGCTGTGAGCAAACCCAACCAATTACATCATATTATGTGGCAAGTTAAAATGCGTGCAACACAGTGTTATTTTCATTTTTTAAAAATAAAAAAGAGGGAAAAGGAAATCTAGGAGATTGACTTTACACCGTACGTATCGATCAATAAGTTAAAAGCTCATTAGGTTGTAAAGTAGAATGGTGTGTGAGCAAATTCAACCAATTAAATCATATTATGTGGCAAGTTAAAGTGCGTGCAACACAATTTTATTTTCATTTTTTCAGCGGTGGATAAACAATGGAATAAGAAGGAGCTCGGTCTCTAGCGACCCTGAAAAAGCTTCAATATAATCGTCAAATTGAGTCTCAGATTGATTAATATACCGGTTAGTAGTTCAAACAGTTGCTAAACTCACTATATTAAGAGTACCTACTCTCGAATTGCTCATCCCACAAGCTAGCTAATAATAAGAGATAATCAGTTTTCCGACGAGTTATAAACTAAAACTCCGACATCAAAATTTATCTAAACCTCCGAATCTCCCATCACTGCCATTAAAATCTGGAGTAAGTACTCCACCTATCTGCACACTCCACTCAACTCGAATACCACCGGACGAACATGGAGGGCCTAAAAAGTGACTCTACTCCAAAGCACTCGAATTAGCACATTTCGGTCGAACCCAATTCCAGCCAGCCTTAATCTTGTGTGGCCAAACCAACCCTCCCACGTGTACTCCAGGCCGACCACTAACTCCAGCAAACCTTCTCCCTAAGTAAACTCAACCTCGTGGAAGGAGCTGAGTTCCATAGAGAAAGTAATCAATGGCCAAATTTACACTACTAGTACAGTACGTGGGAGCCACTGTTGATTAGAATATTACTCTAACAATAATTAACTTCCCAAACTCAGATCTTCAACTACAACTACAGTATCATTTCGATAAGCTTTTGAAGTTTTTTCTATTTAAGTTCAGTTTATCGATTAATCTCTGTTTATGTTTATTTTGATGTTAAAATAATTGATTTAAAACATGAATACATCATAGAACTAGCATGTTATATACAAATATGTACTAATAATATAGTTCGATAGATTAGCCGATCACTGACTTAGAATAACTCACACTCTTGCCCATTTTGGCGCACACGCCGAATGGAGAAGAGCCACAGCAGTAAACTTTCACGCTAAGTTATGAAAGCAATTAAGTTGTTTAATTGGTTGACTTATTCATCTTTTCTTTAAGCATATTCAATGCATCCAAATTTTTATTTCAATAAAATCTATATATTATGATGTTGTTTTCATAGTTTTCAAACGTTCACACTTAAATTTTAATTTGTTCACGTGACATTTCCATTATTTATTATTAATCTAATCGCAAGTGGCTTTGGAGTGAGTTGTTCATTTGACTTTCCACACAGAGGTATCATAAAATGGAGATGATGTTAGGGGGAGGAGGAAGAAGAAACAATGGCGATCCCAATGGCGTGCATATGCGAAATCATCGCTCTCACCTCCCCTCGAGACGCCTGTCGTCTCAGCGCCGTCTCCAATTTGTTTAAGGAGATCGCTGACTCCGATCTGGTCTGGAACCGTTTCCTGCCGCCGGACATCGATGACGTCCTCGCTAGAGCTGCCGCTGATCTGCCGCGATTCGCTTCCAGGAAGCAGCTCTATTTCAGCCTCTGCAACCACCCTATCCTCATCGATGGCGGAAGAACGGTAAGACTAAGACCTCCAGTGAGCTTTCCACCTTAAGCATCTTATATCCAAGTTGACTTTTGTTTCCATGGGAAGAGGGAAACTGCCGTAATTTGCCTTCAGTGGTTGGTATCAAAGAAGTATCAAAGGGATTATATATATATCATTCTGAATTTTTGCTTCAGTAACAGTGATCCTCTACTACTCGTGTTCTTATCTCTATCTGTGAGCCCCTGTAGAGTAGTATAGTTGTTGATTCATGGTTGATTGATCCGGTTCATCACCTTTCTGTGACAATCGCCAGAGCTTTTGGCTCGCTAGAAGCAGCGGGCGAAAGTGCTACATGCTATCCCCGAGATCTCTCATGATTGCGTGGGGCGAAAACCAGAGTTATTGGAGATGGGGAGCTGCCCCCCGTGGTTCGAGGTACTTGTTCCCCCTCTCAAACTAAAGCATTAATTTGAACATTTGTTGCTGACTGGGATGAAGATTTCATACATTGATTCTTGGGTAAATTGAAAGGTGGATTTGGTAGCTTAGCTTTCAATGTATAGAAGATCTACGTAGTTCAGAAAATGCAAAATGGCCTTGCTTAGATTTGACAATTTGTACAGTAAATTTACATTTTTCAAAAGGTCGTGTATCATGGTGTCACAATCCAAATACATTGTACTAAAATATTACATTTTGAGGGTCGCAGGAGTCCTGAATTCGACGATATATTGTCTAGTTTTTCTTGTTACATCTGTTGTGTGGAGGGAAAGAAAACACTGCAGTCCACCAGGCTAGGAAGAGTCTTAACATAGTCATTAGAGACCAAATTCTAGATCTGATTAAGGGTAGGGCCCTAACCTTGAACCAAAGTGATTCTAATGTCAAGCCCTTCATTGTAATTTGGTGTGGTGGATGGAAACTTTTTTTTTTTCTGGTAAGGGTTTATAATCGCTATGCAATATTCCCCCAATTTCTCTGTGTACTTGAACAGGTTCCCCGAGGTGGCCGAGCTCATCAGAGTATGCTGGTTTGATATAAGGGGCAGGATCGACATTCGGAGTCTATCCCCCCCGTTGGCATCATACTCAGCACACCTGGTGTTCAGGTTCACCGAAGATTCATTCGGATTCAGGAACCTGCCCGTGGAAGTCACTGTCGGGCCTGTTGACGGGGAGGCTGCCGTACGAACTGATTTTCTAAACAGTGATGGGATGGAAGGTAGGTCACACCCGGTGGAGAGGAGAGACGGTTGGCTGGAAACAAGGCTAGGCGGGTTCTCCGAGGAGGAAGATCATTGTGATGGTGTGGAGATGGAGATGGAGTTGAGGGTCAGTCAAGTGCGGGAATTGAACTGGAAGGGTGGTTTGATCGTTCAGGGGATTGAGATTCGCCCCGCAGAAGCATGATCGTGCTAAATAAAAGAGCAATTGTAATGGAAGACTCTTGTGTTTGGTATCTTTCGCACAAAATCAAACTATGTTTGAACTTTGGTACTGGGTTGATATAAAAGCACCAAATCATTATGTGTCCACTCCATGAAGCATATGATAAAAATTTTGCTGTCTCTATGCAGAATGCTCATGCTTTGGCGAGGCTAGAGAACGCCACAGCACCTGTTGATTGATAAAATGTCATTAGAAGGCTAACATGTTACATATTGACTGTGTTTGTTGCCCTTTTCATTCATCATCTCTACAAAAATATATCCATAATTCAGCATATGGATCCAAGAAATAGGAAGGAGTCAAATTTCCTTAAAGCTCCAGGATCCTTGGCCTCTTTTTAGAGACCCTCTTGGTGATTTCACAAGACACATCTTCACCCGGCTTTGACCCCCCAGATGCAGATGGCAAATCCATTTTCTTTCTACCATCATTTTCTTCCAAAATATCTCCATCATCATCACTGCTACTTTCCTCCGTGTCTGTTTCACTCCCACTGCCAAAGAGAGGAAGAACTGGTTGGTAGCTGGAAACTGCAGCTTCAGCAGCAGCAATTGCCTCCGGGGTGTGAAGATCAGCAATTCCCAGCATTAAATCCTGTCAACAGAGTACATGAATTTTTCAAATAACAAGATAAGGCTTTTCTGTGATTCACAACTTTGCAGTTTTTTTTCATAAATTTTGTAGGGAGGACCATATTCCACATCCTAATAGAAAACATCCCTGGGCCGATATACTGTAGAAACTAGTATAGTTTCAGAAACTTCAGAAATTTACCATTTCTATAACTTGAGATTCATTCCCATCAAGCACTTCTATGTCAAAATTTTCTGGATTGTGCTACATAAGAAACACAAAAAAAGTATGTCGGAGAGAAGAATTATAGAATACAGAATGTCGTCAATGAGTAGAACTTAATGTTTCCTATCAAACTTTCAGCAGAGTTGTGGGATATCTGACAAAGAAATATTCATACCCTTGCCTCAGCTTGCAGCTTATTAGTTGATTCAGAAAAACTTCCGAGAAAATCCCGCACTTTACCAAGAACTGCATCCACAATACATTACTCACTTCATATCGACGTTGTCAAAAGCTTAAAGTACAAACAATCCTATGTTTATTATATCATCCAACAATAAATAAATGGTGTGCAAAGAACTTACTCACTTCATATCGAGGTTGTCAAAAGCTTAAAGTACAAACAATCATATGTTTATTATATCATCCAACAATAAATAAATGGTGTGCAATGAATGTAGAAGGTAGAACATTTTAAAACATGTTCAGATATTCAAGCTTCCATCTAAATCAAATTGACTTTGAAACTACTGATTTTCATTAGTTTATATATTAGCAACATAAAACAGCTTTCATTCGCACTAGTAATGCAGAAATTCCAAAAGATGAGAACATCAACTAAGAGATGAAAGGGTAATTCTGGATCTTTTTCTATTTCAGATTGTTGAAGAAATGCTACCTTGGCTTTTAGGAACTTCACCAATCACAGGCTTTTTATCAGCAAGACCCTGCCCGTTTTGAGATGCTGAAGTTTTTTTATCACAAACGAGCAGAGAGAATTCTGAAAATAAATAATCATACTACAAAAGTTCAGATCCCCGAGCAGCAACAAGTAGATCAACAGGACTATCAAGTCGGCATGGACATATGACAATGTAAAAAGATGCACCTATCGATGAGGTAGAACTGTTTCCCTCTAATTGCAGAAGTTCCTTGCTCGCAGGCTGCATCTCGATTCCCCAATAACAGCCTTTGCAGAAAAATAACAACCTGCGGATTTCTCCAGTGCATGAAAACACGAAAGACGCAACATTCACTGAGGCAACAAGGATAGAATTTAAAAATTTCATTCAATTATTTCATTAGATGCCCTAATGATTCAATTCGATAGGTGTATACGATTGCAACGACGAACAGCCAAGCCACCCGGTTATTCAATGGTCTGATTTCTGATACTACATGACTTCTACCTATCTACTCACCCGGGGACAGTCGGATCAATCAACAATATCAGCCCAAAAATTTCCAACAGCAAAAAAAATTCAAACCTTTCGATGGAAGCCTCGTCTTTTTCACTTCAGGAAAGCAGCTACAGGGGTAGTGGCCGCAGAAAAGATAGTAGCAGCAGCTTCGGTTCAGGGTGGAGGGAAGAATAAGAAGGGTTCAGGCGGAAATCCACGGAAGAGGCAGGGTTTTGTGGGAGGCGATATGGGCCAGATGGGCCGTTAAAATCGGCCTCGAATGATTTATTTTTATTTTAAAAGTTTTGCATTTTTCTTTATTGCAATTTGGAATAATATTGAATAAAAAATTATTTAAAAAATATTTAATTTTATTTATTGATAAAAAAATTAAAAAAACTAAAGAACAAGGGGTTTTTAGTAGCACCCACCATGGCCTCCATAAGAAGAATAGTTATATGGGATGTGACCATGTGGGGGATCATTGACCATGGCCCAGATCTCCCACTTAAATCCCCACCACCACTAAACCCTCCAACATCTCCAATATTGTTGTTGTTGCTGTTCATCGTATGCTTATACGGTGGCATGGTGAGTGGCGACTTGCCTGGCCCGGCAGCTCTCGGAACCGCCCCGTTGAAGAAGGGTTGTGTAGGTTGGGTGCTTGCATTCTGCATGAGGTTCCTCCTCTCAGCCTCCTCCGCTAATTTCCTCCTGAACCCCTCGACTTTGGCGTGCATCCGAACTAGCTCCTGCTGGTCGGATTCGCTCACGGCCTTCCATCGGGACTGGATCATGTCCTCTTTTACCCTTTCATGGGCATCCATCCTAATCTTCTGCTCCATCTCCAATTCAGTGTCCATACGATCCAGCTCCAAGTTCAACTGCTCGTTAGTGACTTTCCTCTGCACGTCCGTGTAACTGAGGGCGCCATGATCGACAGCCTGCTGTTGCGGCCCGGCAGCGGCGGGGGTGGTCTCATCCTGGTAACGGTCGATTATTTCTTGGAGGGAGGAGTGACCGAAGCCGAAACACTTGTTGCCGGGGGAGAAGACGATAATGGCCACCTTTGCACCGCAGAGTGCAAATCTCACTGGCTTTCTTGAAAAGGCCACATCGACGCTTTGAGAAGGCCACTTCAAGGTTAACCTCATTTGTCATTTTCTCGATCGGGATCTTTTGATGGCCTCGTGTTTTTCTCACCATGGCTTGGATACCCAACAATCCTATATCCTATAGATAGGAGGACAAATGATTAGGGAAATACAACCCCAGATGGAGAACTTGCTCTTGTGAATAAGACTCATAAAAGCAAGGTGGAATGACCATTTTATAAGGATATATTATCTCTGAATTCAATGTGTTACCCTTTTAGAATATGGTCCAAACCACCAAAATTGGATAGGTATTGTCTTGGATTAGGGCATGAAAATGTACCATTTTGAATTTGGCTAAGAATGCACCAAATTCATGTAAAATTTACCCTTAACAAGTACTACATACCAATGGGGATCCAAATCTAAATTAATTTTATTTTATTATCTATTATAATCTTTTTTGCACTTCATAAGCATATACAACTTATTTACTTTTATCAAATTTAGAATAATATTATTTTTTCATAAAATATACATAAATTTTACCTACATATGGTATGAAAGATCCATTTAATTTGAATAATAGCCCAATAATGTTTAAGTTCTTTAATGGATTAAACTTTTGGCCTAATCACATTCCTCTATTATCATCTATAAACAAGGTAAGCTTGTATTATCAATAATTGATGATTTGCATGGATAAAAAACACTGCCATTACTCTATCTAATGATTTACCTTTTTTTTGCTCAAATAACAACTTTAAATTAATAAAGATGTAATTTTGAACATGGCCCACTCAAGATAAAAAGGATATGTAAGAGTTGACTTTATTTGTAGCAACAAGGAAACAAGTGCATGTATTGGATAATCCACTTGAAACAAAATTAGCCCAAAACTATCCTATTCAATAGTTATATTTGGGTAATGGAAACTCGGACTATTTTCATCAGACCATTCATGGAAAACAATCAAAAGAAGGAATTGGTAATGACAAATGTAAAAAAAAAAGTGAAATAAGTTGTAGCAAGTGCATTTGAAGTATATAAGGGAAGACATACTCTCTAGTCTAACCCAATCATGAAGTTATAGGGAATTATGACCTAATTTGATAGATCTTGAAATTACCTAAATCACAAGTAAAAATAAAATAAAAATTGTGGTATTTACAATCAAAGGGAACAAAGCTTCCAGGATAAATGGGTTGACTACTCACGTTTTAATGAAAACATTGCACAAGATGATAAATTATCACTATCACTATACCACATGAAGTGTATTATTGTTGAGATAATTGTTGAGACTACAACAAATGTTCTCTAGCAATATTAATAATAAACCATATTTTGAGTTTCATCCATTGGCATAGTATATGTGACAACATATTATTGACCTAAAAAATAATGCATAACTATAATGAAGCACCAATAACAAGCATTAAAGACACTAGTATGACTTGGGCATGCATTATATATGTGTTTCAACTGGATTTTTGGAGTGCATATCTACATATGATATTTCATCTCCTTTAATAGAGATAGAGATTCATTCTCCCATTGCCTCTTTCTATGACCATGAACTATTTTTGAACATGTTTCTCCCATCATTTCAAGTCCATGACCATTAAACTATTGTTGAACATGTTTCTCCAAATATTTCAAGCCCATAGATAATAAAGTAGTGCTTCACATGATTTGACATTAGGTTCAATGAATATAAATTAGAAATATTGCATGATCAAATTAATTTAATAGTATTATTCTTAATACATGGTTGAATGGAGGTACACTACAAGTATGGTATATAAGTGGATGATATGGAGGTTATAGAAAACTAGTCCAATCAATGCTACATGGTATTACACATTTTAGTCATATTTCTTTCTTACATTCAAATAAGTGATTAAAGAAATGAATCAAATATACTGATCATTTTTATAGAATGGGAAAAACACAGATGTCATATATGTGATGATGTGAGAGTAGGTATGCAAATAAAAAAATGTCATGGTATAGTTTTGGATCTAATAAAATATATTTTATGGGAATATCACAAAATTGTTGGGCATGTACTATGTATATAAATTTAATGAAAAAAAGTACATCAAACTAGATAAGATGAGCACCAAAAAGCGTGTATGTTTTTTTCCTACTAAAAGTATCATAATAAAGAAAATGGACAAAGTTAGTGTTATTGTCCATAGTTTTCCATTGATTGGGCAAGTGAGATAAGAGTGTTGTGTGATTGGCACCCTTTGTTGATAGGGATACAATGTTCCTTCTTGATTAGGGTTACACAATTTTGTTGTTATAATAGTTATAAAAACAAGGGCATAACCAAGAATAAGTGCCTCAATGCTTCATCCCTCCCAAGAAAGAAGTGGAATTGGAGAATTGAATAATCATTACCCCCTCTTAATTAAACACAGAAATTGAATTGGAAATATAATGTTGATTATGATTTCATTTTATTTCAACCATCAAAATCAAACGGGCCATAACATCCCATCAAACCTTGTTTGGCCTTATCCCATCAAACTTGCGGGCATATATTCTCAAGATAAAATGGCTACTTGCTGTATCATGAACTATAAGGTTTGTTATTGATGATCACAGGGCAGACAGAGCAGACCCACAAGAAAGCATAAGATCAAGGGTAAATGAGACATGCAGGGCCTAACTGAACCCTAGCTAGGGCTTAGATATGGCCCATGTCACATCTAGGGGTTGTTGACTCCTTGCCAGAAGTCTTCGCCGTAAAGCTCTTCAACGGTGAAATACAAATGGTCGTTGTGGTCGTCGTCGTCCACGTGCTCAGATGGCAACACAACGGGCGTGGGGCCTCCCTCAACGAAGTAGGGCTGCGGCGGTAATTCGGTACTTGCAGTCTCTTTGCAGACACTGTACATCTTGTCCATCACCTTCTTCTTCAACGCCTGGAGCTCCTCATCCAGCTTGTTAAGCTCGAATATGTTGCACTCTTCGACGGGCTTTCTGCGGCTGCTGATTTGGGCCATCGCCTGCTTGACTTCCTCGAAGAGCGCATTCTGCTTCTCCTTTTCACGGAGCACCTGGTTAAGCCGCAAGTTAAGCTTCTGAATTCTAGCGCTCTTGTCCTTCTCCTCCACGGCGCATACCCTCTCCTGACCGGCCCGTTGCTGTCCATTGTAGACCGTGTCCTTTACGAAACGATCGAGGACTTCCTCGACGGAGGGGTGGCCGAAGGAGTAGGCCTTGCCTTTCTCCGAGAAAGCAAGGATTGCCGCCTGCGCATTACAGAGAGTGCATATCTCGCTGGCTTTCTTAAAAATACCCTTTCGACGCTTTGAGAAGGTGACATGGCGGTGAACATCATTCGTCATCTTCTCGGCGGGGGTCTTTCGGCGCCCCCAGCTGGTTTTCTTCGCCATGGCTTCGGCTTTAGATGGGCAAAAAAATATATTTTGAATATTATTTGATATTTAGTCAAAAATTAAAACCTAATTTAAGATTTTATCATTTTTTTAGTTTTTTTACTGAATGTTGGTTGGCCCACTCATAAAATTAAAAATAAAGGAAAAAAATCTTTATGTGCAATATTTGAATTAAGAAAATGGGTATTAAGTATATTTATACCTATTTTTCTTCTAAACTCATAGTTTGTATTTACAGTTTTTCTATATTTGTGTTAATTGAGAAGGGAAAATCGAACATTGTCAATGTGAATTTAATAGAAATCACGGTGTAAAACCTCTTTATGTGCTATTTTTAACTTGGAAAAGAAGATTCAGTGAGGCTTCAACCCTTTACCAAGTGGTTCCTCTGGTGGAGATATCAGTGCTCATGGCATCCATTTTTACTGAATTAGTCACTCGTGCAGCAATCGTTGGTGCCACAAAGGAAGAAGATGGCCCAGAATCCAAGCCAGACGGTGTCACGGTATGGGAGGAAGGAGATGCAGTTGAAAGGGAAGAGAAAGTTGAGATGGGGCTGTCCAGTGGAAGGTTCTTCACTGCATCAATGCTCATGGCGTCGATTTTTATTGCCATATTAACCTCTTGCTCAGCTATGGTCGGGGCTGATTATGTCTCGGCAGCAAGCTACATTAGGGTCAAAAGCCTGAACTTTTCTGTGGAGGCTCAATACCCAAGGGACAGTATTGTGGCAGGCAATGCGAGGCTCTGGTATGCCAGTTCATTATCTTACCTCTCAGGACTGTTGGAACTTATAGGCCGGGACTACCATGAGCGGGATGGGATGAAATTTGGGAATGAAGACGAAGATCAGACTGCTGCTAAGGATAGAGCTGACAATGGGGATGAAGATCCTAAGGATGCACCCAATGAGCTTTTGGAAATATTCCAAGTCGAAAACAGTCATGATGTTCCTCCAAAGGTAGAAGCTATGATATATGATATTCCAAGCGAGGAAGAGCAAGGCTGACAATGCTGAACTGGAGATTCCAAGCGTTGAAGTTGACAATGCTGTGCAAGATCCCAAGGAAGAGCAAGGCATCGCCGATATGGAGGATAATAACAGTGATGCCATCATCTCCTTCGTCCCCGAAAGTTGGATTACTGTCGAACCATGCCGAATAATTGCCCTAACGGGGGTTCTTATTGCTTTACTCACTGCTGTTGCGTATCTTATCTATGTGAAGAAAAGGGCAACTTCAGCCGATGGTCCCTCGGTGGAGGAAGAAGGCGCCACCACAGCTTCTTCCTTGTCAGATCTCTCATCTGAACCCTCTTCCTCCTACGGAAGCTTCAGCACTTATGAGATGATCCCCTGCAAGCGTGTAAGTCATCACCACAACTGCAACTCAACAACCCTTTAATTTTCTCGTGAAATAGTTAGGCACGGATCATGTTCGCATATGTGTTTTCGTTTCAGAAAAACGCTGATGCAGGGCCCGCGCTCGCTTCGGTAACGCGATCCTACAGGCTGAGAAGCAGGGCACGCCTCCATGATGCACGTATCGTGAAGAAGACGAATTGCTCTTCATGATCTGATTCGATGACATGGTTTAAGTTTAGGCTAGAACTGGTCGACTATGTAAACCGTATACTACATTCCGTGTACATAGAGAACGAGCAACAACAGATTCTTTGGCCGCTAAGTAATGCTCCATGATAGGAGAAGTAGGAGAGATGCAATGGCCACATTGTATTGTGCAAAGTGAAGAGTTGTTTGATTTGAGACAATATGTGTACCCCTTAATATTTGTTAAATGGAAAATTGGTTAGTGCATTTCAACTACTTACTCATTTTGTTATATTAACATTTCAAATATTAAGAACTATATCAATTATAATTTCGAATCCTTTATCTTTTTATCTTTTTATTATTTTATATGTGGTTAATTCGAAAATATATATCATTTATTAGTTAATGAGTATGAAGTATATTAATATAATTGGCAATATGAGATAAGAATAGGAGAGTTTGTTAATTTATTATTAATTTAATGAATTTAATCTTAATTATTAATTTAAAATAAGGATAATATGAGAGAAAAACAATAAAGTATAGATTTGTTGCAAACGGTGATGCGAAATGATTTATAGGATAAAAAATGGAGGGACAATCATTGTGAGAAATGAATACTGCTCTCTAATTCGTGCTAATAACTATTAATTTTATTTTATAAATACATTGAAAGTCGAGTGATAAACTATATTTAAATAATTAAAACTTACAAAAAAAAATGATAACTCAAAATAATACTTAAATTTTACTATTTTAATTATACTTCAAAAGTAAAAATTAAAATTTATATGGATTTTTTTGCACTTATATTAATAAATTACTATATTAAATTAGATTTTTAGAGTGTAAAGTTAAATTAATTAAATAATTAATTAACTATTATTTAGTTTCTAAAATGAGGTTTAACCACTTTAAATAGTGTGGTATCGATTTAAATTTATTATTGAAAATAAAAAAATATTTTGTTAGAAAAAAACTACCTATGTGCATAGAGACAACTCTATGATCAATCATTATCTTGCTGTGGTCGTTCCCGGGTGACACTGTGGTCAATGATGTCGAAATCGTTGACCGAATCAGTGTCATTGACTTGAGTTGGTCTTTGTCCAAGTGAGCAAATGGGAGAATTTAGAAGGTTATAAACAGTTTCTTCCGTTCCAGTGTTCTATTGCAGGAATGTCTTAGCCTTAGGTGCCGGGCTAAAAGGTAATTTTCCAACCACATAAAGACTAAAGAGTAATTTTATTCTCCCCGGGTTAAATGGGATCAGCAGAACTTTAGAAAATGGGCTCCGGCCCATCACATAAAAGCCCATATCCATAAACCAGGGCAATGAAGATTCGACCAGAGAAATCATGTTATAAAAATAAATTTATATGTACATATATATATATTTTGTGAATTAAATAATAAATATTACATTTTTACATGTGATTTTGAAAAAAATATAAAATATTTTATAATTAATATGAATTAAAATATTTTTGAAAATTATAATTGAATGCATGTATCTATATGTGTATTTTTCTTTCGTTGTGGTGAGTGCTAAAAGCTCGGTAAGCTTAAAAAAAAGACGTGGGAAGTTCACTGAGCTGGCGCAGTGCACGCGCCCCCGTCAGTTTCCTCTTCTTCTCTGCTCGTTTGCTCCCTCTTTATCTTCTCCTCCGCTGGGGAATCTGTGGGAAACCACGAGTTCCTTCTACTCGCAGATTCATACAGAGGCGGAGGTGGGGCTTAGGGTTTGTTGTGACCTTTTGATGGCGGCTTTAACGCAGACCCTGAGGTTCTGCGCCCCGGGATCCACCACCGGGGGTAGCAGCTTCGACGCCTTCAATCGAATTATTGCCGACCTCTCCCGCCCTAATCCTAAGGTACTTCAGAATTATCTGTTCATCTAGGCGCTCTGTGCTCATTAAGATTATGGGAGCGGATACGTTTTAGATGGCTAAGAGTTTTCAGTTTGTGTTATGTTTATGTATTTTTTTAAAATAAAAATAATCCGGAAGTTCATCTTATGGCTGTTGGTAGGTTGAGGTCATTTGTAACGGATAAAAGTTTGTCTACAGTTCTGTCCTGATTGATGCATTTGGGACCGTGGTGGTGCAATATAGTTTTCCACTAAATTTCCTGCCACAGTGGGGGGCAGATTTTCGACGGTTAGCTGCAAGGAAGCCTGATGCGCTTCAAATGTCCTAGCCAGCAGTCTTTCTTTAGGTGGATTTCTCATGAAGTAGTCATGAACTAGATATAACAGATTGCATTTAGTATTAAGGTAGAATTGAACTAGATTGTATGCCATTTGGGTGAGAATCATTAGGTAGGCGTCGATTAGATGATAGTTGCAATTCATGCACACTTGTTTCATCAGAGAAAAAGACCACAATCAGGTGGCAGGAGAAGGCATTAGTGGCGTGCTATGTATTTGACATTCAAGTCTGCTGCTCAAAATCTCGAACTGTTTCTGGTTATTGTTTACCGTGATCAGAGTTCGAGCTTCAAATACAGCAGAAAAAAAAGTTTCTTCTTAACCAGAAAAAAGCGTTTGATTTGTTGATAAAAGCATCAAATGAAAGCAAAGCTTGTTCTTAAAATGTATGATACAAAAAGAGAAAAAGAGATCATTTTAATGAGAAAGGTATGTTCATGTTAATTTAGTCTATTAGCACCACAACTCATCATTGTTACTCCCATCAGATATGGTTAACCTACAAGCTGCTTCCATCCAAACTCCTTGTTTTCAGTTGTTACATCTCCTTCAATTTTGGAACATCCATGTTCTCTCAATATATGAAAATGGAAAATATATATGTATATATATCCATTAAAAATCTAAACTAAAAAATGAAATTCCTACATCGAAACTACTACTGTAATATTTTATTTTTCTTGTTGAATCAGGAGGGTGTTTCCTTATCTTTAAGGAAGTATGTTGAGGAAGAAGCTAGGGATCTTAGTGGAGAAGCCTTTTCACGTTTTATGGATCAATTATATGATCGTATTTCAAGTCTTCTGGAAAGCAATAATGTTTCTGAGAACTTGGGAGCTCTAAGAGTTATTGATGAGCTTATTGACGTTGATCTTGGTGAAAGTGCTTCAAAAGTTTCAAAATTCTCATATTACATGCGTATAGTATTTGAGGGAAAACGTGATGAAGAAGTTCTGATCCTTGCCAGTAGAGTTCTTGGACATCTGGCTAAAGTAGGTGGAGCAATGACTGCAGATGAAGTAGAATACCAGGTCTGTTTTGTGGTTTTCTTCTTGAACATATTTCTTTTTGATAACAATATTTTGACAAATTTTAGCCTCCTTACTACCCTAGTTAAAAAAAGCTCTTGACTGGCTTCGTGGAGACCGAATAGAGTATCGTCGATTGTCTGCAGTGCTGATATTAAAAGTAAGGTCCTCGTATCCGATGTTCAGTGTTTTTGTTACTTGTAGATATAGAGGAATTGAACTTGTAGCTGTCAAACAGTGTGCTTGAGATTTTAAACCTAAAATCATATATCTAGATAATTTTTTGAAATTTATGCCCCCAAATTATCTTTAAGGATGTCTTGGCTCTGTATATTTTTAATTGTAGGAGATGGCTGAAAATGCATCAACAGTTTTCAATGTTCATGTACAAGAATTTGTTGATGCTATATGGGTTGCACTAAGGGATCCAAGATTGGAGATCCGAGAAAAGGCTGTGGAAGCTTTGCGTGCTTGCCTTCGTGTTATTGAAAAGCGTGAGACCCGTTGGCGTGTGCAGTGGTGAGTTTGGATACCCTTTAAGTCCATTCAAATGTTACTATTAAAAATCAGTTTAATTGAATTTCTGTCTACTCTTTTTTCCCATTCAATATGAGTTGGTTTTCCCCTTACAATAGAAGTACATGAAAATTTCACTTGAAGAACACCAATGAAGTGCAATTATGCAAATGATATTTTTTCTTGTCTCTGAACTTTAGTTTGAATTTGTTGGATATGCTAATGGACTTAGAAAAAGAAAATGAAGTCAATGTAGTCAATTCTCAATTTTATGTGTATGCATTGGTGCTTTTGGGGTGATGTATTTTGTCATTTATATTTCATTTCTGTTAGATGCCGATTCTTCTACATAGTTTTGACACAACTTCGGAACTGACAGATTATTGATTAGCGGACTCTTGTTTTTGGGCTTTTGTGCTGGAATGAAGCTTCACCTTCCGCGAGTCATTATGTGCCATAACTTTTAGCCTCAGCCGTGCTTTAAGAAAACTTTTAGTGTAGGCTGCTGAAGAATGCTTTGATATATTTTGCGTTCTTTTGGACAGTATCTATGTAATACATGAACACACTCAATTTATTGGATGTGTATATGATTCATTAAGTAGTTTCAAGGTCACACATTCTTCCACTTGGAGGCTTATCCCATGGTTTGGCCAACTGAGCCTATGATTGCACATTGACTTACATGTTCCATGGGCTTGACAGAATAAGCACATGGTTAGCCAATAAAATTACAATGTATTTTCATAATATAGTTGAGAGCCTTAGGTGTTCTACTTTAAACTTTTAATGAGGCACATTTATATAATTTGATGTGGGATTCTACTTTTGTCTTACTTTCTTGAGGTGACCTTATTATTAATTTTTGTAGGTACTATCGCATGTTTGAGGCTACACAAGAAGGTTTGGCTAAAAATGCTCCTATTCATAGTGTGCATGGCTCCTTGCTTGCTGTAGGAGAGCTTTTAAGGTAATCTTTCACAAGTTTTCTACAGCAATGCTAACACCCCTCTCCTAATTATGTTGACACACACCACTGATCCAAAAATGGAAAGATCAATAAGAGAGGCCCCTGATTGATTAGCTCAAGAAAGTTTTAGTTGGATTTCTTTGTTTTTATGTAAATTTTAGCCTTTGATGATTGTGATGATTAAGTTTGAAATATACAGGAATACTGGGGAGTTCATGATGTCTAGGTACAGGGAAGTTGCTGAAATCGTTGTTAGATACCTTGAGCATAGGAATCCGCTTGTTCGCCTCAGCATAACGTCACTATTGCCTCGTATTGCTCATTTTCTGCGGGACCGATTTAAGACATACTACCTAACGGTTTGTAAGAAATCTTTTTATTCTACATTATATGTACCATTTTTGTGGGAAATATTGGTTATTTATTACTTGTCTTTTTCCAGATATGCATGCAGCATATTCTTGCAGTTTTACAATTACCAGCCGAACGAGCAAGCGGATTTGTTGCTCTTGGTGAGATGGCTGGTGCTTTGGATGGGGAACTTGTGGAGTATTTGCCAAAAATCACAATTCATTTGCGTGAAGCTGTAAGTGTTGTCTTTATGGTAACAGGCTACAAATAACTCGATTTGCATTCAGGGTTCTGCTTGATCACTGGAAAAATTCAAATTCATCTTGGCTTGAGTAGGGTCAAATACCCTATTTAGATTTGAGATTGTCTTTGTCATACTTGACAACTTGATACTTGTAAACAAGGAGCTCGATTCATCTTGATTACTAATAAAGCTAGCCCCACTTAGCTGTTACAAAGGCTAACATGTCTTCTTGTCTTAGGCTTCCTGAGATTCACATATTGAAACTTATTTTCAATGTGGGATTGTATAGTGATTGAAAACCAGATGGGAGATCTATTCTGTGAAAAAATCAGATAGGAGAGGCTACAGTAGGATATTGGTTGAATTTTTTGTCAAACGCAAACTTACAATCTCGGAAGGTAGGTTTGAGCATGATTTATCTTGAAAATGTGAGTTAAACAAAACAATGGTTGATGTTGTTGTGGGCCTCATTTGTACCTTGGAGTTCATGCTCCTCTTTGTTCTTGCTTGCACCTTGGAGAAATTGTTTCTTCTAATGCTGTTGTGAAATGTATGACCTTCTTGCCGTGCTGTGATGCTCTACAGATTTGGGTTGACTTCAATAAGACTGCCTTGTAGACAAAATATGTTAATGCTTCTATATTATAGATTGCTCCACGTCGAGGGCGGGCCTCACCGGAGGCTTTGACTTGTCTTGGGAACATAGCAAAAGCAATGGGCCAAAAAATGGAACCTCATGTTTGCAGTCTTTTGGAAGTTATGTTCTCCGCTGGCCTTTCTATGACGCTTGTAAAAGCTTTAGAGCAAATAACTTTAAGGTAATGTGCATTTTGATTCTCTTTACCGGGTTATATTGTTTAAGAGAAATATGTTATGATTTCCCTTTATAGTTATCTTGTTTTTAATGTTATTCAGTCATGATATAATTGTATGTGGTATATTGCTTATTTTATTGCAGCATTCCATCACTGCTTCTCACCATACAAGGCAAGTTATTGGGCTGCATATCGGATATTCTCTCCAAATCTCATCATCCTCAATCTAGGCCAGCCACTGCAATAACTCGAGGGAATGTGATAAATGTCCAGCAGCAATTGTCAGACCAAAGTAGTTCAGCCCTTGTGCAACTTGCTTTGAAGACACTTGCTCAATTTAACTTTAAGGTTTTGTATCATCTATAGTTAAATAAAGGAAATTTTTGGGTCAGGTACTCACATAATGTTTCCAGTGAGTTGTATATGGATCTGTAAATGAATGATATATTGTTTTATCTTTCAGGGTCATGACCTTCTTGAGTTTGCAAGACAGTCGGTCGTTGTATACTTGGATGATGAAGATGGATCGACAAGAAGAGATGCTGCTCTTTGCTGTTGCCAGCTGGTGGCGAGCTCCTTTTCCGATGCATCATCAACACAATTTGGTTCAGGCAGGACTAACAGGACTGGGGGAAAACGAAGAAGACTCATTGAGGAGGTATGTTTATTTATACCTGATTGTTAGGTAATAATTCCAATGTGTCAATGTCGCATTCCCTGCCATTTGCAATCTCTTGGTTGTTTTCTATTTATAAATTTCCATTTTTAGCAGCTTTTAAGGCTGAAAGGGTGCCTATGAAGTGATCAAAACACTAATATTTGCCCCTTCTGTTCAAACTCCTCTGTAGATGTTCTGGCGGGCATTAATTATATAACTTCAACAAATGTTCCACATTATTATTATATCCTTTTTTATTCTTGAAGAACATCATTCCCTTTAAGGTATTCTAGATGGATCTTCATTGAGTCTTTCAATATCCAGATCAATAGTTTAGCATGTAAATGGCATGTTACTCAAAATGTCATGTGTAGTAC
Source organism: Trapa incisa (assembly GCA_030064435.1). NCBI lineage: Eukaryota > Viridiplantae > Streptophyta > Magnoliopsida > Myrtales > Lythraceae > Trapa > Trapa incisa. Next base: position 1,865,102 of record CM057778.1, read on the forward strand.
CAAATTGAAACTATCATGTGCTATACATTAGAATTCAACTGGAAGACAAATATGGAATGTTCATATCAAGTTACAATTTGCTGGAAAATTATCTGTTAAGTTCATAAGAAATGATACTCTTATCACTGAGACGAAACTTGATTTTTCTAACTCACCTTGTATTAGCAACATGTCATTTGATACCCAGGGTATTATTCCTGAATAATAATATAAGCTTGTAGGTTGACACGGCACTCCATTTTTTTTTGAACTTTTTGTAGAGAGAAACATGTGGGTCTTTAAAGGTATGGGACATATGATAATAGTCTGGTAGGAATATGAGTAAGGAAGGTATACCTTTTGAACTTTTGGTATAGACATGAGCACGACTAAGAGAGATCAAAATCTTGTTGAATTGGCTAAATTTATGTTCTATTCTTGGCTTTTGTAGTCTTGCACATATCTTCAGAACATATTGCTCTATTGTTTAACTCGTGTTTTATTATAAAAAAATCGGATTCAGTTGAAGGAGGGGACTAGATTGACTTTCTCATAGTCAAATCATGGGATCTCTTTTTTTTTTGTGTGTAAGATTATCTTTGGCATTGACCGGTTTGGCTCTCATTGTGTTGTAGGTTAGTACATCTTCAGGAATTTATGAATATTTAATGATATGATTGGGTGATGCTGTAATATGCCGCTGTTGCTTTCTTAGTAACTCATAAATGGGTTTTTGCAGTTTGTTGAAAAGATACTTGTTTCAGCTGTCGTGGATGCTGATGTCATGGTTCGCTGTTCGATATTTTCTTCTCTGCAAACAAATGGAGGTTTTGATGAATATTTAGTTCAGGCAGAAAGTCTGAGTGCTGTTTTTGCTGCTCTGAATGATGAGGTACACTCACCATAATTGTTATACCATCTGAATTTTTTTGCTATTATTTGGTTTGCTAAATTATTATTAAGCATTTTATTGTCAATTCCCTTCTTCTGTTGGTGTGAGAGTCCGACTCTCTGAAAATTTATTGCATTACCGAAAGTGTTGCTGCTATGATGTTTATCAGTCATTGTAAATAAATCTTCCATTTTCATGATTAAAATTAAAAAAATATATTTTTATTGGCTTCAAAAAGTGCTTTGTGGGGAGAGACTTCCTTTTGATAAAATTACTTTTTTTTCTTATATTGTTGAATTATGATCTTTCTCCTGCTTTTGGTTTCCAACCTTTCTAGTTTTTTTTCCGTCTCAAGTTGTTGTCAAGTCTTGAACAATTTTTCATATTCACAGTATATGACCGATTCTTTGTTCATGTTCGTGATCTTTTATAGAGGCTCTTTCTTTCACATACTATACTTTGCAACATTAGTATCAAAATTAATAGAACCACTTACTATTCAAAGAAGAAAATCTTCGTATGTGCATAGCACATCTTCTATTACATGTCTGGTTTGGTTTATCTAGCAATAGCATATGGCTATCTTCGAATGTCATTTTCTGCTCACCTGTCCTGGAGATAGACTGGGCTCAATAATGCTGTCTTCTCCTTATACAAAAAATTGTTCCTTGTATTTCTAATTTTTTCAATCTTTAACTTACTTCCTATCATGAATTTATGGGAAAAAAGGATTTTTTTGTCCGAGAGTATGCAATCTCTGTTGCTGGAAGGTTATCTGAGAAAAATCCTGCATATGTACTCCCTGCACTTCGTCGCTATCTGATTCAACTGTTGACCTACCTAGAGCACAGGTAATTAATAAATCTTCATGTTTTTCATCAATGCAATTTTTCTAGATCTCTGCACGACTTATTGAATATAAAGAAAGAAAAGAATAAAATGGATAGGAGAATCGTCTCTGCATGTTGTAGATATTAATGAAGAAAGCATTATCTCTTTAGTCTTGCAGCAGTTATTAGCATTAATGTGATAATTGATTCCCCTAACTTTGTCAGCAGCGCAGACAGCAAATGCAGAGAAGAAAGTGCAAAGTTACTTGGCTGCTTGATTCGCAATTGTGAACGACTAATACACCCTTATGTGTCACCAATTCACAAGGTTTTTTCATCTTCAATGTTTTTAACCCTAATGATTCGCTTTCCTTCCAGTTGTTGGTTCATTCCACATGCCAGTAAATTATAAATTTTAAGGGTTTCAGGCACTTGTTGCAAGACTCAGGGATGGCTCATCTGGCAGTGCTAATACTGGCATTATTAGTGGAGTTCTTTTAACTGTTGGAGATCTTGCTAGAGTGGTGGGTGGAATTCATGCCTTTAATTTGGCTTCTATTTCAAAATTTCTGTTTATTATTCTGGGTATTTGTATACTCATTTATGCTTTTCTAGAAGTAATTTAAGTAAGAAGATTTACTAATTTGTAATTGATCTGGCTTCTTGGTCTGTCCTTGTGATTAGTCTCATGTTCACCGAAGAGAAACATGTTGGGCAAAGTACTTGAATTTAGCCGTAAATGAAAATTCGTAACTTAAAAAGAGCCAAATAAAAGTTGATGACTCAAATTGGGCTAGCTGTCAAAGTTCATGACTTTATTTGGGATTATAGCCAAAATATAAAATTTTGTTGGGTTCTTTTTCTCTTAATCATCTATAATAGTGATGTACCTTTCTCATTTAATGCACTCTTTTCATTTGACTTCTGCAGGGTGGTTTTGCTATGCGATGCTATATCCCTGAACTCATGCCTTTGATTGTTGATGTTCTAATGGATGGTGCAGCTGTTACAAGACGAGAAGTGGCTGTGTCAACTTTGGGTCAAGTTGTTCGGAGCACTGGGTATGAATTGTCTAGCTTCCACTTTCTGTGGTTATGAGTCATCTGGCTTCTAATAGAGTGCACTTTTAGGCTTGATTGTTATGCACTATTATCTTTAAGAGTGATATGATGAATTTTTTAATATTTCCAATACAAATTGTACCCTTTTTTTTTCATGCTGTCCATCTTTCATGTAAAGATTGAGAAAAAAATATTTGTTAGTGCTTTTGTTTCTAATATTTTGGTTAGTTCTTAGTTATCAAGGGCATTGTGAACTCTTTTCATATAGGGAAGCGTGAAATTGTCTTGCAGTATCAAGCTTCTTTATTGAATGATCAATTTTCCTTTTTCTGTTGGACCATATAATCTCAAAATCACGAGTAGTAGTTGCAGCACTTTCTTTGGTTTCTGCTGGATATTATTATATTTTTGTTTTCTATAACATAGCAAGTACAATTTTCTATATCCACAGGTATGTGATTACTCCATATATTGAATATCCTCAACTACTTGGTTTGCTGTTGAAATTGCTGAATGGTGAATTAGCATGGTCAACAAGGCGCGAAGTAATGAAGGTAGTTAAACTGATTAATAACAATCACATGTCCACTAATAATTTTTTACCCTACTATTCATATGCTTTGATGGTCTGATCGACTTTGGGACTTTAATCAGGTGCTTGGAATTATGGGTGCTCTAGATCCTCATGTTCATAAGAAAAACCAACTTAGTTTACGTGGTTCCCATGGAGAGGCTACACGTTCTGCCAGTGATTCCGGACAGCACCTTCAATCAGTGGCTGAACTATCCGTGGATCTATGGCCATCATTTGCAACATCTGAGGATTACTACTCAACGGTATGCTGTGATCTGATCCATGAATCATGTCCTTTTCCCTTGTTTTCTTTTTCTTTGAAAGGTTCCCTCTCATTTTTTTATACATGCATACGTATTTATCTGAAAACAGTGGTTAAGTGTTGATTCCATTTCAATGTATATTTTGAATTCCAGATGGCCTTTGGATGGATCATGGTTAGGAGTATGCATATTAGCGAACTGAATGATGATTCCATTTCAATGTAAAAAAACAGCGGTTAACATTTGCTTGTGCTTACTGGATGCAAGACAAGGCCATCCATAAAGACATATTTCTAATATTAGGGAAAATCATAAATTATTGAAACCCAGCCAGTTCAGTCTATGAACAAGGTGCAAATGGAGGGTCAGATGTTTTATGGAACTATGTGAATAGATCAGTTCACTAAACTTGTATTGGCTGGTGAATCTGGGACTTGGAGGGCGACTCCTCACTTGTCTTATACTTCAACTACTAGATGAAACCATTACATTTCTTGATTTATCTTGTTGCTGTTCTCTTTGTTTTTGCTGTATATACATCTCTGATACAAGCAAAATATGTTATTTTCTGATAACTGACTCCAGGTTGCAATAAATTCCCTCATGCGAATTCTTAGGGATCCTTCACTGGCCAGTTACCACTATAAAGTGGTTGCATCTCTTATGTTCATCTTTAAGGTATTAAAACTATATTTCTTCATTTGTAAACAATACTTTTACTTGCCTCTTGTGATGTTTCAACTGACCAGTCTTTTTTTCCTGGAATATCAGTCAATGGGTCTTGGTTGTGTTCCATATTTACCAAAGGTAACAATCTTAATTTAAGACCCTAATGAATTCTCTTTATTCCTCTTCACCTCATTTGAATGGTACTGAACTATTTTCTCTATTTCCACGCATGTTCTCTTTACCTCTACATGTTCTCCACTGACTGGAAATTTTCCTTGAATGGATGTACTTTTACATGGTGGATTTTATATATTTTCATTTAATTGGTTTAGTGGGGTCATATAAATGTGGTTGTTTTCCCCACCACTCCTACCAAAGAAAAAGGAAAGTTATCCATACATGATTCTACTAGAACACTAAAGTAGCACAGTTTTCCGATGTGGTACAATCTGGCTCACCTTAATAGATTCCAAAATCTGTCTGTTCTGGTTAATCCGTTCATCCATCTGAAACATTTAATCGCTGTTCAAGGAGTGCAGTGAATATCTCAATTTACAAAATAATTTTGCAATGCTTCTGTATAGTCTTAGGAATCTTGCATATGTTGACAGGTTTTGCCAGATCTCTTTCATACTGTTAGGACTTGTGATGATACTCTAAAGGACTTCATAACATGGAAGCTAGGAACTTTAGTTTCCATTGTCCGTCAGGTATATTCCTGGACTAATTTATTCTGCTCCAACAGAGAATAGTACATTTGAAGTTGGGAGGTATAGTGGTCAGTTATCCCATGCCCATGTATGAAGGATGTCCCATTTGTGTTTATTTGTTAAATGTGGTGTTAAAGATGTGACCTTTATGTAACTCTTGTCTCATAAATGTGGTTTTTATGAGTAAGAATTAGCCAATGAAATAATGAAAAGAAAATAAGAAGATTTAAATGGCACTGCATATTTGCCCAAGCTTTTGGATAGGACATTAGCTCAAGCTCTGGAGAAGCCTTTGGAAATTTAAAGAATATATACAATTTCACGTCACATTGTTTTATCTGCCACTTATAATATCTTCACAGGTCCTTCATAAAAGATAAAGCGAGAGTGTAATATTCATGTGGTTTTTTGCAGCATATCCGTAAATATAGAGCCGATTTGCTTTCCCTTATTTCCGAGCTATGGTCATCCCTAAGTACTTTGGCTACAAATCCTCCTACCCGGGGATTTCCAGTATGTCCGCTTTCTGGATTCCACATCTCTATGTTACCACTGTGAATAGGCATCTCTGATTACTTCACATATTTCCAGGTCCTGCATCTGGTGGAACAGCTCTGCTTGGCCCTAAATGATGAATTTAGAACATATCTTCCAGACATCCTCCCATGTTGCATTCAAGTCCTCAGTGAGGCAGAACGGTGCAATGATTACACACATGTCCCTTATATTCTCCACACTCTTGAGGTCTTTGGTGGTCAGTGCCTCCTTTCATTTTCTTTCTACTTTTTTTTTCAAGCAGTAAGCTTTTCTTAAAGAGAGACTTGATCGAAAGTGATGAATCTGATTTTGCTAATTTGACTTAAATCACTTTATTATAGTGTTATATTAATGTTTTATGCAACTCTTGCTAGTGGATTTAGATTTGCAATTTAAATTTTATTTTTAAAAAAATTTCTCATTCCTTCTTTGAAGCTGTTGTTCTGGTTCTATAAATTCAAAAGTTTTGATTGATGTGACCTGTAACCTGGGTCTGTCATCAAGATAGCTCAAACTTTATGATAATCTAGAAAAAATAATCGAGTGGTTTCAATTGCTTCATATATATTTCACAATGTATCATCTCTCATTGTGTAATACAGTCAGATTAATGGCGATGGAATCTCTGATCACATTTATCCTAGTGCAGGAACCTTGGATGAACATATGCATTTGGTTCTACCTGCTCTTATTCGACTGTTTAAGGAGGATGCTCCAGTGGATAAAAGGCGTGCTGCAATTAAAACTTTAACTAGATTAATCCCTCTTGTTCAGGTTGGTACCGGTATTTTCTAAGTTGTGTTTAGTCTATAGTTCTGCACCTTCTAGGTCTGTAATGCCCCTTGTTTGTCTTCTGATAAAATCTTTTCAGACACTAGGTTCATCATCTCTACCTGTTGGTTCATTTTATCTGCTACAATTATTTATATTTTTTATGGTTTTATTTGTTGCAGGTTACTGGTCATATATCTTCTCTAGTGCATCATCTGAAGCTCATTTTGGATGGGTTAGTCATGATAGCAAAACAAATTAAAATTCTCTTTACTGGTGCTCAACAGTAACTCTTCAATTCTATTTGACTCCTGATATATTGAAGAATAGGGCAATGCATTATTTTCACATTCAAAGCCATAACTGTTGAGAATTAAGGTTGACAAGGATTCTCTTTGAAGATAAATGAATAAGTGATTGTTACACAATGCATAAATGTGCACGGATCATCTACTGTTTTAATTGCTTAAATTCCAAGTTTTTATGCTTTATCTCTACAATGGTGATTTGATGTATGAAAATTATTCTCTTTATGGCTTCCATTGCAGAAAGAGTGATGAACTTCGGAAGGATGCTGTTGATGCACTTTGTTGTCTTGCTCATTCTCTTGGGGAGGATTTTACCATTTTTATCCCTTCGATACACAAACTTATACTGAAATATAGATTGCGGGCATGCCTCTACCTTTAAGTCTCTTATTTTGAAGTTTCCTTTTCTATTTCAATATATTAATGGATTGTACCAATTGGTTTGTAGCATAAGGACTTTGAGGAAATTCAAGGTTGTTATACGAGACGTGAGCCTCTGATTGCAGGGAGTACAGCTGCTCAAAGACTAAGCCGTCGAATTCCTGCAGAAATTATTAGTGATCCCTTAAATGATAATGAGAATGATCCATTTGAAGAGGGCACCAGTGTGCAAAGACAACAAAGGGTTCGCTCGGTAAAATTTCATTTATTATATCTCATGAATTCACATGTTAACACCATTTCCTGCTTGACAGTAACGTTCCAAAATCGTAATAAAGGTAAATGTTGACCAGCTTCTTGCTGCTGGAGAAGCTTCTCAGCGCAGCACAAAAGAGGATTGGGCTGAGTGGATGCGGCACTTTAGTATTGAGCTCCTCAAGGAATCTCCATCTCCAGCTTTACAAACATGCGCAAGACTAGCACAGTTACAGGTGAAGTTTTCTGTTGGCCTGTACTTATGTGGTTATGATCATTTCTAATGAAATATTCCATTTTCTCAGCCTTTTGTTGGAAGGGAATTATTTGCAGCTAGTTTTGTGAGCTGCTGGACTCAACTTGCAGAAGCTAGCCAGAGGCAGCTAGTCCGAAGTCTGGAGATGGCATTTTCTGCTCAGAATATTCCTCCTGAAATTCTAGCAACTCTTCTTAATTTGGTAATACATATTTTTCATATTATATAGTCAACTAACTATGTTTTTGGTATCCCTTTATGCAAAAAAAGAAAAACTAAGTTTATGTGATTCTGAGCAGTAACATTGGATTTGCCATGTTATTTTTTTCCTAACTGATTAGAAAAGTGTGGTTACCATTTGAATTTTGACATCCTGAAAGTTTTGGTTATTTCTAACATAACAGTGCTGCTATAGTTTTTACATCCCTGATTCTGCAGGCTGAGTTCATGGAACATGATGAAAAGCCTCTTCCAATAGATATCCGTCTGCTTGGTGCCCTTGCAGAAAAGGTGTGGTTTTCTCAGCTTTGTTTATTTCATTCATGCATGGGGATGATACCTTAATAACTGATACAGGTGGAGGTATTCCCTTTTCTTTTTCCCATGTGTGCAAGTCTAATATCACAGTTATATCAGCCAGATAAATCTTACTAAGAAATGCTATGCCATAACATCTCCCCTCATTGTCATTCTCTGCAGTCTTGTTCTCTCTCTACTTTTTTAGCATTTACAGAGCTAATGTTCTATTGGTTTATTTTCTATATGCATTGTCATTGGTCAGTTCCGGGCATTTGCAAAGGCTTTGCATTACAAAGAAATGGAATTTGAAGGTGCACTCTCTAGAAAGATGGATGCTAACCCTGTTGCTGTAGTTGAAGCTCTTATACACATAAATAATCAGCTACACCAGCATGAGGTATCATTTGTTTCGTATTTCTATACTGTCTGTATCTTTGGTACTGTAGATCTAAGTTCTACTCTTATTCTATTCTTGTCTGCAGGCTGCTGTAGGAATTCTAACCTATGCCCAGCAAACTCTTGATGTTCAATTGAAAGAATCATGGTATGTTGTGAATTTCCTGCTGGCTAATTTTGAAAATTCCTTTCTCAAACTTTATTTCAAGAGAATGTGCAATTAGCTCACATTTGTTTCTTGTGTCTTGATAGGTATGAGAAATTACAGCGTTGGGATGATGCTCTGAGGGCATATACTCTGAAGGCACTGCAAGCTACTAGTCCAAGTGATGTTTTAGATGCTACAATAGGTGATTTCTCTTATTAAGCAACAGTTCTTTGGTTATAGGAAGATATGCTGACAATAGATTCTGATTGGATGTGACAAAAATGTAAAGATTTTTAGTGGACTGTTGCTTCAACAGAACAGTTCTGCTTGGAAAATCTGGTCCCATAGTAGTCATATATCTTCCTAAAACTCAGTTTTTGACTTCGAGCGAAATGATCCATGCCACTGCAAATCAGATATGAAAATTTTCCTTCATTCTTCTTTTCGAGGACCTATGCTTTAACAGAAGCCCTGGCTTCTAGTGAGTCCATCTTGAAGAATATCTTTTAGGTGCTATAAAACAATGACAGCTAAAACTGGCTACATATTGCAAAAGTTTGCTTTAACCTAATCTTCCTCCCCAGCATCCTCATGAAAGTAGCAATAGAACCAGAGTTCTCCCTGCTAAAACTGGCTACATATTGCAAAAGTTTGCTTTAACCTAATCTGTGTATATCTTATGCTTACTTGAAATCTTACCTAGGGCGGATGAGGTGCCTTGTGGCACTGGCACGATGGGAAGAGCTGAATAACCTGTGTAAGGAATATTGGACTCCGGCAGATTCGACTGCTCGACTGGAAATGGCACCAATGGTTAGCATATAGATTCCTTGCTATCAACTTCACATATCCATACCTCTTGTTTGTGTTTTGTGGTCATTTCCTCTTTTATTTCTCTTGGGAGCTCGTGGAGGATTAATTGGTTTTGTTTCATCAATCAGGCAGCTAATGCTGCTTGGAACATGGGAGAGTGGGAACGAATGGAAGAATACGTCAATCGGTTAGATGATGGTGATGATACCAAACTCAGAGGGTTAGGAAATAATGCTGCCAGCAGTGATGGAAGCAGTAATGGTACATTCTTTAGGGCAGTTCTCTTAGTTCGCATGAGAAAGGTAATATACATTTTACAGATGCTTTAGTGCTCAACTGTTTTGGAATTCTTTTAGTGACTTGCATTTTTATATCAGTATGATGAAGCACGTGACTACGTCGAGCGGGCAAGAACTTGCTTGGCAACTGAGCTTGCTGCACTGGTGAATATGCTGGACTTTTAACTCATTGCCTTTATGATTACTTGAGTCGTCATTAGAGAAGGTTTCTGGTTTTCATGCTGGAAAACTTCAATATTTCTAAGATCAATGCAACAGGAAGGGATATGGCGATTAGCATATGAATAGTTTGATTATTGTTGAAACTAGTTTCCCTTTCAAAATGTGTTTGCATGTGGATTCCTAATTAGGTTTTGGAAAGCTATGAGAGAGCTTACAGTAATATGGTTCGTGTTCAGCAGCTTTTGGAGTTAGAAGAGGTTTGAAAACATTTTTTAATTACTTTCTTTGAAGTATTTGTGATTTTGTCTTACTACCAAATTTCTACTTAATTGCTATTTATGACAGGTAATTGACTACTGTACTCTTCCAATTGGGAATCCTGTTGCGGAGAGTCGACGTGCCCTTATCAGAAATATGTGGTATGATCGCATTAAAGGAGCAAAAAGGAATGTTGAGGTATGATGATATGGCCATCTAATTTTCCACACGATATGTTTAGTAAACTACAGTAAAAACAGCCTCATTATGAGGATAATATATTCAATAGTAAATCTTTTATATTACTATTGAAGGTATGTGAGTTTGTTTTAAAATATCCCATTAGGATAATTGCTGTGATTACTATCATACATGAAATGTAAAATCAAGGGAAAATGTATCTTAGATGCATGTGGAAATCTCACATTTTGTTTTGATACACTGAACATTCTCTATCAATGGTTTCTTGGATGATTGATGATGCTTAAACTTGTAGGTTTGGCAAGGCCTTTTGGCTGTCAGAGCACTTGTTCTTCCCCCTACAGAAGATGTTGAGACTTGGCTCAAGTTTTCTTCTCTCTGTCGAAAAAGTGGCCGGATCAGTCAGGCAAGGTCTACCTTGATCAAACTTTTGCAGGTAAATGGTGTTGATAGAAACAATCTAGGATGATTTGGTGTGTGATTGTTTGGATCTCATTTTTCTTATGCATTAAAAACTGTCAGTTTGACCCTGAAAATTGCCCTGAGAATGTTCGATACCACGGTCCTCCACAAGTAATGCTGGCATACTTGAAATACCAATGGTCCCTTGGTGAAGATCTTAAGAGAAAGGAAGCCTTTGCTCGTTTGCAGGTAAATGTGTTAGTCCACCTGGAAGAGTTCTGTCTTGAATGCATCTGTAGTTTTATCTGTTCACTCTGATCTGTAGTAATTGTCTTGATGGTTGAATTTATCACTGTAGAATCTGACTATGGAGCTCTCGAACATGCCAATTCAATCAGTTTCATCTATGGGACTTATGAGCAGTAAAAGTCCCAGTGTCCCACTTATTGCACGGGTATATCTCAAACTTGGAAGTTGGCAGTGGGCACTTTCTCCTGGACTAGATGAAGAATCCATTAAAGGTTAAAATTAATGCTTTTTCTTCTCATAAAACGCTTCAGCTTACCTTTTTGGGTTGTAAACAACACTTACAAGTTTCGCAACCTTTGATGATTGATTATAGTCTAGGACCCTTTATTTTGTTCGCGGATTAATTTTCTTTAAAACTTGTGGTTAAATTTGAATATGACAGAGATCCATAATTCTTATGGTGCTGCCACCCATTGTGCACCACAATGGGCAAAAGCATGGCATACATGGGCACTGTTCAACACTGCTGTGATGTCACATTATACATTAAGAGGATATTCCGGTGTTGCTGCACAGTATGTTGTAGAAGCAGTAACTGGATACTTCCATTCGATCTCATGTGCAGCAAATGCCAAAGGTGTTGATGACAGTTTACAGGTGAATATCTGAATAAATAAATTTTATTATATGATTAAATGTCAGGGATTATTCAGGGACAGAGCAGTTTGTCAGAATTCATTAAAGTTCATTAAACTATTAAAAAATCTGGACAAACTTCAGTGAAGTATGCCAAAAATTATTATGATTAATGGCTGCAAATTCCAATTTACAAGTTTGAACGTAGTCTGTCTTATCTGGGGTATTTTTAACCCATTCTGTGAAGTTACATAGGCAAATTTACTTCAAAAAGGCTCCACAACTTATGCTTCTGCAATATGTTCCATGAACAAGTTTCCTGCTGTTGTTGTCCATGGAAATCTTTTTTACTGTTGCATTGTTGACTGTGCTTTTCCATGTGCCTAGAGTTTACTGGTTTGTAGAGCTCTGTAATGATGTGGTTACCACATCCAATATGCATCTCTGTGTGAATCAGCCTGAATCTATTCTCATTCCAGCCACTTGTCTCAAATCCACTTATATGCCCTGTGAATATAGTAACATGGACATCAATGTAAAAACAAAGAGTAGACCAAACATTTAATTGTGTAATTGCAAGTGCACCTGGCATTATGAAATCTAGCTTTTCTACAATAAATGTTATTGTTCTTTCGCATAATTAAGAAACATCTTTCAATATTCCTCAGGATATTCTTCGGTTGCTTACATTGTGGTTCAATCATGGAGCGACTATAGAAGTTCAAAGGGCATTGCAGGAAGGATTCTCACTTGTAAATATCAATACATGGCTTGTTGTATTACCTCAAATAATTGCCAGGATTCATTCAAATAATCGTGCAGTTAGAGAGCTTATTCAGTCACTTCTGATTCGGATTGGACAAAGCCATCCACAGGTATGATTTTCATAATTTTCTCTCTTCTGAATATTCTATATTATTATTTTCTGTCCTTCTCATTTGTTGGATCTTTCTATCTGTAGAGATTATATGTTAAAGGAAGCTAAAGGGTATGAGTCCACATGATAAGAAGAATGGAAAAGCAAGACTGAATAAGTTCTGTGGTTATGGAATTTTTTTCTGGTGTCTATAGTTAGATTTGGGAGAATTACCTTTTCTTTTTACCATTCTTAAAGAATTTCATCATAAAAAATTGAGATTCACTATGTATGTGTACTAAAAGATTTATGAAGGTACACTAGGTTGACCAATAATGTCAAGTATAAATATTTACTTAAACTCTCTGATATGGGAAACCTGCAGCATGTGAACCATCACCATATAGATTCTGGATATGGTAAAGTTGGATGCCATACATACTACATGGCTGAAAAGTATAATCTGTGAGCATGAAATATATTTCTAATTGCCTAGTATTTCACATTAAAAAAACGAAAGAAACTTGTGCTATTAACTTGATTCTATTGTATATATATCTAATATCTCCAAGTGTTGTAATCATCTTCAGTTATATTTTTTTAGGCCCTTATGTACCCTCTCCTGGTGGCATGTAAATCAATTAGCAATTTCCGGAAAGCTGCAGCTCAGGAAGTGGTTGACAAGGTGCGCCGGCATAGCGGTGATCTTGTAGATCAGGTAATACTATCAGAAGTACTAAAATAAAATATGGAGGTTCACTTTATTGTGTGAATAAGCAATAGCAGTCATATCTTTGCAGGCACAACTTGTCTCGAGGGAGCTCATCAGAGTTTCCATACTTTGGCATGAGATGTGGCATGAGGCACTAGAAGAAGCTAGTCGCTTGTACTTTGGAGAACATAACATAGAAGCGATGCTGAAGGTATTGGAGCCTCTTCACGAGATGCTTGTGGAAGGGACTATGAGGAAGAATACGTCTATAAAAGAGAGAACTTTTATTGAGGTTCTGACCTTGTTCTCTGCTTTAGTGGATAAAGTATGTATTATCCCATATAGAACTTGAGCTTATCTCATGAAACTTAATATTTGAAAGTAATTAACTGACTATTCTGTGATCAATTTGTTAATTTTCATTGATGACACTTGGAGAACTTACTTTTTAGCTGTGGACACTTGTATTATTATCCTTCAGGCATGATACATATTTTTTTGGTGTACTTTTGGTCAGTATTCATATGATTTACTTTTTTTCCTGCTTCAGGCCTACCATGGTGAGTTATTTGATGCCTATGAATGTTGCATGAAATATAAAAGAACTGGAAAAGATGCGGAGCTTACGCAGGTATTTGTTCTAGTTAATTTGTTTCATGGAAGAAAGCAATTATATGCATTAGGCTTCAGACAATCTTCTATTGTAATATGATGTCAAAATGATGTGCCCCATCTTTTGCATTATATATTGGGCAGGCATGGGATCTCTACTATCATGTGTTTAGACGCCTTGACAAGCAACTGTCAAGTTTAACAACCTTAGACCTTCAGGCAAGAATAATATGGTTTATCTATCTCTACTTGTTTAGTAACAATTATAAACTATAATTGCCCTGATATACACTGCAAAAACAGTCTGTTTCCCCTGAGCTCTTGGATTGCCGGGACTTGGAGCTTGCTGTTCCAGGGACATATCGTGCAGGTGAAGTGATATCCATTTAAGGGCAAATTCTTTGTTATTATGCTTTAATGTTTTAACTTATATAAAGCAAATTTATGTTCTCTCCCTTTTCAGATTTGCCAGTTGTGACAATTGCATCTTTTGCACCTCAACTTTCTGTCATAACTTCCAAACAACGACCTCGGAAGTTAACAATTCATGGCAGTGATGGTGTAGATCACACCTTCCTGCTGAAGGGACATGAAGATCTACGCCAAGATGAACGTGTTATGCAGGTTACATTTCTTAATTTTGTTGAGCTTTGCTTCGTAGTTGGCAACTATTTGCTAATTGTATTTTACTTTATTGTTTGGTATAACTTTAAGTTGATATTCTGTCTTCTCAGCTCTTTGGTTTGGTGAACACTCTCCTGGAAAATTCCAGAAAAACCTCTGAAAAGGATCTATCCATTGAAAGATATTCTGTGATCCCATTATCACCAAATAGTGGGCTGATTGGATGGGTTCCAAATTGTGACACATTGCACCAACTAATTCGCGAGTATCGAGAGAACAGAAAGGTCAGTTGAATTCGACCCAATCCATGACTAGGAGTATTTATCTTTTGCATATTTCTGCTTCATTTCTTAAGGGCTACTTTTTCACTAGCTCCTGATTGTGCTTTACAGATCACTCTCAATCAAGAGCATAAATATATGCTTAGTTTTGCGCCTGACTACGACCATCTGCCCCTAATAGCAAAAGTAGAGGTTTTTGACTACGCATTGCATAGTACAGATGGTAAAGACCTCGAAAGGGTATGCTATTGGAAATTATGTTTGTCCTTTATGCATTCAGTTGCTTCTCTGGTTATTTATATTTTGGGTTTTGGCTTTTGTCAGGTTCTTTGGTTGAAAAGCCGGACATCTGAAATTTGGCTTGAGAGGAGGACAAATTATACAAGGAGTTTAGCTGTCATGAGCATGGTATCCTTCTATTTTCTCTTGATTGATTTTTTATTAAGTAGTATTGGTTTAGAATTTTTAATTAATATATCCCCAAGGTGATTTTGCTTATTTCTAGATAATTTCATGTACATGACTTAAAAGTGATCATGCTCACAAAACCTTGGAATTATGCACTGCCCTTTGGACTATAAAAAAATATACCACAGCCATCTTTTCATGAAGATTATCAATTTTCTTGCCATAAATACCCACCGATTTCTCTCATATACTTTTTTTTTCTAAATATGGATAGTATCTCTCTGATTAGTTTCTTTTTTCCTTTTGTGTTTGCAAATCCAAAATCATACTGGAGTTCTTGACAATAATACTTTCTTTAGCTAATTTGAATCAACTATCGTCCAAGCTACTGAACTGTGTTCATAACTACTTTCACCATGAACAGACAGATGATTCAGCTATTCTTCCCTTTTCCTTGCCAAGGAAGGATCAATTAATTGAAACTTTTTATTTCTTAGGGGGTGTTTGGTTCGTTGTAATGTTAGATGTTGTGATATTAGATTACAGTGTAATATTAGATTGAGGAAATTATTTTTTAAGGGTCCAATCATGGTATAATTTGAACATATTATATTAATTGTAGGGAAAGTTTGCATTATATTAATTCTTTAATATAGTATAGTGATATGAACATATTCTTCTCATGGGAATTCTAGGGAAAGAGAAAAGTGCATGTCCCTTGTAATCCCCAATTACAAGGGTCATCAGCCACAATCCAATTCCATCAAATTCATTGGAATTGGTTGTGACAATGAAATTCCGCATGGCCCGGAGAAACTCAATTAAACCCCAAATTCTTATTCAGACACTGTAATTTAATCATGTAAATGAACCAAATTCCCTGTATGGGTTCAATTATAGCAAACCAAACACCACCTTAATATTTGGTACCCTCATATTATTTAGGGAAGAAAGCAAGCACTCAGGCACCTCTTTGTTGAAGTTTCTTCCTGCCTGACCCTGTCTCATAAGAATTCTTCATTAAAATGCACAGCTTATTAGATTATTAAGACCCTGACTTAATTGATTTAGAGTCTTTCTGTCAAAGAAAAAAGAAATTTTGATTTAGAGCCTGTCTATTTCTCTATTGATGTGTTTCCACCTTCAGTGACCGGTTCTCTTTTTTTCCCTTAACCAAGAACTTCCCAACTCCTAATCAACCATTGTCTAGCTTTACCAAATTATGCCTCTCCACTCTGATATCTTATACCCTTTCCTATTGCTTAATTGATTGGCCATCACTTCAGTACCTCTGGCTGATTCAGTCCAGGTTAGCCAAACCTATACCTAGCCTATTGAGCTAAGCAGCTTATAGAAAACTATATTATGCATGTCTATGTATTGATTTAGGATTATATAATGTATTTTTATACATTGTTCTGTACAATCATGATTTAATAATGTGGATATTCCCATTATAGGTTGGTTATCTCCTAGGTTTGGGTGATAGACACCCTAGTAATCTTATGCTGCACCGGTACAGGTTAGTCATCTTGGAGAAAACTTTAAGCATTGATGGTTAATTTTATTGTCTGGCATATTAAGCTTCTTTTTATTACAGTGGGAAAATCCTGCATATTGATTTTGGTGACTGCTTCGAAGCTGCAATGAGTCGAGAGAAGTTTCCTGAAAAGGTAAGTTGCACAGATAAAATTTCGCCCATCAATTCACTCATGAATTTCCACTTGAATTGATTTCTGAAATCATTTCATTAAATGGGACAGGTGCCTTTCCGCTTGACGAGGATGCTTGTGAAGGCAATGGAGGTTAGTGGGATTGAGGGTAACTTCCGCACCACATGTGAAAATGTTATGCAAGTTCTTCGGGCAAATAAAGACAGTGTCATGGCAATGATGGAGGTACATCTTACTCTGAAGAGATAAGAAGATGAAATTACTGCTAGAATGTGATAAATTATTAAATGACTTTTTAAGGGTCCAATAATAAATGCATGGACTAAACTGAAATTATGTTGCTTTGGGTAATTTAGGCCTTTGTTCACGACCCCCTTATAAATTGGCGTCTCTTCAACTTCACTGAAGTCCCTCAAATGGCAACCTTTACAAACTCACATGCCCCACCTATTGTCAATGTAGAGGAATCTGCCCAAAATAGAGAACTTGCTCAGCCACAGAGATGTGCCAGGGAAAGGGAACTACTGCAGGTATTTTACATTCCGGAATCGTATTTCATGTGCAGCAATAATATTTTTCTTTTTGCCAAATGTGAGATGAATAGCGGGCTTCTTTTTGTGCCTCATTTTGGATTACTACAAACAGTATAACACTTGGGACTTCCAAGATATGTGAAACTCTCTACTTTTCCTGTTAATCCAGGCTGTTAATCAACTCGGTGATGCAAACGACTTACTAAATGAACGAGCTGTGGTTGTGATGGCTCGTATGAGCAACAAACTCACTGGCAGGGATTTCTCCACCTCGGCAGTTTCTGCCTCCTATCCTCAGTACTCAGTGGACCACGGCAATTTAATCTCGGGCGATTCTCGGGAAGTTGAACATGGTTTATCAGTTAAATTGCAAGTTCAGAAGCTAATAGGCCAAGCTAGATCATCTGAAAATCTGTGCCAGAATTATGTGGGGTATGGTGCTAATCTTGGACCACTCATACATTATGTTTGTCATCCAAATTTTATGAAAATTTTCTGCTGTCCCTTGGACATGATTCTTTGTGGATTCCCTACTACACACATGAATCATATCCTTGAAACCCAAACACTAATCAGACTTGGGTTTTTGCTCCATTCAGGTGGTGTCCCTTCTGGTGAGCTGAAGACACAAGGGAGGCTGGCTGTACATATGCTGTACATAAGCTATAGTTTTCTTGTAATCTACAATGTAGGATATGCTATTTACTGGCCTCAAGGACGTGATTCTTATATGTAGCTGAATCAATAAAATTCATTGTGGCAGTATGCAAATCTAGTTTGCCATCAGCAATGTCTAATGCCCCCAAGTGACAGACACCTCTCGCGAGCATGCTCAACAAGTCACTGTAAGTCTCAAGGGTCAAATGGGCGGAGCTACCAACAGATTTTGTTCATGCAAAAGGTATTATCATTCCAGGAGTTGAGAGACTGTTAACAAAACAATGGATCTATATGGTTGGATGGATCAACAGATTTATATCTAATTCTGTCCTAAGACGTGAAAAAAGATGCAGGAAATGCTGCTGCCTTCCTCTTTCCTTGCTTGGGCTTTGGTAAATGAAACCCTTGTACCTACAGCATAAAGGTAAATCAGAGCCATGCAACAAATGGAACATCTATCTAACAGGTATAGCAAGCTATATAACCTTCTATATGTCAATATGGGTGTTAGCTGCAGTGTAACTCAGAAGCTCTCAGAGCCCACCCGCACATCCATCCATTGGGAGACAGATTCTATGCCACATATCTGAGAAGTATGCTTCCCTTCCCTTCTTCTTGTTTGGGCAAAGGCTAAGCAAAAATTCAGTAAATACATGCTGGTAATCGGGCACCTTCCCATATCCTGCAGTAGCAGCAGCAAGGTGAAAACACCTGCCCGTCTTAATCAAATGGTAAGTAAACATGGGATGGGTGTTCCACTTGCCTGGAAAGTAGTTGATGTCTATGACATAGTACACATCTTTGGTCCCGTACTCCCTAATCATATCTATGTTAAACAGCTGGAGGCCCTGTACAATGTTATGTCACCATCATCAAATGAGAGCCCAGACCGGGCAAAGGGAGTTTAAGAATGGCAGCAGAAAAAAAAAGTGTAGATATATTACCAGGCATGAGCGAAGTTCCCTTGCAAGCTTCTGCAGCAAAGGTGTTGGAGGAAGCTCTGCAATGAAAATGTAGATACAGCTATCTGCATTATGACTGAATTCAACAGATAACCAAAGGACCGAATTCAGAATTCTCACCCACCCGTAATTCCGGGATCCAGTTCTGCCTCTTCGGCCGAAGCTGCAGCAGAAGAAACCCGAGGGAAGCGAAAAATGCTGTCAACTTTGAAAACTTCCTGCTTGCTGATATTGGGTAGAGAGAAACGCCTCACGACTTTTATAGCCTCTCCGACCACAAAAATTTTAAAGAGAAGCCCACCTGTTAATATATGCAGAGTTTTAGTAGATACTTCTTACTTGTACACCAAAAATGAAAAAGAAAAAAAAACCAAGGAATATCAAGGACTACCATGGTTAACAAACTCTTGCAAGACCAAGGGAGGTTCAAGCTCTGATAGAGATGTCTGATTGTATGCAAGAAATAATTGATGCGACTTGGCGCTTCCGTCCACAACCAGTGGTTTAGCCACTGAAGTAGAAACAAATTAGGCCTCCCTCAAGTATAATTACTAGTTTTTAGAGTGTAAAGTGATACTACTTAAACGATTAATCAACTCTTGTGCAGATAGATACATTAGCATATTTCTATAGAAAAAATCGGTGTTTAAATGATTTAAATACTGCTGTACCCGATAATTTTAGATCTATTATTGAGAATTACAGAATTATCTTATTTTCATCTTCTTATTTTTCGTATATTGTATATGATTTAATAAATTAATAAAAATAGTATTTTAGAGCAAAAAAAAACATGACTACTACAGCATATGCACAAGAAGTTAGCAATAGATGTAACAAAAGACAATACCCAGCAAATTATCTTTAACACTTTAAAGTGGCCTCTCAAAGACTTGACCTTAGACATGTACATTGATTTTTTTAGCATAGCAGCAAGCATGAACACTTTAATTGAGTTGAAAGCAAGAGTGAATCAGTGCTTATTGAACATGTGCAACAAATAGAACATAATTTGACAAGTCGTTTCAATCAAAGCTTCTGTTAGAAATTTGCAAACAAAAATTAACAGTGCAGAATGTGCCATCATCATGCTTGAATATGAATTTACCCAGTGGAAACCTCAGGCCAGCTACCTCAACAGCAAGTGCTATTGATTGTGGATCCTTCTCGATGATCAGATGCTTTGGAATACCCACATTTCCTAAGACATTTGAAAAAAGGAATAGGAAAAAAAAATGTCCATCTTCAATATAATTGTAATGATTTTATACATTAGAATTAAAAACCAATTACCATTGCAGTCAGACAAGTCTAACTTTGCTACATCCTCCAGCATGGACTGGCGATTGTGTAAATGTTCTATAGCATAAGGGGGGTCAATCACAGCCACTTCAGGATGCTTTTTCTGATAATCCTTTAAAACAAAGATCAGTTTGAATATCAGATTGCATTCCATGATGCCCAAGAATTCTTCAAATTATTTTGGACAGAAACTGTTTTTTTTTAATGTACTGTGGTTGTTATCAACAACAAATGCTGTAACTTGGATGATAGATAGATAGAAGGTAATGAAATAATATAGACAAACCTCAATAATGTGACCCCATTCTTTCCCAGGTAGCTGAAAGACAAGAGGACTTGCTAATTAGATAAGAACTAATACTGCTTAACCAAAGAAAAGCATCAAAGCTCAGTTATCACAAAGAAAATGATCTCGTTATTTTCTCCTAAGGTTCCTGTTACTGACCTTATGTAGAAGAATGTCAAAAGGACCTTGCTCTGCCAAGGGTTTGCCAAGATCAATAGCAACAAAATAGATTTCCTTATTTCTGCAGCACAAACATAAAGTTCACTGTCGTTTTGCATCTACAGCTCCCCAAAACATTTATTCTATCTTTTTGTGCATAGCTCCCAAAAATATTTATTCAAGCAAAATATTGCAAAAAAAATGGCTGCAACAGAAACAAGTTTGGATCACCTATTCAAAACAAGAGAAACTAGAAAGCAATCACAAAGAACAAGAGGACAGTCCAAAAGATAAGGAAGAGAGTTTAGGCTATCCCTCCTTTTCAAAATTTTAGTGTTTCATTTTTCATCATTTTCTTTTTAATTTAATTTTCAACATATATATATATATATATAAGGTTTGGTTAGTTAAAGTGTCAAGTCTTTTTTTATCAGTGAACGAAGAACTTCATTAGTCATGATTCAAAGACAGGCCAAACATGAGGACAGTCCAAAAGTTATGTTCAAAAGGGTCAATAGTGCACAAACCATCATGAACAGTTACCACTTCTGCAAGCCTAGTTTTTCAAAAGCAGAAGTTGGGAAGTTCAAGCTTTCAATTGAATTGCAACAGAAAAAGAAGCAACCTTTGGGTTGGGAACTGATTCAGAAGGCATATGTATAGAATATTCCATGCATATTTTAGGGAAGATATAAAAGATTCCCAAGTAGTATGTTGATGAAATAAGTCAAGCAGAAACAATTCTTTTTATTTCACTGAAAGCGACTTCCCCCGACCCACAACAAAACATTTGCCTCATAGGATATGGAATATCATATCTTTGGTCACTGACGAAAAACTAGTCAGATTCAATGCTGATAAATTGAGGGCACTGTGAACTCCTTTTTTTTTTTTTCAAAGGGACAAAGATTTAATCCTTTTTCCTGATACATTGCAGTAATTTTGAATTGCTTCTTAGACGAGCAACAAGCCCAAATTTTTATACAACCAGTAAAGTTAGAGATATGCCTCTCCAAGAAGCTCTCAAGCATATATGCTTAACAAGATGAGAAGGAGAAAAGGAAAATAAAGAAAACTTGAAGACGAGCAGATACGGTGGCTGAGTCAGTTACATACCTAGCAAGGGCTTCAAAGTCAGGCTGCAAGAAACTCATCTTCTTCTTAGAGGTCAGAGCATACCCGACGACTATCTCGGGCACACACACCTCCTGGCCCTTCACCATCTCCTCGTTCAGTTCTTCCTCGCCATGACCCTCACCGCTCAACCTCATGGTTGACTCCCACAAAGTGAAAGAACCTTGCAATTCAAGGACCCCTGATCTCCCGGGCTACCTCGGCAGAGCCCGTCAAAGCGAAACCCGGCAGCACAAAGCCCCCTCCCCCGGCCGCCCGAATGTTCAGAGAAATTCAAGAAACGGAAGCAACCCGGAGAAATCGAAATCTTTCCGTAGTACTGTGAGTCCCTTCGTCTTTAAGTCAGCAATAAAGACGACGTTCAACTTTTTCATTCGAAGTTCTTGATGGCTCCGCAGGCGGGAGTGAGACTGAGAAAGTGATGTCAGACAAGAGGACACTCCGGAGTTCTCACAGAGTATACATAGGTACAGAACGGAGGAAGAGCAAGAGACATGAAAGACGATTGATTATATGCACGTATGTTATATGATATGTGCAGAAGAATATTTATCCAATAATAAGGCAAAGACTTCAACCTACTGTACTGAGCGAGGCTTGGGGGACGGACACTGGGGGCCCTCCATCATGGCCCCCTCTCTCTTACCGTCCCATGGACTCTTCCAAGTCTGGTCGTCCTTCCCATGGGAGGCCGGTGGGTGAGGGCCACCGGAGAGGGCCCCTGGGCATCATCCCCTCCACATCAACAGTTTGGAACAGTTTGGACATGAGAGGGGAGGCTCGACCGCTCTCATCCGACTACTCTACCAAGGCACCTAGTCCTTCCCTGTTACATTGCAGGGGTCGGGTCCCGGGTCCCGGGTCCCGGGTCCCGTAGCTTGGTACTATTACTTACAGTGCAATTGGACAGCTAGCTACTGGTTCCTCCGGTCTCGGGGGAACTTAGCCAGGCCATGACAGCGATTCATTGAAACCCCAGCCCAGTCCCAAGAGGCTGTTAACCAACCAAACTGATGGCATATATCCTCTTCTATAGTGAGGATCCCACATAATTAATGATTGGAATATGACATTTCATTTCCAATAGGGTACACATCGACCATCATATTCATACTCATATAGTCCATTCTCACCCTATCTACCCTTCTACCATCCGAAGGGTCTGGTGAAACCGATCATCTTGACTATATATAACTCACCTCCATCCAGCTTATTATATGCAATAAGATAGAGTGGTGAAAACAGCACAAGCTTCTTACTTCAAAACCTTGCTACATAAAAAAAAGGGTCTCCTTCACAGGTTCACCAGCACAAGCATCATTCATTAGCTGAAAGCTACAGCATCAAAAGAGCCAGTTGACAGTAATGTTTCCAAGCCATGAGAAGAGTGGGAACTGGGCGAGGGCAATGAAGAGGAGGAGGTAATGGTGCCTGCTCGAGTCATAGCTCCTCACCTCGGTGAACAGCACCCTCTTCATCGTTCTCACTAGAAAGATCCCCATGCACAGGCAGGTCCAGGGCATCATGGCATAGTATGCGTATCTGACAAGGATTTTCCCGAGAACTGCAATTGAAAGCCCCGTGAAGGTGTACCCTGCATAAGCCACAATGTCCAGTAAGGGCACCTCCCCACTCCCTAGTGAGAGTAGAATCATCTTCAGGAGAGCCACTTGTAGGAACCACCCCGTAAGTCCTTTCACAAATAACCAGTTGAGAGATTCGGGACTGAACCTGGAATTGTGAACAGCCAAGTTTCAAATCCAAGTACTTGGTCTCCTAACTAAATAAATGAGTTGATAAAGGAAATCCATACACAGAAATTAATGGGGAAGAGATAATTATACTTACTTCCCTTGAAGCCCAAGAAAGAAGCCACAAAGGACTACATAGGTGCCAAATGCCATAAACGGGATGTAGAGGTCAGGGGCATTGATGTCATAAATTGGAGGTTTATATGACATCTTGCCTCCCACAGGCTCGCTGATTCTTGTCCAATGACCCTGAGTATAGAAAGCACAGATTATAGACACCCAAAAACAGTTGCATATATTTGAGCCCAACATGAAGGCATGAATCTCACCCTATGAAGAAATGGAAATAAAACCACCTTCAACTTGTTCCTCACATATTGATCATTCACTTGGAAGTAATACTGAGGGTCGGAGAAGTACCTACTAATCTGTAATAGAAAGAATAGATACTGAATGTCCTTTCAAATGTTTCATTCCCATAAAGTTAACATGAAAGTATAAGAGCATATATGTTTTCAGAGATATAAGAGTCAATCAGAAGCGGCCACATGAGGCAATATTTTGAATTTAGAATGGACAGCACTTCCAAAATTAACAGGATATATGATTAAGGTGAGCATTTCAAGATACGACTTCCATGATAATAGGCTAAATCCTCAAATTGGGGCCAAATGTTTGAGCTAAATATCATATAAGGTTCATTCCATAGTAAAAATCTGCATGCCTTGCAACAAAAGGAATTTCTTCTATGACATCTTGGCATCTTATTCTACTGCAGACTTCATGCAACTGCATTACATTCCGGGTGATAAGTGAGCTCTTCCAGAAAAAAAGTAGACCAAATAGTACTCTTGTCCATGACATAAAGTGTCTGCATCTATTGCTAAGGCAGTAAACT
This sequence comes from Trapa incisa, assembly GCA_030064435.1. Classification (NCBI taxonomy): domain Eukaryota; kingdom Viridiplantae; phylum Streptophyta; class Magnoliopsida; order Myrtales; family Lythraceae; genus Trapa; species Trapa incisa. Next base: position 1,889,522 of record CM057778.1, read on the forward strand.
GCAATGAGACTCGTAATTTATCGGAGCTAAGATTCATTTTGAGCGCTCCTTGAAGAAATCAGCATTTTTGTGATTGAATTTCCCAGACAAAACACTGTAAATCAGGAAAATCCATGCCAATTGAAGTGAGATTGCAAAGAAGAGTATTAATTGAGTCACTTTTCTACTCACCCGGAAATCTGCTTTTCTGTAAAGCAAAAAATCAAGACAATCTTTTCTAATATTAGCATTGCACTTACATTGCTTTGCACGTATTCAGAACTGGAACCCAATATTTTCTCCCCATATGCTCCAAGTCCACCTTTTATAAGTCCTGAACTTGCTCCGTAAAATGCATTTCCGAATGGATTAGGCTGAGCAGAAGCAGCAGCAGCGGGAGGATGAGGAACCCCTGCTTGCGGACCTGCAGTGTTGTACATGGCTGCAACAAATGCTGGACATGAAAACATATTACCAGAATTACACACACACACAATCATCCTAATTACACAATATATTTCAAATTGCAATTCTTTCCGTGGTAAGCCACTACTAATAATATCCAACCAATGTCTTGCCTTTTGATATCCCACAAGGATATCTAGTCTTTGGGGAAAAAAAGTACAAGGAATCCGAGTGCTTACCGATGAAGATCCAGTTTATTTGTAGGAAAACAAGCAAATGATTCGGTTCACTCTCTGAACAATCTTCCGTACATCAATCAACTAGGCGAATGATCAAATTCACGAGAAAGTAATTTACACGTTTCCTAATCCGCTAATTTTCGAGTCAATTGATATCCATCCTTACCATAGACATAGTCTGATGTATAAGCAACAAAGCACTAGATCCTACTGAGACAAAGAGAGAAATACTAGAGAGAACAGTACCTCAGCCAGAGACGTGAGTTTTGAAGGCGATCCGGTCGTTAGATTCGGTTTCTCCCGAGCTTGAATCTAAGATCTAGATTGAGATCGGAGCCTCAAAAGATGGTGGTCAGTGGAACGTGGAGACACCAGCGGAGGAGAAGGAAAGGGAATAGAAATGGAAATGGATCTTTCTCCGTCGTCCGGAAGGAAGAAAAATAGTAGCCTTTTAACATTGGTCCTCAAATTGATTACTTGTTAATATTGTATCCCCAAATTTTAAAGCGTAAACATTTTATCCTAATAATTTACTTTTATCTTACAATTTAATCCTAAGCTGATGTGTTATTGATAAGCTTGGCCCTTGCGATTTTCAGTATTGTTTCAGTTAGTAGTGCGAGTGTATTGACTATAATACCATTTAATAAGTATTGTAATATTAAATTAAAAGTTATAAGTTATAATTAATAAAAAAAATATAAATTTATAAATATACAATATTTTTATTTTATAAAACGGGTGATCTTATTCTCATAAGCGTTTGTATTATTCAAATATTAATATTATAGGAGATAATAATTTAATTGGAGAGGGGAGGATGCATCCATGATATAATGATGATGAGGGGATGATGTGAAAAGGTCCAGATGTAAAGAGAGTGCAAAAGCTTGTATGAAAATGAGAACTTAACAAAACAACAAAAATATGCCGCAATAAAATGAAATCTGACTAAACAAGAACCTTCCTTTGACAATATTTAGGGTAACCAATTTATAAAATTATTCTCGCTTAATAATATTTAATAAAAATCTAATAAATTCTAAAAATTATTTATTTAAAAACTATCCATAAATGTTGGGATACACCAATTCTATATATTCGAAATGGAAAAGGTCAAAAGGGGAGTTATAACTACAAATATTTCCTTAAAAAGGGCAATTTTCATGGAATGTATGAATATTTTAACTTAGTGCTATTGCATATTGAAGGTACATATGGAATGGTATCCACCACAACCACCACACAATTACATTGCACCAAGCCAATATTGGAATATCTCTTCAATGGTCAACTCCCATCTCTTATCACCTAAAACTTATACATATAATAATATACGCATAGTTGTACAAGTGTTAACCTATGTTTATATGGATTTAATTGTATATGGAATCTTATTCAATATGAACGTGCAGAAAAGCCCTACCTTTTGGAAACGCAGGCGCCGCAAATGTTTGGGCACGCATGTGCATGCCGAGGCATGTAAGGTCGACGTGTTAGAATGAAAACTTTGACTGAACTAAAGCCTCTTACGCGTCATTTATTCTAAAAATGCCATAACTTAAGAGCCTTATAATTAAAGTATACATTTTTTTGTAATTTGATCTCAAATTTTGAAATTTATCAAAGCAAGACTTCCATCCACCTCTCAACCTACCTTATGAATGAAAGCTATTTATGATATAATTAAACACAATGTGCCACGTGCCTCATTAATTTTCTAGTATTCACCATGCAAAGAAGTCAATGTTTTTTCTTGGAAGGGAAGTTAGGAAGTGAAATCAAATGCCATTAACCTATTTTTTTGGGAACATGCCCCGACCATAATGACATGTATACCTTACACTCATGTCTCAACCATACCATTAATATCTTATTATTTTTAAATAAATATTTATAAGCACAAAATATTATTTAATAGGTAAATTATGTGTGCCGAGTCAGACACATAGAATATGTGCCGTGTTTTCCTTGTCAACAATTTCTCGAACTTCCCGCCGGCAATCTCTCCTTTCATTTGCCCTAATTCCCATTCCCACATTTGCCCTTCCCTTCCTCTTATAAATAGGATAGGTACAGCAAACGGCCCCTTCAGTCAAGTCAGTCTAAATTGTGTTTTCTTTCTGCCATTGGTATTATTGGGAGAGAAGAGCTGAAAATGTCTCGCAAGGTCATCACCCTGTTCATGGTGTCCCTCGTCTTCTTCTCCACCATCATCACCCGGTTGGAGGCCCGACCCGGACCCGGACCTGCTTTGCATGATCTCCCTTCACAAAACGAGGTATGGATCCTTACTATGTAAACTTCTTCGGTTTTCGATGATGTTCTCGTACCTTCCACCAAAGAATCAGAAGATCATGCAAGCACCCCTTCACGCAGGTTGATAATGAAGAAGAGATGGTCACGGAGGAGGAAGACCTGTGCAAGGGAGTCGGAGAAGACGAGTGCTTGATGAGGAGGACACTCGTAGCTCGTATCGATTACCTCTACACCCAGAAACAGACGCCATGATCCACATATATACTCCACCAAAAATCTTTCCTTGCCGCAATTTCCTTCGTTTTTTTATTCCTGGATTTCACATACATAAAACCCTATCACTTACAGAGATTTCTCAAATAGCATTTTGCTTTGTCTATACATACATGTACGAATGAGGGTAAATATCTTGATGAAGCATCTTGTCAAATTCAGCACATTGATGCGCTGAAATGAACATGACAATGCAGGGAGTTCGTGCTCAGCCGAGACATTAACCCTAATAGAATCGTTGTTCAGTTCTTATAGTAGGATAAGCTTGGTATTGAGCTCTTACAAGATGGTGACCCATCACAGACACTGTAATTATACCCATAATGGAAGCTTCTTTTTTTTTTTTTTAAATCACTGTCCAAGAAACACAACTGTTGGCCGCCCACTGAACTGAACCACGCTGAAATACTTCGAAAAAGTCAAAACTTGATCCATGTCCATGCATTTGCTCAATCAATACAATTTTTATATCGAAAGAAAGGATGCTCAATGCCCAAAAGTCAAACGAGATTACCTCAACTATAAAGGGGGTTACGGCAACCCCTAAACTACAGCTCAAAACAGGAGCATGCCACGATCATCTCTATCTCTCTAGAAGTCAGAAGAATCTCCAGAAGTTGACCTTTCACAGCCACACAAATTTCTTCGGGTCCCGTGTCACCATCTTACAATGAGCCCACCTCACAAACATTAATTGTTCCTATTTATTATCCTCGACAAATTCAAAATTTGTTGGGTGGAATGGAATCCATGGAAAAGTTTACAGTCAACGCGCTTTCATGCAATCCCAGAAACATTACTATGGGATCCAAATTCAACAAAGGGTATTTTGGTAAATATACAACTTCTATATATAGCATTTAATAATATAATAATCTAATTTTAAATAAATTATGATACTTACTAAATATATGGAACGTTGTCGTTCGAAGAACTTCTTTCATATTCAAAACTTTTCCCTCACCCAAACCTCAGGTCACTCTTAACTGTCGATCCTATTCCTCCGGTTGCCCCCAAAAGGCTCCCCGATACCTACAGATGGATGTCGACCCTGCGACGACCAGCGGAATTCCTACGCCGGCCATAAACTTCGTCTGCGGCCGTCGCATCCGTTGCCTCCAGACAGCGCCGTTGACCGAGTCTCTAATGCCGGAGCACCGTAGGAGTTTCCGATCGAGCAGTACAAGAAACCGATCCGCGCCTATAATTTATTTTGGGGATTGTGTAAGATCGACATATTCGGCATCCGCGAGGTCTCCGAAAGATTTTTCACTGTGAAGCCACTGATCGTTTTACTTCGCTTGTTTGCAGGCTACTAGGTGATGGTTTTTTGCTTTTGGAATTGGTGCTACTGGTAGGGCTTATTGATTCTGTTTCTCGATGAATTTTTGCTTTTGGACTTAGTGCTACTGCTAGGGCTTTCTTTCTCGACCTTGAAGTGGGATAGTGCCTGCACATTGGTCCTCAGATGAATGATAGTGCAAATACTAATCTGATCAGATTATTGAATTAGTTTTAGTGTAATAAATCAATCTTATTTTGTGCTAGCAAGTTATGCTTCTATAGTGGTCTTTCAGGCGTCCACGTCTGCGCATATATCAGTGGCGGATGATATTTCACCGGTTCCTCTGTGCTCTGTAACCGTTCTCGACCAGTATATCTGCATACATTTCCAGCGGTGATATTAGTAGATTGTTAATTTAGTGGTTGCTGCTCTATCTGGTTCTGTCAGATTACTTTGTATAGTGAGTCTTTTCTCTTGGTAGTTGAGAGGGTTATCTGAAACAAATAGTTATCTAGTGCCATCCTTTCTTCCTGGAGTGCAGAATTTCAGCCATTCGTCGACTGTTAGTAGCTGGAACACACCGGTTCCTTTCTTCAGAAGCTAGAACTACTTGATGTTGGCCTTCTTTCCCATTTCCAGTTTGTGGCCCAAGAGGAGAAATTCGAGTTGTTATATGAAATATATGAATCATTATACTGAAATTTTAAATAATTTAGTTGTAATTACTAAATTACAAACCATAGTTATACTGAATTGATTATACTCTACTTGCCTGCCGGTCTATATATTCAACCTGAGCAGCAGGTAGGAACAGATGGCAGAGGTGCTAGGGTTTTGGATTGTGGACGATCCTTCCATGGTGCAAGGTTCTTTCCCTCTCTCTCTCTCTTGCTACTCTGGTGGTTTGGTTTGATTTGAACCTCTGCTCTGTCCTTCGATCTCTCTAGTATTTTAAAGCTGTGCTTACTCTTGATTTCTGGTCTCTTTTTATCTCAATGAAGGGATTTTGTCCTGAGTTGATGTTCGATTTCCCAAAAGGAACACTTGTCTGGTCCTCAGAATATGGTGTCTCGTTTCCACGTCCAGGTTAAAGGAGAAGAGGATCTGCACGTCCCTGCAATTTATGGTCGTGTTAGGTACTCAGCATTATCTTGTACTCAGCAAACCGGTTGATTATTTGATTCCAGTCTTAACTGAAAATTTAGCAAACGATACGAACGCACCAAACAAGGCTTCCGATCAATGCTAGAAATCAAAGGTGGCAACGATAAAACGATGAAGGCCCGGTAGTTCTCAGATCCGACAGCTCAAGTCCTGATAGATAAGCATGTTGAAAGCAAGAGAAAATGAGGGGAAAAACACACGAGTGACCCTGTTGCCATCGAATGATCATCATCGATCGAAAACCCTAGCAGTTCCACCCTCTGTTTCCTCCTGCTACTCGACTCGACTGGACTGTTCATTGAACGAAGAATGAATTAGTGAAAAGTAGTGTTCATGGGCGGGCAGACGGTCAAGGCAGCATGCGATGACAACATTGCCCCTCCTTTGAACCTTTTAGGCGTATAGACGGTTGGGGTCAAGCTGCAATGACGAGCATACCCCTAGATGCAGATTGGGAAGGTCATCCATATACATATACTACAGCGTTTCTCTGTTGCGAGCCCTACCTCCCGGAAACCTTGACGCCACCGGCATGAAGTAAGAACTTTGCCGGAAAAGCCAAAGTCAGTTAAGAGAGCGGACAAGCTGGCTGACTACTCAAATCCCAAATGCAAGCCCTCTCGCTGGTACACCCTCGTCTTGCTGCTATTACTGACCGTTTGCATCGGTTCCGTCCATGGAAACTCCCAGCCAGAGCGTTTTCGAGCTCTTCGGATATGTCGGACCAGTCTCGCGGCGGTCTCCCTCGCTTCTTCTCCGAAGTCCTCCCCCCTTCTGAGGTATCTTCTCTCTTTCTGCCTCAGCTTTTCTATTTGTATCGATATCTGATTCTGCAGATGCTCCTCGTTCCTTGTCTTCAAAATTTGTTATCTTTGGTGCATTTTCCTCCTCATTTTATGGTGTGACTTATGATTTAATTTTCCAGTTTATGAGAATTAAATTTCTCTTTTGAGTGGTTGCGTTATTCTTCTTGTATGAAAGTTCAGGGCGGTGTGGTGCGCGTGCAAGGGGATGAGTTCTTTCATATGACCAGGGTCTTGAGGCTAACGACGAATGACAGGTATTTCCAGCAGAACATTCACTTGTTAAATCCGTTTTTGTTTTCAAAGCCTATTTTTGTGTTACCTCCAGTCCCGGTGACGAGGCATCCATAATTTCGCAAGTAACTGCATATATACTACTCTGTAGTCTGTATAAGTTATTTTGAAATTGATTTGCGGATGTGGTTTGTGTTAGCTTTTTCTTGCAAGTCCAAGTTTACCATCTTCCAAAGGATCTAGCCTTTTGTGATAGATGATTGGTGCATCATGTTAAGAGTAATTATGTGTCCCATTTCCTTCTCACCCTGATGCAAGGATAGAGCTCTTCAATGGAAAGGGAGAGTTGGCATCTGGCTGCATTCAAAGCATTGACCGTGCTGGTCTGGATTTTCTTGCTCTGGAAGACCCAAAATTTGTCAAACCTCGAAGTCCCCAGTGGCATGTAGTTGCTGCTTTTGGTGAGCTATCTTATATAATAGGTAGCCCAATGAGTGGTTTTATAGTTTTAGAGAAATGGACCCAATGAAAGAAGACTTCCAAGGCATAGTGAAACTATATTATTAATTGATAATTACATTCTTCTAGGAACATTAAAGGGTGGCCGAGCAGACTGGCTTGTGGAGAAATGCGCTGTATGTATGATGCTGATTGACTATTTATTTCAAATTGGAAGTCCCTGTCCTTTAGTTTTAGTTCACTTGTAATTATTTTCCTTTTCCACTGGCCTTGTCTCAGGAACTTGGGGCTAGTAGCGTAACCCCACTGCTGACAGAACGATCTCCTTCCATCTCAGAAAATCGGGTGGATAGGTTGCATCGTGTTATCTTAGCTGCAGCAAAGCAATGTAAACCCTATCTCTAAATTATCAATCACCCTGCTTGTTGAAATAGGAAATACTATCTTCTTGTAGATTTCTGTTCTAGGTGCTTGAGCATCAGGGTAGTTGGTGTTTGCTATCTTAGGTTGTGTGCATTTCATTTTCCTTTTGTTTTATTGGACTGTACAGTAGGAAAACTTGTCTATATTTGTTTCTTCACGTGCTTTTCCCGGGTAAATCTTCTATAGGTCAGAGGCTGCATGAAATGGTAGTGCATCCGCCAATAAAAGTCAGGGATGTTGTAGTTAGAGTGAGTCTTTCTTCTCTTTACTGTCTTTAGCAGATTCCTTGTGTGATACAATTGATTGCTACTTTTTTTGAAGTCGTGTGAATATTCAATTTTAATCTACTTTGAAGTAATGTAGTAGCAATATAGTTATCTTAGTATTCATAGAAGAAGTTAGCTTAGTCTATAAATGCAATATCTAAACCAGAAAGATGTGTATTTCAATTCAATCCCATCTAAAGGATGCACGGGTTGATTTTGGGAGTTTTTTGTTCGTGAACTTTTGGAGTAGCATTTCTTTTTTTCCTTTCTCATTGCTGCTATACTAAGCTGAAACATTGTATCTTCCTTTCACAGGTTTCCCAGTCAAAGCTATCGTTTCTGGCAGTTGCAGGAGCCCCTCCTCTTGTCAATGCCTTGACCTCAGTAGAAACTGAATCCGATGGTCTATTAATAATCGGACCTGAAGGGGGTTAGTGACAATCCTTTTTTGCTTCACCTCTATGGCGTTGTTTTTGTAGTAATGTGCGAGTCTTTCTGCAGTACTGCCAACTCCATACATATGGATCTGAGCATTGCCTCTTATGTACTTCAAATGTTTCAGATTTCACCGAAAAAGAACTGAAGCTACTTGAAGATGCAGGGGCCACCGCAATTGGCCTTGGGCCAAATCGTCTTCGTGTAGAAACTGCAACGATTGCACTTTTGGCCACTCTGATGTTATGGTCCGATGCACAGCAATTGGAACATCATAAAGTTAATTGCCTTTGAAAGACCTCAAAGGTAAACTATCAATTTCTGATTATCAAACCATGGCCAATTTCAGTACCATAATATTGCCTTTGGCGGATGTTTCACTGCAGAGACAGTAGATTGAATAGAAATCATTGAAAGGTTACCCATAAGCATTTGTACCAAATGAAGTTTAATAGTCTGCTAGCTTCTTGAGAGAGCTTTGGCGAATATTGGGTGCCACCATGGGACCGGACCAGCAGTCAACCTTACCAATAAGAGTTGACTGACTCTCCCATGTCATGTCATGTGTGCATATAAATAGTTTCTTGTGTTCGAAAGCCTTTGGTTTATATAATCGCAATGGCGTGTTAGGATAATGGGTCAAGGACAAGGGCTCCTGCAATCTGTGTTTTAGGATGAATGCTAAGAGCCATGAGTTCAAGTTAGCTAGCCGGAGGGCTGGGTAGGGTTGGGTGGTGTATTTGGTGGCATCATCTGCTTTCTCAGAGTCCATATATTGCCTAAAGTTACACGCCAGAACATAAATACTGCAGCCATCATTAGCTCTATTTTATTAATAGATGCTTCAACAACAGAACAACCCATGGACACACGATCGGGATCAATCATACATATCATCAGCAACATGGCAAATGGACGTGTTCCATCCATCTTATATGGGGTAGTAGTGGATCCATCTGTTAAACATCTCGTAGCATTCTCTCCGGTAGTACTCCGGAGCCGTGTGCCCTGCACCCTGCATTTTTACCAGTTTGCAAACTATACCATCATCAGCTCTAATCAATTCTTTTTCTCACACTTGGCAGGAATGATAATTGTTCAGATCATCAGTGGAAACAACTCGCCTTGACAGTCGTGTATGTTAGACGAAACCCGTTTTCCGAGTACTTCTTTGTGTATCTGCACAGAGACATAACCATCCTCAATTTCTGAAGAGGTCTTAGCAACATGCCAACCTCTTAGTCCTAGTCCTAGTCTTCTTACCCTGCGATTTGCCCATCGATCAACCAAGGCCTCCAGTCATCGGCGACCGTCAAGTTGAGAGAGGTTATCCACTCCACAGTACCGACATATGGAACAACCATGTCCCGATCCCCACTGAACAAAAGCCACCAAGAGAAACAAACCATTGGAAGAAGAAGCAAATGTGAGTCTCGTACTGGAAATTCAACATGAGTTTTCAAGAGGCCTACCACTCGACCAGTACTTCCAGTCCGAGCTTGCTGAGTTCCCTGTGAACATAGACGACGCTGGGGATGTCTTTCGTGTACGCCAAGCTTTTGTTGCATCTCTTCCAATCAAGTACGGTCCCCTATTTCCCACACCCAAGTAGATATATTGTTAGCCTATTACTGAGCTAGACTATGTCAACAAAAATGAATTACGAATGGACCGACCGGTCGGATGTTCAAGGCCTTTTGAACTTGGGCATCGTTTGACCACCAATAGGACATAGCATAGTTAAAAGTCTGCAAAGATGAGAGGATATTTCTTTTAGCTATGTATGTATTCTGCGCATTTTTATGAAGTTGGGAGATGGGTTTATAGTTGGGGCTGGGGTTGTTGTAGGCTCTTACCCGACACCACAAATCGGGAATCCTCGGTGGTGAGAGGATGAAACCTGAAGTCGGATTCTCCAGTGCCGATCGGCGACCCACTTCGGTATTCATCTTCGGGGATGCGAATGCGCACTTGGGCTCCAATATGTCATTCTTGAATAGATCCTTGACACACTGGGGATGGACCCAAAGAACTATATTTATTAGCCTCTGCGCCAAAGGGATTCCCTAGTTCTACGAGTCTTAGAACACCTCTTCCGCTTACCCTTTCAATGGCTGCAAGAGTGGCTGTGCACTTTGTGTTTGATGGATCTACGTAGACATAGTTCTCATGGCAACTTGTTTTCGCGGCCTAAAAGCAGATATCCACAAAGACGAGTCAAATCTATGCTGGCTGTTCTTATAAACGCGGAAGGAAGACGGGACAATCATGTCACCTCGTAGAGTTCATCAGAAATAAGTGCCATCCGGTGGGCAAATACGATCTTCGAGTTATCATTGATGAAGGAATCTGTTGTTGGACTACCAATGAGATAGCCCTGACATGTATATTGCAGACAGAACGATGATGAATAAAAATGGAAATGGCATTTCCACGAATCAAGTGACAGAAGCAAGCTCTCTTGTGATCTTACCTTGAGGTTGAAATGCGGGTTCACTCCGTCTTTGTTACCTGATGAGGCACGTGAAAGGGAAGAAGGTGATATTGCAAGTAAAAATGGCAAATTTTGATCTTCTGCAATTCTGCACCAAGATCTTACCTTGGACAACGTATTTGACGACGAGGGGAACGATCATTCCGGAGTACGAATCTCCGCCGATGAACAACTGCAGAGCCAGGTATTTGGGGTGTGCTAACATCCACTGTGACAGATATAATGAGGAAGGATTTTTAATCACCAAATTCGATGATAAACTGATTATAAACTTATGGGCGTACCTTCCTCAGGAACTGATATGCTTGCAATGCCGATTTCGAGTCGGAAGAATACCAACCTTCAGCCGTAGTCGAGTAGGAAAAACCAGTGCCAACCGGTGAATCGACGAATATGATGCTAGCAGCCTGGAGAATTCATCATCTTGATCAACAGATAAAGATCTTAAATGGTTCTTATATGGCAATAATAGTAAGTATCATTGGATCACCGTGTGAAGTATATGATATCACCTTTGTCCAAGCATATTCATAAGGCCGAAGCCTTGGCAAGCCTCCGGCATAGTTTTGGATATTGAACTCCATTGGACCTTCAACATGCAGACAGTACCGCCATCAGAGAATGAGTGGCTCCTATGATCTATCACCATTAATATATATATATATATATATATATATATATATATATATACGCACATACCTATTTCGTAGACGAGTCCGGAGAAGGAAGAACAGCCTGGTCCACCGGTAAGCCACAGGAATATGGGGTCTTCCATGGGGTTCCCTTGCGACTCAATGAAGTAATAAAACAGCTCCGAGTCATCCACACTAACGTACCTGTAACAAAAACAACAAATGGTACATATATATATATATATAGTAGTAATAACTAGTTCATTATAGTTTCATGCAGCAGGAACTTGGCAATATGAGAACTCACCCAGTTTCGAGCTTGAACGGAAGCTTGCCAGAGTACCCAGGTAGGTACTCGACGATGGACTGTGAAGCGGCTGTCCCCAGGAAAGCCAGCAGCAGAGCCAACTGAGACAAGCACCCCATGGTTTGGTTGTTACCGTGTGCCCGGAAAAGAACCAGCTCCGACGAAAGGATACAGAATTGATCAAGATGATGACCAGCTCGGGATCCGGCATCCTGGGATTTATATGGAAGGGGGGAAGCCATAGGAAGGTGTTGTAGTCTTGTAGATGGGAGATCTGGTGCAGAGCACGTGGGGGTTTCTTTCGTTGAAAGAGAGTTAGCAGTTGGTCCAGTCCATAAAATAATCATATTTATATAGAGTTGTCAAAACAATTATTGCTGCAGTTGTGTTTTTCTGCCACGAGGCCGACAGACAGACGACTGGCTCATAATTGAAAGGTCTTATCCACATTCGAAAAAAATGATTAAATATCATGTGGTTCCAGCAGTGTGGGGTGAGGTAGCTGGTCTCATTTTCCAAGCCATGAAAATTGGATAGAAGGCTGCCATTGAAGGTTGCATAATCGAATATCAAGGAACCTGTCACAAGCCACAATCAAAAGACTGATTCTGACTGGAATAGTTCTCACTCCTTCGCACCATAAATCAATGGCTGTTGAAAAATGCTTAAAGTTCACTGCAATATGAAAAACATTGGAAGGCGAGAGGATAAATTATAGAGGTGGATAGGATAAATTTACAAGTTACAACGTCGGAATAGTATGATCTGTCGTGCAATCCGGGGGCATCGGCTAAGAAGTGGGTTTGGTGGATCTTTTCATGTGATGAGGGGTGGTGGTCTGCATCTGCGTGGATCATTAGGTACGGCCAATGACAGACGAAATCAGAAAGGAAGATACGGCCACCTAACATTCTTGGGCATTCTTGATGGAGGGTGTTGGTTGACATGGCCACCTGCTTGCCGGCTCTGGGAGAGTGCATATAGCTAGAAAGAAGCATGCCGCATCCAGCTTTCCATGATAATGGAAATGTGAAAGTAGAACAGATGAATCCAGCTAGCTAGCTAGATCCATGGCAGCATACCATCACATCACCTTTTCAGCTCATTAATGTAGGATTTTATTGTGTAACAACCTTGTTGACTTGAGAGTGGCTGGCCCATGTTGGTGGTCATCATCACAAACATAGCATCTGCCTTTATGAATCATTTTTGTCTATGGCCACCACTCCATTGGCTTTATCACCAATCAACATTGGCTAAAAAACTTGTCTTTGAGTTGGCTAAATACTCTGATGGGTGACCATTTGGGTTGACATGATCTCACTTTTATGGGTTATGACAACTCAATAGTGCCACATTTACCCCAAAAATCTCTCCCAAAAATAGAATAACAGTCCCAATGAAGAAATCAAACTAGTCTTATTTGCTACTATATATGGTCAGTATAGGCAAGCTTGCTCAAATTTTCCTAATCAAGCACTTGCTTTTGTTTTTTTTCGGTGTGAAAAAATGAAAAAAAATTAAATGACCAAAATGTGAGAAATAAAAGTGGAAGGGTAAAGAGGACAAATTTGTCTCCACCCTGGACAAAACAGGGGACACGGTGGTCTTGTCAATATCAGAAACATGGGCCGTGTGTACTATCTGTCCTTGTACAGCTAAGAAATTGTTTTGTCCTTTTCCATTTTAAAATTCTATTACATTTTTTTTGGTAGAATTATTATACTATATAGGTTTTAAGACCTTAGATCCTTGTTCCATCAAAGTTTATTTTTAATTTTTTTTAAATTAAAATTCAGAGTATATAAGATTTGACTCCCTGAAGGCTTGATTTGAAGAAACATTATGTCTATGTCCAACAATGTAGGGTTGTTATTATGTTATTGTCTCTCCATTGTTGTGAAATGTTAGTCTTAGGAGAAGCATTAACAAAAGGAATGTTATCCCTCCTACAACCAGACAAATGATCCCTTTCTAGGACTACATCAGCTGCTTAATACCAGCACAGGCACACCAGTTCAAAGCGGCACTTTGGCCATCCACAGGGCGCCACTGCCATTGATCCAGCTCCCCAAGTAAAGCTCGAGCAACAAACAGCACATGCATCTGAATCAGAGCTGCGTATGGACCTAGAAATGGCGATTCGAAAGCAATTCTAATAACACCCATCCATCAAAAACCCGAAAGAATGATAGTACAAATTGAAGATGATTTATTTCCAGCTTTTTCCCTCAGTAGGCTTGATCTTCCCAGTAAATTTTCTGGGGGAAGGGATGACAAAATTGCAGAGAGAATGAAGAGAAAACAAGCTACGCTTGGGGGGTAAAGGGTGCCCTCTTTTTTGTTTCCCTATGTTGGGGAATACAAGATCAACCACTCCTGCAGTGAGAAGGAAACCTCTCATCTCAGATCCATCTTCTTCCTTCCAGACCTCCTGCAATATCAGAAACAAAAGCCTTAGATGAGTAAACAAATATACCAGACATTTGATGGCAGGAGTACATGCAACAGAAGAGATCAGATGGAAAGTGGAAAGGACCAAATTAAGTTGATTGCTTAACTGGTTATTCTTTTGAAACTGGTGGGAGGAGAAAGAAGGCTGTAAGGTGCCAAAGTGGTGTTGGAATGCAGATCTACCCTGCAAGGTATAATCAGCAGAGAAATCCATCAGATAAGAAGATAGGCTTGCACTGACTACCAGCCATGGAGGAAGAAATCACCTCAAAATCTGGTCCTGGGAGGCTGGAGTAGACTCTGTCGGGTAGGGATGCAGTGCCTGGTAATACGAACTCCTCCTGCAAAATAGATGAAACATGGTCATTAATTTAGACACAACAAGATGATGAAGTACTTTAACCATGGCGGATCTGTGAAATCTGTGGTAGATAAGAAGTACTAACATTGGGGAAGAAGTTGTTGAGAGGAGAGCTGGCAGTGTCATCAAGTAGAGAAGGATGGTGGTGGTGCTGGTGCTCTCCCACCTTCTTCTTCCTCTTGCTGGAGCTCCTGCACTTCAGAGAAGCAGATTTTCCCTCTGTTTCAGCCGCCGCAGAATACTTCTTCTTGTTAAATCCACCACCGATATTTCTGCTGAAGCACTCTCCGTGATGATGCCGGTGCTGATCTTCTTCCTCGTGCAGGTGAGGAGGCCCAGAGGATGCATCAGAAACCATAGACAAGTCTTCCTCCTCCTCCTCCTCCACTTCATCTGCTGCATGAATACTATCGATGAAAGCAGCTCCCTTATCGTCCGTAAATGGAGGAATATCCCGGTGGGAAGCATCATCCACGGATTGCTCCAAGTACAGTGTCCACCCCGACTCACACCCACTGCTGCATTCTGAGACCAACATATTCATGCTCGCACCCACTCACTCACTCGCTCAAGAGATTCGGCTATGGAGGTCTCTCTCTGTGCCTATGCGTCTGTATATCTATATATATAAATGAGATCACGAGAGCATCCTTCCCTTCTCGCCTATACCATCAAAAATCAATAAATAATTCTTGCTTCTCAACATGGATATGGATGAGACGAAGAAAATGATCCCGATCGGGTTTAGTGCACTGGGTCTAACTTGGTTTGACCGTCTTTCTTTTGGACCTACTGCAGCAGCTTCATATTCTTGGATGGATACACTGTCTTGATGTTTTGACCAGTCGAATACATATATCCAAATATTTACAGGAATGGGAAGGAAGAGGGAAGGCATTGACAACTCAAGGAGCACTGGCTGGCTATATATCCACATACATACATGCTGGTACGGTACAGCTAGCCAGGACAGGACACTGTGTCCTCCTCCTCCTCCTCCTCCTCCTCCTGCTGCCTCTCCCTCCACTCCTTGGACCAATTATCCATGCTGCAATAAATCTCCTGTCTCCTACAACAAAAAAGAAAGGCCCTTTTGCTCATAACTAATTAATAGTTATGCATATACATTAATGAAACTCCAAGAAATGTGGACTTGCATGAATTATGCGGCATTCAAAAATTCATTCATTGTGATGCACATACTGCCTCTACATATAGTCATTTTGGGACTGGACCGTGCTAAGTAGGAGACAGCAAACCCCCATTAAGATAATGAGACCAAGTTAGCCTTTTTTTTTTTTTTATGGGAGCTACTTGGGTGGTAGCTTCTCCATATGGCACTGTCATATATTCTATTCCTTGATGTAATGGTCCTGTGTCCACCAACACACTCTATATTAATTTAACTATGATGCATCTACTCCAAGTTGTGAGAATGGGTAGGCCAAAGAGAAATTTTGAAGTATTTTTTAGGGTTGTGTTATATGCACGTGTATATACTTCTTGAGTCCCAAATAGTTCATACTTAATTTGAATGGATCTACTTAAATAGTAAAGTATTCATATTATAAATTGCTTTGGTTTACAGTTATGACAGCAACCCCAAGTTCTCAGCACAGCACAGTGTCACTCATAGCCAATGCCATATTATTATAAGTGAAATGGACAGTCAAAAGGGATGAACAGTAAACTAAAGGCACGTGAGCACGTGTGCATATGGGGGGCATGCAAATTCGAGCTCTGGCCTGGATCCCTCAGTCCACACCCCACCCCCACCTCCACGCATATGTATCTATGTGCATATTATATGCAATCAAGACAGACACATGTGTGCATGTGAGACACGAACTTCAATTCCACGCACAGCCACACACACCAACACCAACATCTCTGTCTCTCATTTGAGGAATTGTTCTGTCTGTCAACCTCACAGCTTGTATATGATATACTCGCTCATTCACTCTCCCTTGTACTGTTTTCGAGGCTGGGCTTTATCATATCCTCCACATCCATGTTCTTGCTTTCAAGCTGCTTCGGTACGTGTATATGTTAGGCGAAAGCATGGTTATGTTAGGACAAAGTATGATGTATCGATTATGATCGGGGTATATTTCTACTTAAAATTATTTTTAATTTGTTTAAAATTTTTAACCTTATAAACCAATTAAATTTCCCTATTTTATTAAATTTACAATTATATTATTAGCACTTACTTTCACCGTTATAACTTTTAATTTTAAACCTACACTAAATAATTATTTATTGGCCACTCAACAACGGTTTACTAGTTAAATATAATTTTTAATAAGTGATAATAATTAGATTGATTTGGTTATTTTCCCTTACTAATTAAGTAGAATGTATATTTACAATATTGATTCGGTTACGGTACTATATAATAAAATATGAAAGAAAAATACTAAAATAAAGAAAATTGTTCTAACGGTTCCCATACTCTAATAATAATAATATATTTGTAAACAGTTGTTTATATGTGTTTAAAATTGTATTTTACAAGATATAGTATTATTTAACGATAATTGGTTAGAATAACGTAAAATTTATAAATTATAAATTATAAATAGTGTAGTATTTATAATCTTATAAATTTTAAAAAATTCTATATTTTATTCTGATATTCTCAATATACATGACAATTCAATTGAACGTATATCACATATAAGTAAGCATACGCTTCTATCTAATGGGATGAGACCGTGCCAGAGATTCTAGGGCCACTGTAGCAATACGAATCCATTAGCATGCGACATGATGGTTTTTTTATGGGGGCCCATTTCCACTAACCTGAATCATGACCACTAACACGAAGATGAAGCCAATTGTGGCTCTGGAATCACAGGGGCCATCCTTAGCTAGATCATGGAGATGGAAGGGGAAAAGACGGAGGACGAAGGGTTTTTCTTCCATGAAGTGAGCTTTGTCGATCGGGACGGCCGGCTAAGAACCTCCCGGGTGCCGGTCGTGCAAGAGCTAGACCGCCGTGGGATCACCCAACTGCCCCAGAGGTTAGAGAAGTAACACGCATTTTCACACATCTGTGCTCCCTCAGGTTTCATCATAGCTGATTCATTTTGTAATTGTACCTAAAAAGGTTTGTGCAGTTGAAACCGGGTGACTCGGTTGGCCCGACTCAGTGCTGCACCGGCTCGGAAACCCTGCAGACCATAGACTTGAGTATGGTCCGGGACGGTTCGGCGGAGGAGCTAGCCAAGTTGGCCGAGGCTGCCAAGCAACAAGGTATGTTTCTGATCAAGGGGCATGGCGTAGACTCCAGCGTCTTGGACGAGGTGGAAGCCGTGGTTAAAGGATTCTTCGGGCTGTCTTTTGAGGAGAAGAAATCGAGTGTGGGGTCCTATGGGAGCGCCGATAACATGGGATACGGCCGGAATTTCGTGAAATCGGAGGATCAGCCGCTGGATTGGATCGACCGGTTGGCCATTAAAGCTTTGCCTAAGGGGGCTACGGATGGTCTCAACGTCTGGCCTCATAAGCCAGCAAATTTCAGGTAATCTTTGGGCGGCGGTGATTGCCGGATGGGTTCATGGCATGATCACCTAATTCTATACATGTTAATTCGTGCAGAAGGGCAATGGAGACTTACGTCGACCAATCCCGGAACGTCCTGGACCAAGTCCTCGTATCCCTGGCCGAGTCATTTTCCCTAGACAAGCATGCCTTCCTCCACCAGTTCGATCCTCAAGGGTCGGAGATGAACGTCCGGGTGAACTATTACCCGCCCTGCCCAAGGCCGGATCTGGCATTAGGCATCACTCCACACACGGATGCGAGTGCCCTGACCCTGCTGACCCAAATCAGCCATGGAACTCATGGGCTCCAGGTCTTCCGGGGGCTCGATCATGACCTGGATGGTAGGTCCGGATGGAGGACGGTGGTCTGGCCTAGCGGTGCACTTCTTGTGATCGTAGGGGATTTGTTTGAGATAATAAGTGATGGGCGGGGGGAGAGCCCATGGCACCGGGTCGTGACCCAGGCTTACGCTGAGCGGATGTCCATCGCACTGTTCTACAACCCTGCACCGGAATCAGAGATCTCGCCGGTGAAAGGAGGAAGTGGGACTTACAGGAAGGTAGTGGCGGGGGAATATCGCATGCATTTGTATGGAATCAGCCCGACAAAGAAGAAAGAGGCCATACTACATGCAAAAAAGGCTTAACAATCAGTGAATGCTGCATTCCGGACACGTATTAGTATTGCAAGGCTTGGAACGGAATAAAGGGCTACTAGAAAATGACAGGATTTGGGCTTGATCACATTGTTCACGACCACAAGGTATCCAACTTGCAAAATGGTTGTAGATCTTCCGCATAATGTTGATTTGTTAGTTATAATGTACCCAACATCTTCTGGGTTCGTCATGGCATGTTACTGGTATGGGCTAAACATCTTTCAGTTATAGATCCAATGCCATCAAATGGCAATCAACCCGGCATTTTGCAGATTAAGGAAAGGCAAGTTTGTGTGAATATATGCATACAAAATTACCAAATTGCACCAAGAGCATTTGACCAAGTCCTACAAACACTTGCTTAGTTTAATTTTGCAATATTCTTGCAGGATCCAAATAACTCCTCATACTACAAATGCAAAGTAAACAATCTCAAAAGAAGGCAGCAAGGATAGTGAGAAACCAGTAGGCATGTGTTACCTTCTATAGTCAAATAGATTTGCTATATCAGCACATAATCTGTCCTGACTTTTTGCAGTTCGTCTATCATAAAATTTCCTGTCTTTGCTTCTTGATCTGCCCAGTAATTTTGTATTCTTTTCCCCAGCAAAATGTTTACTCAGAAGCCAGTTATCTGCTAATCAGAAGATATATCCGTATGGGAAATCGATTCGAGCAAAATGTGATGAGGAACAGATAACAGTATGCAGCATTATTTTATAGATACGGCACAGTTATGGGGCATTGTGGACAGTCTTCATTCAAAGATGAAACATCAGCACAGAATGACAATTTAGTGGAAGTACCTTATA